>CP136063.1:275904581-276002509 GCA_032622095.1 Siphonodentalium dalli
CGTGGCCTCGCTTTGATTTTCCAGGAATTTATGTGACGTCATAAGCCATACATAGAAATCGTTCAAATGTATTTTTAGCTTTGAATCATTCAGTCTCAGATAGATAGTGCATTCGACACGTCACACCATGTGACCTCAAATAACTTAAACTGCCAATCATCATGGCACGAGGGACTCACCTTTTGATGTATGCCGACAATGAATGTTGATTTCGGAGAATTCATTTGATACATTCAAGCTGTTTCTTTATACTTTACGCTCTCTGTATTTGGCCTAGGTGCGCAATCGATCGCTCGTTGGTTTTCAATTTGTGCGCAAGAGCGATCGCGCGCCTCAAAAATGAAAGTCTGTTAGAGAGGTGTTCGGTTTATAGAAAATAGCACTACGATTGGAAATATACTGACGTCGTTGTCAAAGCACAACCGTGGATTAATTAAAATTTATTGGATGGAAATGTACGAAAAAGTGTGTCATAACAATAGAATTATTATGCGTGCCAGATCAAATTGATTGAGCCATTGATGGAGAGGGATTCGGTTTGGAGAGGTTTCATTGTACCCAGTTTGAAATAGGTTCTGGGTTGTGTATTTTAGTCATTGTGACTCAAAACTAGCTTTTCCAATTCAGTGATAATTTCCTGATTATTCTGTTACAGGGTAAAAAAAATGTTACGGTCCAAAGTGTTGAAAGCTCTGATGATTCATCGTCTAGTGAAGAAGAAACAACAACAAAGGTACTCATATTTGTAGTTTGAATTATTTTTTTTTTTGCTGATCTGTAAATGTTTTTTGGCATTGTCCCAGATTGTCCAGGTTAAAATAATCGATATCCGAACCAAACCACACCACCCTTGGTCATGAAGAAGTTAACTCTTCCATGACTGGAGCTTACTGAATTTTTGCGAAAACACTGTGCCAATCAGACCTATTACTTCTCCCGTTTTTACCATGCATCTCACAGTGTGTTGACGACACCTCCTAATCTCAAGGATTGAAACAATCTTCTCTCATAAAAAAAATAAAAGGTACTTTTGTTTTCTCTGTACTATAATGCGTTAAACGAGAATATGCGAGACTACCTGGGTGTGACTGTTTGGCAGCCGGTGCAAACACCACTAATACAACGATAGCTTGGAGTAACTGCTTATGTTCCATGTGTAATTAGTCTGGCAATAAATGGTTTGTCACCCACATGTTTTCACAAACAAAGGAGGAATGAGATGAGCAACCTCACCATCTAACTAATATTAACAATGCCAGATTGTTTTCATCAAACAAGTTCTATACAGGACCCCTATATAGGAAACCTCATTGAATATGGTCATTTATGCCTTGGTAAATTGATGACCATACATTATATATTTTAATGTCTGATTCCTTGGAAAATTCGGCAAAACACCGATGATACGATTCAAAGTTTAAGGACTCATGTTCTTGGGAAATGACTTGTATAGTGCGACACGTATCATAATACAATTTTTAAATAATACCTCAAATTCATCTTTATTGGCAATGTTGGGATATTAAGTTGTGTCCACAATCATTCAATTTTTGTACACTGAAGAGATATGGAATACCATTACAAGGGCAGATAACTCTTTCATATAGTTTTAGGGCACCAAATATGTATGTTTTGATGACCGAATTAAATTTCTGACTGGCAGAGTCAATCTCCCTGACAGGAAAAAATGGGAGTAACGGGTCTCGTGTCAATGTATTCTCTTATACCAGGGTCGCACCAGTTCAGTGTGGTCAATTTACCATGCAGGCCAAAATAATGAAATTAGCCAAATTAGAGTAACAGGTGTGTAGTAATAGTCACCATTTATATTTCTTATGGATACATGAATTGATTGATTTTTCTAATAGCAGGTAATGGAAGAATCAAGCGATGCTGAGTCTATTCCTTGTGCCCAAAGAGCGAAAAATGTTCAGGTAAATAACAGGCTGATTTATAATAAATTGGCCAAATAAATAAAACTGCTCTCAAGCATCTCCCTCATCACCGATTAGTCGCTTGATCAATATTGATTCATATATGGGAGATAATTGATTGTTGAAGTTTAATTTTTAATTTTTTCCACTTCGTTCCACATAAAAGATATTCACCAGGAACATGTGGAATAATCATCCAGACCTGCCTAGGTTTTTAAAAACAAAATTTCCCTTTTCCATCTAGAGATTATTTTCTGTGATATTCGTAAACCAACTATTATATAAATAACACCTTTCTTTACTAAATACTCATTGACGAGCAGTTAAGAAACAGGTTTGTGAACATTTTCTGCAGTGTTCGCCCTGGCCCGAAATTTTTTGTAGCCATTTTTTTAGCCACTTGTACAATTTTGTTAGCCACTTTTAAAAAAGTTTAGCCACATATTGTGGGATAAATTAGCACAAGATGTAATACGATATAAACATTTATTTTACTCAAAGTTATCAGCACTTATAATACATAACAATATACGACATCAATAAATTAACAATAACGTTCAAAATTCAAACACTGTTAAAAATCCTACGCGATTTCACATCCTTCCACTTTCTGAATGCAAGTTAAAAATCAAACTGGTTAATTGGAGGCCCTTCAATTGATATTTTCATAAGAATGTTCAAATATGCCGCAGACTGTCTATTTCGTTGCTTCGTTTTAATAAGATTCTGTGTTGAAAACGCTCATTCGCAATCTACAGTTGACATTGGTACACAATACAGAATTGCTGCTAAATGACTAATTATCGGAAAGAGTTCTTTATTTCTTAACGCAAACTGAATATAATTGTCTATATCATCCATGTCCTTTTTTATCCTATACACTTTCCTGAATCTCTCAATTTCAGTTTTCACTTCTTCCTCATTAATGTCCTCATCGCGGCATGGTTTCACATAATCCACCAAACGCCTGGAATGCTTTATCATAACTTGCTGATCAAACTCTCCACATTTAAAGGAGTCTTAAAACAACAGACGCCATCGTATCAGACGCTGTCACAAAACTGTCTGGAGTGGCATCCACACTTCTGAATTAGTTAAACAAAGCCTGAATGCGTTGGTCTATTCAAATTAATTGCCCCAATAGCCTATACTGATTCATAACAGTCGCGAGTCTCGCTGTCCCAATCAACACTGTCAATTGCGGGGGAATGTGAGAAGCTATTTGAATTGAGCGTATATGTGACTTCACTCTTTTGCAATCAGTTTAAAACACTGTAAAATAAAGCTCTTTTGTTACACAGGAAGCCATTTCATAAACCTATGTTTACTCAATTGTGATAGCGTCTAAAGAATCCACCTCTGAATGATCATTAACTAATTGCCCAGGGCATGAAACCAACGCCCGATAGTATTGCTAATCGAACACACTCGTAACCTCACCCTTCTCGTCAGCTCTCGCTAATAACGTTAAGTCGTCATGTGCTGAGCTGGTTAATTTCTTTAGTTTACAATAAATTGTCGTTGAGTCCACGGTTGACACAGAAAATGTTTGTAGCGATATTTTTAGCCACAAGCATATTTATTTTAGCCACTTCGTATTTTTTTTCGCAATTTGCTAAATTGGCTAACGGCAGGGCGAACACTGATTTTCTGCCCCAATGAATTGTAAATTTTCTGTAATTTCTATTGTCTGTTGTCTGCTCATCATGAAAAACCCTTCAAATGAATATAGACCATTCCAAATTATACTTGTATAACTGGGTGGTAGAATCCATTTAGTATAGAAAGGCTTAATCTGCCTAAAGAGTACTGGGATCCCTGAAATGTTATATCACTGCACATGTGTTATTCAGAAGAGTACTGGGATTCCTGAAATGTTTTATCACTGCACATGTGTTATTCAGAAGAGTACTGGCATCTCTGAAATGTTATATCACTGCACATGTGTTATTCAGAAGAGTACTGGCATCTCTGAAATGTTATATCACTGCACATGTGTTATTCAGAAGAGTACTGGGATTCCTGAAATGTTTTATCACTGCACATGTGTTATTCAGAAGAGTACTGGCATCACTGAAATGTTATATCACTGCACATGTGTTATTCAGAAGAGTACTGGGATCCCTGAAATGTTTTATCACTGCACATGTGTTATTCAGAAGAGTACTGGCATCTCTGAAATGTTTTATCACTGCACATGTGTTATTCAGAAGGATAGTTCAAGTGACAGCTCTAGTTCTGATGACAGTGAAGATATATCTCCAGCTCAGAAGATTTTATTCTCAAAGTCATCGAAAACACCAGAGCAGGTGACTAAAATGCTCTCTCCAAAAAAGCCATTGGCTGCCAAATCATCAATACAAAAGAATGAACCTGCAAAATCGAAAAAGAGGAAGAAGGTATGTGGTATCACTGGACTAAACCTCGGTTTGGTTAGGCTTTTGACTAACCCTTTCATGATGGGAGCTGTGCTGGTGCATCATTAAAGACCCTGTGCCAGTGCATTCTCTTATATATATATATATATATATGACTTTCCCCATAGGGAGCCTTCCATATATAAGAGAATTCACTGGCTTACAAGATCAAGGTAAATAATGTTAGGCCAATGCATTCTCTTATATATGCGAAGTTCCCTATGGGCGACTTGCATATATAAGAGAATGTACTGGCACATGGTCTTCGCAAAATTTCAGGAAGCTCTTGTCATGAAACGGTTAATAACCCTTTGGTGGGTAAACCAACATTTATGTCGTTTTCAATACATTTATGATAGTGTCATATTTGCGCACACATAAAATTGCAAATTCAGCATAATAAATGGGAAGCATCAATCTCTACCAGAGCGCTCCAGTCATACTTCCTGTCTGACTCTGTCACCAGTTGGATACTGGTCTGGTTTTCTATATTTAGCACATGCATACTAATACTCAAGCACTTCAGCTTCAAAAATACATCTGTGTTAAAATAATTGTACTAGTAATGTACACATATTTGTGATGTAAAGTCACTGCATGACTGCACTGTGTGCGCTTGGAGATGGATATATTCTTGCACTATAACATCAGGCAGGTGACAAACACATTGTCACCCTAGTGCGTGGTCGACTGTGATATGTGGACTGGCAGGTGACAGCACTTGGACCAATCAGAAGCGGATTAAATAGGGAGAAGGGTAACCGAAATGATTTGTCTTCTCAGGTGACATCCAGTGAATCAGACAGCGAGAGCGAAGAAGAAACCTTATCACAGAAAGTAAATAAATCTAAATTGTCTCTCAAGAAATCTGCACCTGTTTCTAAGGTAGCATCGACTAAGAAGACACCAACCAAGAAACCGGAGGTAATTATAACATAGACCGTTTGTTAAACTTATTATCTGAACATTTCCAACCAACAGATAGGAATCTTTGGATTATCTGTTGTCTGTTTACTTTTATAACTGAATGGGAGAATCCATTCAGCACAGAATGGGTTAACATGTATTTCTGTTACCTGCATGTTGTTGTTGGCATGGATTTCAAGAAATCCTTGGAATATTCCCCTTTGATAGAATTAAAGGTACTCAACCCGATAAAACTCCTCTCAATTACTATTTCAATGGCTTCGGGGGTCAAAAATATTTGATTCGAGTCGAGGAAGTCACCCATCAAAGCTCAGATTTGTTAGATATCGATTTTAGAAATCTATTATTTTTCATTATCGGGAATACTATCTGGCCCAGAACTCAGTCAAAATTGCTTTAAAATTACCACTTGATTTTAGAGTTATTCATCCTTGTCTGTTTGAATAGATTTGGAGTACACATCCAGAGCAGATTACGGCAGTTATGAGTACTCATCTCGAGAACATAACAAATTTGAAAAATCAATATCTAATAACTCTGAGCTTTGTTTGATGGGTTCCTCGACTCGAATCAAATATTTTTTACCCCCAAAGCCAAAGAAATAGTAATATAGGACCCTCTGATCGGATTGTTGTTGTTGGAATCTGTTGAGATGGGGACCCTCTTTACGGGTTGAGTACCTTTAAAGACATATTATGGACTTGTTCTGGTGTGTAAAACTGAGAAGTTAGTATTTAGGAGCTATGCCAACTGGGGGAATATGGAATTCTACAAACATTGTCGAAAATCTCAAGCAAATCAACCATATCACTCCATAGAAAACATCGTCTGAACAACGCTCAACTGTAATTATTTAATTCTCGATTCAGAGTTTAACGAAGAAAAACAATTTCGCCATCAAAATTCATTGCATTTAATTAATATATAAGAATGACGGCGAGTGTTGTCAATATGGATATAATATTTGTAAAAATAACTACTTTGAGCAAGATTATTCGTTATTTCTATTTGATTACTCTACCGAAGTGTTTCACATCACTTTAACAATTTTTCAGCAAAACCCACAATGTTACAGCTTTTTTTTTTGTCAAGAAAAAAATTATATATTAATATTTTCAAGAAATGAATGTAGTTTGGGTGTGTTTTATTGAAGAATAAATACCCTTTGGGTATGGTACTCTGCGTGAACTGCTCCAACACCCACAGCGCTGTTTATCTCAATTGAATTGTTTATTCTCTTCACTCAAAAGTACATTCAAAAGTCTCTCAATAGACTAAACTACATTCATTTCTTCGATTATATAGCTTTTATTTATTGCTATGAATTCGGCTGAAATCTGTCTGCATTATGGAAATTATTATACCATGCAACACTGTTAGTTAGACAAAGATTCTACCTGTGAGTTATCAATAGATTTGTCTATATTCTCGCTTAACACTTTCTATACTAAATGGGTTCTCCCACTCAGTTCTAAAAACAAACATTGGAATGGTCCATTATTCATTTGGAGGGATGTTCAGGAAAATTGACCAGACGACAGTAGGATAAAAAAAATAATACAAGTACTGAAGGATTCATATTCTTTCGTGGGAAATGTTCTGATAATAAGTTCAACAAATGACCATAGATCGTTTGTTATCCCCCGCCCGGCCAAAAGTTTTCACCAGAGTTACGGCCATTTGATTGTCATTTTTTGACGAAGAGTTGTCCGGTTGTTATTTCGAACAATTCTCAACCAATTGGAGTATCTGAAACGAGTTCACATACTAGGCCCAGCTGTACATTTTGACCAGAGTTATGGCCCATTGTTTTTGTTTTTTGGCGTTTAGCAACCAAGAAAAGTTGTCTGGATGGTTATTTTGAACTATTATTTGTAGGATTTTTCTATGTCAACTTTGCACACTATATATATGCAATTATAAGCCTATTTGGTGCAAATTCCCAAGAATGAGTAGTAAATAGAATCCCTGTTTCAGGTTTCCAAGCCAGAATTGCTCTTAACCCTTTATATTCTGAATGGATTCTTCCATTCACTTATAAGAGTATATGTTGGAATGGTCTATTATTCATCTGGAGGGGTGCTCTTAAATATGACCAGATGACAGTTAATAAAAGTCCAATTTATTGGAGGGAAATTCAGATAATAAGTTCAACAAACGATCTACAAAGTAGTCATCATTGAGTTGTTATTATAGAAAGTGTTAATGGCTTATTTTGTGCTTTCACACAGACAGAATCAAGCAGCAGTGAATCTGAGAGTGACAGCAATGATAATCTAGCAGTACCACCTCCACTGTCTCAGTCTAAGAAAAAAACTGCTGCAAGCATATACACCAAGGGAAAGAACCTTTCCAAGAAAGCTCAGGTTTGTTATCCAGTGGGAATTCTTCATACTGTAAAATCCTTTTAATTCATGGGAGACTATTGTTTGTTGATTTTGTGGTTTGACCCAGCGAAACAATTCACTCAGATTTGGTAAAGTAATTCTCAATATACAAGATGGAAATGAAGCTTGGGTATAAAGTTTGTTTTCGGAATGTCGTAAAATATGTGACCCGCCATATCAAATCCAGTCGTAAGTCGGGGATGTTTTTTACCCTGTGCCAATGCATTCTCTTATATATGCGAGTCGACCATAGGTCGCCTCGCATATATAAGAGAATGCATTGGCCTAACAATGTTTTACAATTTTAATAATTTTTTCTTGTATTCTTTAACAATTTTATAATTTCACCCATACAGAGCCCCAGACAAACATGAGCAGACGACACTCTTCTATATGCTTCTATATATGTGTGGGGCTCCCTGCAGGGTAATGGATGTTTTTTATTTTATGTTCTAAAAATTGTAAGAAACATTTATTTTTAAAAAAATGATAAAAAATTGTTAGGCCAATGCATTCTCTTATATATGCGAGGCTACCTATGGTCGACTCGCATATATAAGAGAATGCATTGGCACTGGGTAAAAAATTCCCGACTTACGACTGGATTTGATATGGCGGGTCACATATGTTGACCAAAAAAAAAAGGAAAAAAACACTGAAGACAAGATGAAACATAATTAATTTAATTTGTGAGTGGCCTATTCATTTGTTCATATACAACATCATCTGGTCCCTTCTATAATAGTTTGTATAAACAATATTCAATGAATTGGTCTCTTAATAAAGGTTAATCGTTTATCCATGTGCAGATTACATAAAACAATAAATGACTACCTCGCCAGCGTGTGACATGAAGTCGGTAGTTATTAGTGCCCTGATTACGAATACGTGATGCCCTTTCGGCACCAGAATACCTGGGGTTTCGATTTTTCAATAATGTCTACTCAAATATGTCATAACCCTGCTATTGTAGGACCTGTTGATATCTGATATCAGAATACATGTCCTGATATAGCCTTTTTATAAGAAACCACAAAAATTGAGGCTGATGAAATCAAAGCCATTCTTTTTCACAGTATATTGGGAAATATTTACCACTCATCTGGAAAAACTCGTTCTTATCGAAACCAGCCTAGAGTGAGACATGGGAGACTTTTCAAATTCAAATTATTTATTCGTAAAAAAAGACAAATATTTGGTTATAACCAAGAATAACAAACAGAAAAAAGCAAACAAAACAAAACATGATTTCTATACACAAATGTCATGCCACAGTGAGCAATATATACGAATGGGTTGAGACAAGTGAAGCTCACATATTACAGTTACATAACTGGTTACATAACGAGGCATATACTTAATGGGATTTATTTGTTCCCAGCAATTTTGCAATATGATTCAAATAGTAATTTGGCTATAATCATGTGTTCTGGTCAGAAACAGAGGTAAGATCTGTTAAGTTTGTATCAGATAGCCTTATTTTATAGCATTCATTTATGAATTTCAAAAAGATTAACAGCATATCTATTTCAGTGCAGGTAAGAATAAGTTCAAATTTGATTTGTCACACATGAGTTGAAAAGATGGGCAAAATGTCAAATATGTCATAACCCTGCTATTGTAGGACCTTTTATGTTGATATCTTTTTATAAGAAACCATGAAAATCAAAGCTATTTTGTGAAGTATTTACCACTCATCTAGATCTGGAAAACTCGTTCCTATCGGGGACCAGCTTGCAGGGGCGCCGGAAGAGAGGGGGCAGCAGGGGGGGGGGGGCGAGGGCAGGACTTGCCCTTTTTCTGGAGACAGAAAATGCTTTTTGTGTGTTTAATCTCGTGTTTTTATAGAAAAATGTGACTTTTTTGGTCCAAATACCACCAATTTCACAAGGAATATTAATTTTTTGTCAATTTTATCACAAAACGGCCATAAAAACTGACAAATACCATTAAAATGAATTTATGGTTATTTTCCCGAGTTTGCGGAGAAAATGCCCTTTTTTGCGGAAAAGTGCCCTTTTTGTAGGCTCTGCCCCCCTGCCCTTGGATGCTTCCGGCGCCCCTGCCAGCTTGAGTTGGAAAGATGGACAAATTTCTGTAATGTCAGTGTTCATACACAGCCTGAAATCTTCATATCTCTTACAATGGAGTATGAATGAAGTTCATCTTCAATGGGTTTGTAATTAGCAATATTTATAGTATCTCTTGGCATGGTCAATTTGAGTGTGCTTCTCCCAATTATTATTCAAACTTTGTTCAAACAATGTATTTCGATTGCATTCACTGATAATAGTTAATGTATATTACAATGTATATTCCTATTATACTTGAATATACAGTTGTTCCCAGATTTGGTAGTACTTTAATATTGGATTACAAAAGGCTAATATGGTGTTGTTAAATAAACTTCAGCCTTGATGACGTCTCGGATAACAGCCGATTTCTGCCTAATAGACTAATGGAGAAGAAATGCTCTTAATTTGAAACCTCTAGGCTGGTTCCAATTATAATTTATGCCTCACTTTTTACTAATTTTTTGTTCTCTGAAATTGTATATCTGTCCATCTGTTAAAATGTGCTGTTTGGATGATGAATTGAATAACATTTGACATATTCTATGAAATTTGGTATACCTCGTCTACATTTGAGAATGGCACATTTATGTCTGGTCAGATGACTTTTGACAGAGTTTAATCTCTTTTGGAATTAGAATGCTGATAATTTTTATCTTTATGTGAAGATATATTTCTGATTAAATCTTTAAAAAAACTGAAGAAGCCTGCGATGTGTCTAGAATATGAATGTTAATAAATATTAAAGGGGCACTGTACACTAAATCTGGCCATTTATCTGACCTTCTTTTATTCTCAACAGAATATATGCAACAAATGAATGAATTGGTGCAAATACACTCATGTGCTCTATGAACGATATAAACAACATGATATCAAAATCATCGTGAACAAAGAATTTTGAAGAGTACAGCAAGCGACCAGCTCGGTCGCTGATTGGTAGAAAATATCTGCTAATAATTATTTGATTGACAGTTGTGGGAAAGGTCCATTACAAAATTGATAAATTTCAATTTTTTTATTTCAGAGTTCTAGTAGTAGTAGCAGTGATAGCACTGATTCAGACTCTGACTAGAGGCTTCTAGTTGTGAAAGACACTGATTCCAGAATGTTCACAGCAACCCTTCCAGTACTAAGGCCAAATAAAAAAAAACAGTTCTGTGTTCTCAGGCACCCCCTCGTCACTGAAATGGACAAAATGAACCTAATGAAAATGGACCTGATGAAAAACAGATTTACACACTGTTTGTTAGTTTGTTTGGACTCTGATAATCCATGCCTGTTTTGTAACTCATGTCAAAACTTATTGAATATAAAACAAAGGCGGTAAGTGGAACAATTTAGGAATATTGAGCAGTATTTCAGTTCGTTACTTCTTAACGTTGAAATATGATCAATCCTTAACTTATATGCTTTAGCATTAGCTCAAATTTCCTTACTTTGACAAAAAGAAATGGAACTATGTATTCAATAAACAGGAAAGATAACTTGAAATCATGTGCCCAATATTGTTACATTAATTGATAATTCATTAATTTTATGACTATTTCTTAAATGTGGAGGGAGAGAGAGGTTGGTTTGGGGGGAAAGAGAGGTTAGTTTGGAGGGAGAGAGAGGTTAGTTTGGAGGGAGAGAGATGTTAGTTTGGAGGGAGAGAGAGGTTAGTTTGGAGGGAGAGAGAGGTTAGTTTGGAGGGAGAGAGAGGTTGGTTTGGGGGGGAAAGAGAGGTTAGTTTGGAGGGAGAGAGAGGTTGGTTTGGAGGGAGAGAGATGTTAGTTTGGAGGGAGAGAGAGGTTGGTTTGGTTGTTATTGGCAGCTTTTCACAAAGCATCATTCAGCTTATCCATGCTAATTCTGATGACTTTATACAGGAACCGAGCCCCTGCTTTGACTTAATCAGGGTTTTGGGTTATCGATGTTCGACGTAATGAAATTTGACTGTATTGAGATGAAGAGAAAACAAAATGTTTCTGTAATACAATGAAGAAAATTGTGGAACTTGCTTAATGTACTACTGGTATATTGTAAATATTGAGATTCATATATCAAAAGACCACACAATATATTTCAATTTAATCCATTTTATGATCAAAATGATGTAGTCAACTCTCATCAAATTATCTACTGTCATTGCAATATCTACATTTTACAATTATTCCAACAACTATAACTTCAGCTTTCCACACTTAAGGCAACAGTTTTCTCAAATTTGACAGAACATAGATCATCTCATTTGAAGGAATTGTTTTCTGTAGGTTCAGTGCTGTTCATCTGCAAGAAATTTGCATGAAATATATACACTTGCCTTTGAGGCATTGCTAGTTTTTTGGTAGTATTTCTGTTCTATATAGAAAGCCCTATGTGATGTTTGTTCTGTGCTGTAATCTGTTGTTGCAACCTTATTTTGGGCTCTTGTGGTATTATTTTGTCGTGTATATCATATCTTCGGTTATATCATGACCAATCATACTCATTATCACCATTTTCTAAAAATTACTCAGAAATATTTAAAATAGCTGCTTCTCGATCTTGTTAAAAGTTCATTCCTCTACATTTTAGCCGTTATCTTCAGTTGGACTGGAATTTCACTTCACCTATTAAAATTTATGACCTTAGGTGGCAATAATGTAATTAGTCGGTTTACAAACTCGCCAACATTTTTTTACTGAAAAATGCCCAAGATGTTCAGTTTGTGTATGACTTCTCACCAAACCATTCTATCAGCCAAACAGCATGGGTAAATGAGAATAATTGAGATATTAATTTATTGATATTTATTTTCATTTGCAAATTATGATTTAAAGCCACATGGTGGTTTGCGCTCCAAAATACACATAATATTATTCGCTTTTGAATTTTTCTCAGTATAGAAATAGGTCGATAAATATCTTGACTACCTTTCTACGAGGATTATGTAATCCAAAAAGATGAATTGAAGTAATGAAAAATACAACTGTGAATATGGTGTTTGAGTCCCAAACAAAACACCGCCATTTGTGCGACATGGAACAGACAAGAGCTTTCCGTTGTAGTCTATTCCTGATATGGTAGCAATAAAGAGCTGTGACTTTGACAAGTGTTTGCAGAGCATATGAAGCCGGTATATCAATAATTCGTTCATTTATCGACCTATCGTATCAGTTGCTCCAAATTACGTAGAAAAAAAAATTGGGAGGTTCGAATGAGCCATGTCCGTTTAAAGTGGATATATCAGATTTTCATTCACCAGTGATCATGTGGAATAATCGCAAAGACCGTCAAAACCTGCCTGGGTTTTTAAAGTATTGTTTTTCCCTCCATCAAGATATTTATTCCCCTGATGTTTGTAAACCAGATAGTAACAATGCTGCAGCCTTTTTCCTAACCCTTTCATGACGGGAGCTGCCCAAGCCTGAGTTTAGTTCACCTGTCATCTGCAGATTGAGGTCCCCAGAGGGTGAATTTAGTGACGCTATCCCGCACAGTGAGCTAGCATCACTAAATTTACCCTCTGGGGACCTCATTCTGCATGGCCTCATCTGCTATGGGAAACATAGACTGAGATGAAGTTCCCAAATGGTAAATATTGTGATGTACACCCATTGGGAACCTCAATTATGCTATGTGTTGTCTGCCAATTTGGGGATAAAGAGAAACTAATCGAAAAAAGAAATAGAATCTATGTGAAGAAGTAATTTTACAATAAAGAAACTTTCCAGAGAAGATGAGGCCTGAGCAGAATAAGGTTCCCAGAGATTGAAATTAGTGATGCTAGCAGACGACACATTGCATAATCGAGGTTCCCAATGGGTGTACAGATCCTGTGCCAGTGCGTTCTCTTATATATATGAGTCTCCCATAAGGAGCCTAGCATTTATAAGAGAATACACCAGTTTACAAGGTCAAGGCAAATATTGTTAGGCCAATGCATTCTCTTATATATGCGAGGCTCCCTATGGGAGACTCGCATATATAAGAGAATGCGTCAGAACAGGGTTTTCGCAAAATTCCAGGAAGCTCCATTCATGGAAGAGTTGACTTCTCATGAATTATTGTCAGGTTGCTGGTCTTATATCTGTCAATTATATTAAGGATCGTTGCCTTCAGCTTTATTTTAACTATATTTTATCATGTATTATCATTGTGTTAATATAAAATACGTCTGTAAATATAAGTAATTACTGTAAATTAAGAAATACTGTAAGTATAATCAATGAGTTAATTACATTAATCTTTATCATGAAACCTTGTTTCGTAATCTACTTAGATGTGAGCTCTTATGTTTTAATCACCTGTTAAATCAGTTGGGGGAACTGTCAGTTGTATGCTATATATTTAACCAAAGTTCTCTCCCATTTAATTCCAAACATATTCATTTGAAGGGTATGGATTCCCAATTATATATTTATAGTAATGTTGAGACAAATTGCCTAATTCTAATGCTATTAGCTTAACATACCAACAAATGAATGAATGGGAATTGTGAATCAAGTGATTCCCAGCAGGTATCCAATCATCAATATCTTAACCTCTTTGCTGCTAAGTAATGTTGTGATGGACTGTTGACCTCTTTGCTGCTGAGTAATGTTATGATGTCGTGTGATGGACTGTTGATGTTATTGCCATTTTCCAGTGGAAATATATAATGGGAATATCACAAGAACCATAAAAGTGATTCAGTTGAACGGGTATTGTCGTTCACAAATGTGGAACATCATACACTGTTTGAAACTTCGAGATACAGTTATTCCGATGCACTAATCTCTTGAGTTCCAGTTACGAATAATGGTCTACTGCTGGTGTGCTGAAGTAGGTCCTTGGTACTATGGACCATATAGCACATGATGTGCACATTTTCATCCTTAACCCTTTACCCAACAGAAGGGCCCTGTGCCAATGCATTCTCTTATATATGCGAGTCGACCATAGGTCGCCTCGCATATATAAGAGAATGCATTGGCTTAACAAATTAAAAATTATAAAATTGTTAAAGAATGTAAGAAAAAATGGTAAAAAGTGTTAAAAAAAGATTTTTTTAGGCCAATGCATTCTCTTATATATGCAAGGCGACCTATGGTCGACTCGCATATATAAGAGAATGCATTGGCACAGGGCATAACTGTAACTATCACAATGTGGTCAAGGAGCCGGTTCCAATGATATCCATATTTGTATGGTTCTATTGAGACAGACCGAAGATATTTTAGGCTGTTGAAGCTTTATTTGGCCGGTTTGTTGGGTAAAGGGTTAAAGACATTTTATGGACATGAAATTGATAAGTTGGTACTCAGGTGCTATCCTAACCTGGAGAATGTAGCATTCTACTTACATCACCTAAAATTTCATAGAAATCGACCGTACCACTATGTTCAATTGTAAATATTTACTTCTCGATTCGGGATGCAACTATCGGCGATAAACTAACTCAAGTGATTTCGCCTTCGAGGGTCGTTGCATTTAATTAATATATAAGAATGATGGTGTTTGTTGTCAATTTGGATCAATTTCTTTTGATCACCCAACAGAATGTTTAACATCACTTTAATAGTTATGGATGTCACAGCAGCGAAGAGGTTAATGACCTGAACTTAATCCCCCCACAGCATGCAACAATTTTAAAGTCTTCAGTACGTGTAACTTCTGAAATAGAGGTATCAAACCTTAATTAACTTAAGTGTTCATGTGATGAGTTAGAAAGACTCCCATTTGTTAGATTAGTTTCTTCACACTATATTAGCTTCTGACAGTGTGAGATCATCAGCTTTAGAGTATTTCCCTAATTATGCTCCTTATGTAATTGGACCAATGGCGAGGTTTCACCCTTTCTTTACTAAATACTCATTGCCGAATAGTCCCCTTAAAAAATGTTGAGATAATAATTTCAACACAACAAACGGCGTTTGTTGAACTTATAATCTGAACATTTCCCACCAATTAAAAGGAATCCTTCTGCACATGCATTATCTGTCATCTGCTTATAATTCTTGAACATCCCTCCAAATGAATAATAGTTCATAGACTCCATACCAATATATAGTTTTATAACTGATGGGAGAATCCATTTAGTAAAGAAAAGGTTTAATAATTTCATTTCAGAACTGACCTAATTAATATGGTTTGATTAATATGGACTTTGAAACATCACAATCTTACAATGTGCGCCCCCCTTAACAACTGACTTGCTGGACATCGCTTGGTTTCTTTTGTCTTTAATCTTCATTTCTTTTTAACCATTTTAAATGTGCAATGCTTGTATTCAACTGAATAAGTGATATATTAGGTGCAGAAAATCCCATTCATATCTATAATTTAGCCTTGGAAATAGTGTGTCTCTCATTTGCATAATGAGGTCCTCAGAGTGTGAATTTAGTGACGCTATCCCACAAATTCACCCTCTGGGAACCTCTTTCTGCTTATGCCTCGACTGCTATGGGAGACTTAGGATGAGATTTAAATAGCCCAGTTGAAGTCGGTGATTTTCCCCCATTAGTCACCTCGATTATGCTTTTTTATCATCTGCAAATTAAGGGATATAGAAACTGACAGAAGGGAAGAAGGGAAAAAGTTATTAAAAACAATGTTAATTTGAGACTATAGATACTTCCCAGAAGATGAGGCCTAAGCAGAAGTGATGCTAGCCCACTGTACGGGGTAGCGTTACTAAATTCACCCATTGGGGACCTCATTTTGGAAATGACAGGCGCACTATTTCAAGGCTTGACTATAATAGTTGGTGATGATTAGTAGTGATGAAGGCATCTGGATAACAGCAGCATTAAAGATCCTGTGCCAGTGCATTCTCATATATGCGAGTGTCCCATGGAGTCTCACATGTATAAGAGAATGGACTAGCTTACAAGGTCAAGGTTAATATTTTTAGGCCTGTGCATTCTCTTATACATGCAAGGCTCCCTATTTCTGGTATAATATACATACAATCAATTTGGGACAATTTACAGCTCTCATACACTCTCAAAGCATACCATGTGGGATAACTTTATTATACCCCCTTTTTTTTGCTATACTGTTTTTGCACCCGTCCGTGCGTCCGTACGTCCGTCCGATGTCTGTTCATGTCATAACTTGAACAATAGTTCTCGGATCTCAATGATATTAGGTATGGATGTTCACTACTATGAGGACATTAAATAGAGGGTTCCATCGTTTTGTTCAGATTTTCCATTCTAGAGTTATTCATCTTTGTTTATCTGGAAATGTTGGATTTTTGGTCCGTCTGGTGTCTGTTCATGTCATAACATGAACAGTAGTGCTCGGATCTCAATGAAATTTGGTATGGATGTTCACTACTATGAGGACATTAAAAAGAGGGTTCCATCGTTTTGTTCAGATTTTCCATTCTAGAGTTATTCATCTTTGTTTATCTGGAAATGTTGGATTTTTGGTCTGTCTGGTGTCTGTTCATGTCATAACATGAACAGTAGTGCTCGGATCTCAATGAAATTTGGTATGGATGTTCACTACTATGAGGACATTAAAAAGAGGGTTCCATCGTTTTGTTCAGATTTTCCATTCTAGAGTTATACATCTTTGTTTATCTGGAAATGTTGGCTTAATTATCGCGTTATATAAGAAGATATCAATATAAAACCAATATTAATTGATAGAAGCATTTCCAGACAAGTGCTTCCACTCATATTTATTATATAATACCCGGAAACTTTATAAAACATGTTTAGGAAGAGATAGACCATCTTTATAACTACATAATTATAAATGGGATTTGTCAGACCTCATATAACACTGATGTTGTATCAGAGACCTATTTGTAAACATAAATTATGGACTGATATATTCGTATTTTTATGTTTGGTTGTTTGTACATATTCATCTCTTGTTTTTCTTTCCGATCATTTTGCTGTATGTTTATGAATGATATGCTTGTTGTGTGATTACACTATCACAACATTTTGATTTTTTTTTTATTTCAGTACCGGTACATTTATCTTTATGTATTTTGTTTTGTATTATATATTTTTTTTCTAAGTCATCAGGTCAGACACATCCTGAATTAATCTATTAAAGTTATATTTAACTATAATAGATTAATATGGATATTGCTGTTTTGTGAATTCGATAATAAAACATATTTCATAAAAATAATTCAAAATCAGTGTCACACTGATTTGGTACCTTTTTAGCTCAACTTTACTTTGTAAAGTTTGAGCTATTGCCATGGCTTTGTCGTCCGTCGTCCGTGTGTATGTGTGTGCGTGTGTGCGTGTGTACGTAAGGCGTCAACAATAGAGGCTACAGGTCGTACCTTTGATCGGATCATTATGAAATTTGTCATAGCTGTTGACATCAACATTTGTACCGGAATGATTCATTTTGGGGTCATTCGGAAAAAAAACATGGCCGCCAGCGGCCATCTTAGATTTCAAAATTCAATCCATTAGCACGGGCTACAGGCCGTACTGTTCGTCTGATCGTCATGAAATTTGTCATGGATGTTAATATTGACATGTAGATGGGAACGAGTAATTTTGGGTTCATTCGGCCAAAAAACATGGCCGCCAGCAGCCATCTTCGATTTTACTCTTTGCATGACTAAATCCTTTAGCACGGGCTACAGGTCGTACCTTTAGTCAGATCGTCATAAAATTTGTCATGGATGTTAACAATGACATGTAGATGGGAACGAGTCATTTTTGGGTTATTCGGGCAAAAAACATGGCCGCCAGCAGCCATCTTGGATTTTACTCTTTGTATGACTAAATCCTTTAGCACGGGCTACAGGTCGTACCTTTAGTCTGATAATCATGAAATTTATCATGGCTGTTGAAATTGGAATGTAGATGGGAACGAGTCATTTTGGTGTCATTCGGACAAAAAACATGGCCGCCAGTGGCCATCTTTGTTTTCAAAATTCAATCCATTAGCACGGGCCACAGGTCGCACTGTTCGTCTGATCATCATGAAATTTGTCATGGATGTTAATATTGACATGTAGATTGGAACGAGTCATTTTGGAGTCAATCGGCCAAAAAACATGGCCGCCAGCAGCCGTCTTGGATTTTACTCTTTGCATGACTAAATCCTTTAGCACGGGCTACAGGTCCTACTTTTAGTCTGATCATCATAAAATTTGTCAAGAATGTTAATAATCATATGTAGATGGGAACGAGTCATTTTGGGGTCATTCAGCCAAAAAACATGGCCGTCAGCAGACATCTTGGATTTTACTCTTTGTATGACTAAATCCTTTAGCACGGGCTACAGGTCGTACCTTTAGTCTGATCATTATAAAATTTGTCATGGCTGTTGATATTGGAATGTAGATGGGAACGAGTCATTTTGGGGTCATTCGGACAAAAAACATGGCCGCCAGCGGCCATCTTGGATTTCAAAATTTAATCCATTAGCACGGGCTACAGGTCGTACTGATTGTCTGATCATCATGAAATTTGTAATGGATGATAATATTTACATTTAGATGGGAACGAGTAATTTTGGGGTCATTCGGCCAAAAAACATGGCCACCAGCAGCCCTCTTAGATTTTACTCTTTGTATGACTAAATTCTTTATCACGGGCTGCAGGTCGTACCTTTAGTCTGATCATCATAAAATTTGTCATGGATGTTAACAATGACATCTAGATGGGAACGAGTAATTTTGGGGTCAATCGGCCAAAAAACATGGTCGCCAGCAGCCATCTTGGATTTTACTCTTTGTATGACTAAATCCTTTAGCACGGGCTACAGGTTGTATCTTTAGTCTGATCATCATAAAATTTTTCATGAATGTTAATAATGACATGTAGATGGGAACGAGTCATTTTGGGGTCATTCGGCCAAAAAAGATGGCCGCCAGCAGCCATCTTGGATTTTACTCTTTGTATGACTAAATCCTTTAGCACGGGCTACAGTTCGTACCTTTAGTCTGATCATCATAAAATTTTTCATGGCTGTTGAAATTGGAATGTAAATGGGAACAAGTCATTTTGGGGTCATTCGGACAAAAAACATGGCCGCCAGCGGCCATCTTGGATTTCAAAATTTAATCCATTAGCACGGGCTACAGGTCGTACTGATTGTCTGATCATCATGAAATTTGTCATGGATGATAATATTTACATGTAGATGGGAACGAGTAATTTTGGGGTCATTCGGCCAAAAAACATGGCCACCAGCAGCCATCTTAGATTTTACTCTTTGTATGACTAAATTCTTTATCACGGGCTGCAGGTCGTACCTTTAGTCTGATCATCATAAAATTTGTCATGGATGTTAACAATGACATGTAGATGGGAACGAGTAATTTTGGGGTCAATCGGCTAAAAAACATGGTCGCCAGCAGCCATCTTGGATTTTACTCTTTGTATGACTAAATCCTTTAGCACGGGCTACAGGTTGTATCTTTAGTCTGATCATCATAAAAATTTTCACGAATGTTAATAATGATATGTAGATGGGAACGAGTCATTTTGGGGTCATTCGGCCAAAAAAGATGGCCGCCAGCAGCCATCTTGGATTTTACTCTTTGTATGACTAAATCCTTTAGCACGGGCTACAGGTCGTACCTTTAGTCTGATCATCATAAAATTTTTCATGGCTGTTGAAATTGGAATGTAAATGGGAACAAGTCATTTTGGGGTCATTCGGACAAAAAACATGGCCGCCAGCGGCCATCTTGGATTTCAAAATTTAATCCATTAGCACGGGCTACAGGTCGTACTGATTGTCTGATCATCATGAAATTTGTCATGGATGATAATATTTACATGTAGATGGGAACGAGTAATTTTGGGGTCATTCGGCCAAAAAACATGGCCACCAGCAGCCATCTTAGATTTTACTCTTTGTATGACTAAATTCTTTAGCACGGGCTGCAGGTCGTACCTTTAGTCTGATCATCATAAAATTTGTCATGGATGTTAACAATGACATGTAGATTGGAACTAGTCATTTTGGGGTCAATCGGCCAAAAAACATGGCCGCCAGCAGCCATCTTGGATTTTACTCTTTGTATGACTAAATTCTTTAGCATGGGCTACAGGTCGTACCTTTAGTCTGATCGTCATAAAATTTGTCATTGATGTTAACGATGACATGTAGATGGGAACGACTCATTTTGGGGTCATTCGGCCAAAAACATGGCCGCCAGCAGCCATCTTGGATTTTACTTTTCTCTTCATGTCTATAAACTAGTATTAGACATTCAACTTTCCACATTCCTAATCGCTCCATTGACTGTAATATATTAAATTATTCCCTTTCCAAGTTGAGCTACAGTGTCATTGACACTTTCATTTTATTTTGTGACGAAATAAGATGTCTCAATGAATGCGTATGATTAATAATGATGGCGAATGGAAAGAAAGTCAACTATATAATCATTCATTTGGTCTATATATTATTATGAAGAAGCGATTGTATCTTCTTGTTACTAGCGTTTTGAAAGGCATATTTGTGCCATTATTATATAAATTGAGCTGGCACAAAAGATTGCAAAACTAACTTTATCGGGAGACTTCATTTGCTGTAATATTATTCACAAAAACTACCAAAAAAACAGGCAAAGAGTGTATTTGGCACTGTCAAATTCAACTAACTATAATAGTTGAACTCAGGATGTGCCTGACCTGGTGAATGTTAGCTGAATTGAGCCTACAAGCTGATTTGTAGCTTATCATGTTATTTAGATCAGCCATTTGTAAGCATACACTAAGACTCAAATCATCATACTGAAGTTTATCGTAAACTTGTTATTTTTTCGGAAAACCTACAGGCTTCCCCCAAATTACATCATTTTTATGTTATTCATTTCATTTGGAGGCTTTTTCCATCAAGTTATATTAAAGATTTGGAAGGTGTCCGCGGTTGGTACAGCTGGAAATTTTTTTAAATTTTTTAAAACCTGTATAATCAAGAAGTACATGAAAAAATAAAAGATATTTGTACTTATTTTCATTATCAATAACCCTCCAGTGACAAGATTCCATGTGTTGAAGCCATTGTTTACATGCATTACTGTAGCAGGGAAGTGTTGTGTTTTGAGCAACAAATAATAATTCTAAGATACAAATAGCATTGATCACGATCAGTTGCGAAGTGATATGTTTCCTTATTACATTAATTGCAATAGTAGTGATGGCACTTAAGTTATCTGATACTAAGATTTTGGTATAAAAACATTTTTTAATTTTGCATAAATATTCTGGTACATACAGGAATGCCCTAAATAATCAACTCCTTAACATCAGTAGAATTATGAGTAATTTTTCAGGATTTAGTCGGAAATATGGCTTGTTGCCATTCATAGGAAAGCTCTCAGTGATAGTTTTCCGATGAATGGCAACAAGCCATATTTCCGACTAAATCCTGAAAAATTACCCATAATTCTGCTGTAGTTAAGGAGTCGATTATTTAGGGTATTACTGTACCATAATGAGTAAATTCCAATAACTTGATGTTGATATTGTGATCACCTTGCAGTGTTTTAAGAGTACTTTGGATGGCCTGATATTCATTTGGGTGGTTATTTTGGTAACATAAGTGTTATAGAATTCCTATTGAGTAATTTGTGACGGCCATGTTCAGGTATTCCCCAAGTAATCTTTCTATCAGTGAGTATTTTGTGAAAAATCAAATATTATTGATGCTACAAACTTCTATCAAACCACACATATGCTGCAAATTCAATAAACAGTTTGTTGTATTGTGGAAGATAACAGAATAGAATGATTTGAATGATGTTGCGTTAACTTGCGTCTTATTAAGAAAATGTCTGCCTTCCTTAAGTATGTAGTAAGAACATTAAAAGACTTGAAATTTTTGGAGTGTGTCTGAAATTTGCAGGATGAGGTCCCCAGAAGGTGAATTTAGTGACGCTAAAGACTTTTTCCCCTTCTAGAATCACCAAATTCACCATTTGGGGACCTCATTCTGCTTAGGCCTTATCTTCTGGGAAGTAACATTATTTTTAGTTAATTTTCCCTTCTGTTCAGTTTCTATATCCCTATTTAGCTGAAGCTAAAATGCATAATCGAGGTGACTAATGAGTGAACATCACCAACTTCAATCTGATCCTAGGTCTCCCTTAGCAGTTGACGATTTAGCAGAATGAGGTTCCCAGAGTGTGAATTTGGTGATGCCAGCCCACATGGGATAGCGTCACTAAATTCACCCTCTTGGGACCTCATTCTGCAAATGTCACACACTAAATCCATGTTTGGAAAGTACCTGAGGAGTCATTCATCGGCTTCTTTTACAGAAATAAGCACAGATTATGTATTTAATTATCTTCACATTAATATAGTTTGAATATTATAAACAATGACAATCCAATTGTTTGGTATAAAATACAGGAAAGATAAATAAATTCTTATGAAAATATACCACTCAGAGTGAGACATTCCAATACTTTCCGAGCTCATATTCACCAACTGGGTTTATTGTATAAACCAGGTAGTTTATTTGGTAGAGGCTAAACATACAAGCAGGCCCCGAGCTAGGAGGCGACTAGGGCGAAGTTCTTGCTGGCGACTTCGCCCTCGGATGTCTGTAAGGCGAAAACGAAGTTGCCTTCCAAATTTGACAAAAACTAGCTTTGGGATTTACGGTAATTTTACCGGGAAAATTTGACTTGTTTTGTAAAAAAAAATATAGTCCTAAAACTGTTCTAACAAGGCATTTTTAATTATACATTGTACATTGTGTACTGTGTCCACATATTCTAATCATATTGAGTGCTTTGCAACAAAGCTTATGATGAGGTACTAGTACGTCTCAAGAAGACGTTAGTCACTTCTCCCTGTTTTCAACCCCTAGGTTGGGCCCTGCATACAAGGTACCGTCACTAACCTTTATGACACACACTGTCGGCGATATGACCCAATCAGATTTGCCATTTGTCAAAAGATATAGCCTCATGACTAAATCGTGAACACTCGGCAGATAAAATCCACACACATAGTGGTATAGAGAGTCCATCTGAACCTTTCTGCACAATGAGTTTGGAAGATATATTTGGGATCTTAGAGTTAGCACAAAGCAAGTAGGAAGAGCCAGGCAACATCTCATTTGAGTTATAAGAGAGGTCCACCCCCAAGAAGAGCATAAAGTTGGGGGGGGGGGGGGTTGATGTACATTATAGAATATCTAAAGTAAGCACAATCCAGTTACTGCACAATCCAGTTACTAAACAAATGAACCAAACATGTACTGCTACGCAAATGTTTTATGTAATCGGTGATCAACAATAGTGTTCAATCTATTATATCCATCAAATCCTCTCGATTTGATAATCCTATACCGGGCAATGTCTTCCCGATCGATAACCACATATAGCTTTGCGTTGAGCCTTGCCTGGTATAAAGCACCTGGACTGGACTATATATAAACCCACTCAGTGAATATGAGCAGATTTGGAACAATTCATCATCAACCCAATGCTTTGTGATACACATTCACTGTTCATATGATGTATTTAATCATACTTGTCATGTCTGATATGATAACAAAATTCTAGTACTTTTAAAAAGACACCATCATATTTTCATCTGCTTTTGGTAGCTTGACAGTAAAGAACACAATATAGATCATCTATTGTTATGTACTTGATTTGAAGAATATAATCATACCACACAAGTTATTGTTTCCTTACCCCCCCCCGTGGTTTATTTCCTGATGGTAGCTATAAACACAATCACGATGTAAATGTAGAGCAAGAAATTAATATTTGGTTATGAAGATCAGTATTGCTACTCTTACCTTACATATTATGGACTTGTTCGGGTGCTTGAAACTGATAAGTTAGTACTCAGGCGCTATGCCAACTGTGGGAATGGAGCATTCTACTAATATTGCCGAAAATCTCATAGAAATCAACGATATCACTCCACAGATATCATCATCTGAACTATGCATAATTGTAAATATTTACATCTCGATTCAGGACGCAACAAACGGCAATAAACTACACAAATATTTCTGCACCGAGAGTCATTGCATTTAAATAATATATAAGAACGACTGCAAGATTATTCTCCATTTCTATTTGATCACCCAACCAGAGTGTTTCACTTTAACAATATTTATAGTATTCCAACAGTTACAAGCATCACTGACAAAATATCAAATGATAAGGCAAGTAACTGCAGTACAATTGGTGGCCCACTGACATTAATGAGTTGTAGTTGTGTGATCTAAACTCATTATCCATTAGCCCCATTATTTTTTATGCCCCTTTTTGACTCAAATTTACTGATTATTGTTGTCCGGATGATGACTTGAGTAGTATTTGACCGAATTTTATGGTATAAGGCTTTTTTCGATTCAAAATTTGCCTTTGCAAGCAAAGTTTGATTCAATGATTGTTCCCAAAAACAAAGCCCCTTTTTGTCTCCTGACATTCGGTCAGAGAACTCATGTGTCTGTCCGTCTTTGAACTTTGTCTGAGTCTGTATTCTGTCAATATCATGGTCAATTTGTTTTAAACTTTGAACATACTTCAACCAGTATGTGCACCTGCGATGTTGAGTTCGGTCGGACTCACTATTGTGGAGTTATTGCCATTTTTCGACATAGAATTGTACATCCTGGGATACATCTTTTTGTCCGAGCCTGTATTCTGTCTTTTTCCAGTCAATTTTTGTCATCCAATCGTCATCATAGGGATCCTTGGGGTGACCTCTAGATGGGAGATTACCTTTTTTTTCTTCTAATTTGTTAAAAAAAATTGCTGCCGGTATCCCTCTTGGATTTCAAATTTGAATCCACAGGCAGACCCTGCAGTCTGCATTTTTAGCTCAACTTTACTTTCTAAAGTTTGAGCTATTGCCATGGCTTGGTATCCATCATCGTGTATATTTGTGTGCATCTGTCAATTTCCTTTAGCACAGGCTACAGGTAGTACTTTCGGTCAGATCATAATGAGATTTGTCATAGCTGTTGACATGTAGATGGGAACAAGTCATTTTGGGGGTCATTCAGCAAAAAAACATTGCCACCAGCGGCCATCTTGGATTTAAAAATTCAATCCATTAGCATGGGCTACAGGTAGTACATAAAACATGGCTGCTGGCATCCATCTCGGATTTTACTGTTTGCATGACTAAATCCTTTGGCATGGGCTGCAGGTCGTACCTTTGGTCGGTTCATCATGAATTTGTCATGGATGTTAACTTTGAAATCTAGATGGGAACGAATCATTTTGGGGTCATTCGGCAAAAAATTCAATCCATTAGCGTCTGATCATCATGAAATTTGTTGTGGATGTTAATATTGATATGAAGACGGGAACGAGTCACTTTGGGGTCATTTGGCCATAAAACATGGCTGCTGGCAGTCATCTTGGATTTTACTCTTTGCATGACTAAATCCTTTGGCACATGCAAAAGGTCGTATCTTTGGTCTGATCATTATAAAATTTGTCATAGCTGATGACATTGACATGTAGATGGGTACGAGTCATTCAGCAAAAAAACATGCCCGACCGTGGCTATCTTCGATTTCAAAATTCAATCCATTAGCATGGGCTACAGGTCATACTGTTCGTCGGATCATCATGAAATTTGTCATGGATGTTAATATTGACATGTAGATGGGAACGAGTCACTTTGGGGTCATTCGGCCATAAAACATGGCCGCTGGCAGCCATCTTGGATTTTACTCTTTGCTTGAATAAATCCTGTGGCACAGGCAAAAGGTCGTACCTTTGGTCTGATCATTATAAAATTTGTCATAGCTGATGACATTGACATGTAGATGGGAACGAGTCATTCAGCAAAAAAACATGCCCGGCAGTGACCATCTTGGATTTCAAAATTTAATCCATTAGCACGGGCCACAGGTCGTGCCTTTCGTCTGATCATGAAATTTGGTATATTCTTGTATTGGGGAAACTTTCATAATTTGGTAATTGTTATTTCTAAATTATAATCTATAACAAAGGCCATCCGTTTCTTTAAATGAAATTTAAAGTTGGAACGCCCCCTCTAGTCACATCCCTGCTGGTGTGGTGTACTAATAGTCCATACTCAGTAGTTTAACTAATCATAAACCTCATGACCAATAGGGCCAGTCTATAAATAATTGGCCTTCTGGTCAAGTTCTACTATCTGAATCTGATAAAAATGGGGGGGGGGGGGATTGAATGTATGTCTGTCCAGGCATATATCTCAGCCAGGGTTATCAGATCTGAAGTAAATTTTGTATGGAGTTTTTGATATTATGACTGCTTTCAAAGGAGGGGCAAATGACATTGTGTGTTTTATATTCTAGTGTTATCCTCCTTTATCTTGAAATCTTGGTTTTTTTGTCAGTTCATGCAGGTATCTAAGCCATGGGTTATCTTATGTGAAGGAAAATTTGGAGGTTCCAGAATTATCCTTCTTTGTTTATTATAAATTTTAACCAGAATTATCCTTCTTTGTTTATTATAAATTTTAACCAAACATGGAATTTATCAGTACATGTATTTTGTACTTCATTTGGGGGCAAGGGGGCATCTGGCTGAGATCTGTCCATCCGCCATAAAAAGATGTTCAGTTATATCATGTGCAACATTTATGTAATTTAATCTCACTTGGTACAGCTTGGTACAGAAAAATCTCACTGGGTATAAAATTATAGCTCTGACCACATGTAATATTTTGAAAGTGCCTCAACACATTGCCTTTTGTGTAAACAGTATTTCAGAGGTCACATATAGCAGAGCAGTTCAGGTTTCAAGAATAATATTTGAACAGCTATAAAGCACCCATGTTAACTTTATAGACATTCATTGTTTGACATAAGTGTTACAGCAAGATCATGTAAGTTATTTGTTATTATCTCAAACATTATGGACATATTGTCTGCATCTCTCTGGTTTTAGAAAGACATCAATGGTTCCACTCGATCCTGCTGGCTCATATCTGCCTACAGTAATGCCCTAAATAATCGACTCCTTAACCACAGAAAAATTATGGGTAATATTTCAGGATTTAGTCGGACTAAATCCTGAAAGAGTACCCACAATTCTGCTGTGGTTAAGGAGTCGATTATTTAGGTCATTACTGTACATAGGATCAGGGTTAACTATGTAGCTATGACCCAAGTGAAATGTCTCTTCACTTATCAATGTCAAATTTTTGGGGGGGATTTAACCCTTTACCCAACAGAACGGCCCTGTGCCAATGCATTCTCTTATATATGCGATGCGACCTATGGTCGACTCGCATATATAAGAGAATGCATTGGCACAGGGCATAACTGTAACTATCACAATGTGGTCAAGGAGCCGGTTCCAATGATATCCATATTTGTATGGTTTTATTGAGACAGACCGAAGATATTTTAGGCTGTTGAAGCTTTATTTGGCTGGTTTGTTGGGTAAAGGGTTAAACTCATTGCCCACGTTCAATAACTTCGAAAGATACAACAAATCGGGCAGCAGACCCCTTTGTGCAGGGGTCACAGCCACTACTCCACTAAAGGGGCCATATGTTCCTTTTTGCAGGGGCTGCTACGCTACTGAATGAAGGTTCCCAAAGGGTGCCTGATTCATCTAGGGATAGAGGGAGGGTCCATCTATTTTTGCTGTCTGTCATCCACATCATAGATTGGTCAATTTTCAACATGCACATTCAAGTTTTTATCTTGAATTTTCTACTTTTTATCTCGAATATTTAATTTTTATCTTGAATATTCAATTTTGTACAGACAGACCAGACATATCCTACTCATATATAGATTTTGCGCTTGATATGGTATTTTTACTTTACAGGAAAATAAGGATTTATCAGTGCAAAGTGAATATGCGCATTGTGTGGATAGCAGCTTTTGCTTGTGTGATTTGGATTACTATAATGTTGGGTGAGCTTTAAAATTTTTTATACATACATGTATATCTGATAACTCTTGAGCTTTGATGGGTGGATTCCAATCTACTTGAATCGAATATTTATTACCCCTGAAGCCAAATAAATAGCATAATTCAGGAGCATTAATTTGGATTATGTATCTTTAAAATGATAGATATGTTCCCAACTGGGATATGTATCTGTAATTATGACTTTTATGTGCTACATGTACATATCAAACAAATAAAAAGACTTCCATAATCAGGACTGGAAACTGTAGATTTGTCTATATAAATAGTTTAACCCTTTCTTTACTAAATTCTCCCATCAGTTATTAAAGTGATGTGAAACACTCCA
Source organism: Siphonodentalium dalli (assembly GCA_032622095.1). NCBI lineage: Eukaryota > Metazoa > Mollusca > Scaphopoda > Gadilida > Siphonodentaliidae > Siphonodentalium > Siphonodentalium dalli. The sequence goes on from CP136063.1 coordinate 275,933,461, forward strand.
ATAGGGTGATCAAAGAGAAATTGAGAATAATCTTGCTCAAAGTAGTTACATGTACTTGTTATGAATATTAATCCATATCATCATTCTTATATATTAATTAAATTCAATGACTCGCGATGGTGAAATCATGTGTTAGATTATCGCCGATAGTTGCGTCCCGAATCGAGATGTAAATATTTACAATTGGGTGTAGTTCTGACAATGTTTTCTATGGAGTGATGTGGTCTATTTCTTTGAAATTTTCGGGAAGTTTAGTAGAATGCTACATTTTCCAGGTGGGCATAGCGCTCGAGTACTAACTTACCAATTTAACGCACCGAACAAGTCCATAATATGTCTTTAAAGTATATATTGGAATGGCCTATTATTCATCTGGTGGGATGTTTAGGAAACATAAGCAGACGACAGTTAATAGAAAGTGCAGAAGAAGTCATATTTATTATTGGGAAATGATCAGATAATAAGTTCAACCAAATGAATGTCTGAATATTTCCTAAGGGAACTACTCGTCAATGAGTATTTAGTATAGAAAGGGTTAATAAGGGAACTACTCGTCAATGGAAATACTCGTCAATGGAACTACTCGTCAATGAGTATTTAGTATAGAAAGGGTTAATAAGGGAACTACTCGTCAATGGAACTACTCGTCAATGAGTATTTAGTATAGAAAGGGTTAATAAGGGAACTACTCGTCAATCAGTATTTAGTATTGAAAGGGTTAATAAGGGAACTACTCGTCAATGGAACTACTCGTCAATGAGTATTTAGTATAGGGAACTACTCGTCAATGAGTATTTAGTATAGAAAGGGTTAATAAGGGAACTACTCGTCAATGAGTATTTAGTATAGAAAGGGTTAATAAGGGAACTACTCGTCAATGAGTATTTAGTATAGAAAGGGTTAATAAGGGAACTACTCGTCAATGGAACTACTCGTCAATGAGTATTTACTATAAAAAAGGTTAATAAGGGAACTACTCGTCAATGAGTATTAGTATAGGGAACTACTCGTCAATGAGTATTTAGTATAGAAAGGGTTAATAAGGTAACTACTCGTCAATGAGTATTTAGAATAGAAAGGGTTAATAAGGTAACAACTCGTCAATGAGTATTTAGTATAGGGAACTACTCGTCAATGAGTATTTAGTATAGAAAGGGTTAATAAGGTAACTACTCGTCAATGAGTATTTAGTATAGAAAGGGTTAATAAGGGAACTACTCGTCAATGAGTATTTAGTATAGTGAACTACTTGGCAATGAGTATTTAGTATAGAAAGGGTTAATAAGGGAACTACTCGTCAATGAGCATTTAGTATAGAAAGGGTTAATAAGGTAACTACTCGTCAATGAGTATTTAGTATAGGGAACTTCTCGTCAATGAGTATTTAGTATAGAAAGGGTTAATAAGGGAACTACTCGTCAATGAGTATTTAGTATAGAAAGGGTTAATAAGGGAACTACTCGTCAATGAGTAGTATAGAAATAGTTAATAAGGGAACTACTCGTCAATGAGTATTTACTATAGGGAACTACTCGTCAATGAGTATTTAGTATAGAAAGGGTTAATAAGGGAACTTCTCGTCAATGAGTATTTAGTATAGAAAGGGTTAATAAGGGAACTACTGATCAATGAGTATTTAGTATAGAAATGATTAACAAGGGAACTACTCGTCAATGGTACTACTCATCAATGGAACTACTCGTCAATGAGTATTTAGTATAGGGAACTACTCGTCAATGAGTATTTACTATAAAAAGGGTTAATAAGGGAACTACTCGTCAATGAGTATTTACTATAAAAAGGTTTAATACGGGAACTACTCGTCAATGAGTATTTACTATAAAAAGGGTTAATAAGGGAACTATGAGTATTTATTATAGGGAACTACTCACCAATGAGTATTTAGTATAGGGAACTACTCGTCAATGAGTATTTAGTATAGAAAGGGTTAATAAGGGAACTACTCGTCAATGAGTATTTAGTATATAAAGGGTTAATAAGGGAACTACTCGTCAATGAGTATTTAGTATAGAAAGGGTTAATAAGGGAACTACTCGTCAATGAATATTTAGTATAGAAAGGGTTAACAAGGGAACTACTCATCAATGGAACTACTCGTCAATGAGTATTTACTATAAAAAGGGTTAATAAGGGAACTACTCGTCAATGAGTATTTAGTTTAGGGAACTACTCGTCAATGAGTATTTAGTATAGGGAACTACTCGTCAATGAGTATTTAGTTTAGGGATCTACTCGTCAATGAGTATTTAGTATAGGGAACTACTCGTCAATGAGTATTTAGTATAGAAAGGGTTAATAGGTAACTATGAGTATTTAGTATAGAAAGGGTTAATAAGGGAACTACTCGTCAATGAGTATTTAGTATAGAAAGGGTTAATAAGGGAACTACTCGTCAATGAGTAGTATAGAAATAGTTAATAAGGGAACTACTCGTCAATGAGTATTTACTATAGGGAACTACTCGTCAATGAGTATTTAGTATAGAAAGGGTTAATAAGGTAACTACTCATCAATGAGTATTTAGTATAGAAAGGGTTAATAAGGTAACTACTCGTCAATGAGTATTTAGTATAGGGAACTACTCGTCAATGAGTATTTACTATAAAAAGGGTTAATAAGGGAACTACTCGTCAATGAGTATTTAGTTTAGGGAACTACTCGTCAATGAGTATTTAGTATAGGGAACTACTCGTCAATGAGTATTTAGTATAGAAAGGGTTAATAAGGTAACTATGAGTATTTAGTATAGAAAGGGTTAATAAGGGAACTACTCGTCAATGAGTATTTAGTATAGAAAGGGTTAATAAGGTAACTACTCATCAATGAGTATTTAGTATAGAAAGGGTTAATAAGGTAACTACTCGTCAATGAGTATTTAGTATAGGGAACTACTCGTCAATGAGTATTTAGTATAGAAAGGGTTAATAAGGGAACTACTCGTCAATGAGTATTTAGTATAGAAAGGGTTAATAAGGGAACTACTCGTCAATGGAACTACTCGTCAATGAGTATTTACTATAAAAAGGGTTAATAAGGGAACTACTCGTCAATGAGTATTTAGTTTAGGGAACTACTCGTCAATGAGTATTTAGTATAGGGAACTACTCGTCAATGAGTATTTAGTATAGAAAGGGTTAATAAGGTAACTACTCGTCAATGAGTATTTAGTATAGAAAGGGTTAATTAGGGAACTACTCGTCAATGAGTATTTAGTATAGAAAGGGTTAATAAGGTAACTACTCGTCAATGAGTATTTAGTATAGAAAGGGTTAATAAGGGAACTACTCGTCAATGAGTATTTAGTATAGGGAACTACTCGTCAATGAGTATTTAGTATAGAAAGGGTTAATAAGGTAACTACTCGTCAATGAGTATTTAGTATAGAAAGGGTTAATAAGGGAACTACTCGTCAATGAGTATTTAGTATAGAAAGGGTTAATAAGGTAACTACTCATCAATGAGTATTTAGTATAGAAAGGGTTAATAAGGTAACTACTCGTCAATGAGTATTTAGTATAGGGAACTACTCGTCAATGAGTATTTAGTATAGAAAGGGTTAATAAGGGAACTACTCGTCAATGAGTATTTAGTATAGAAAGGGTTAATAAGGGAACTACTCGTCAATGAGTATTTAGTATAGGGAACTACTCGTCAATGAGTATTTAGTATAGAAAGGGTTAATAAGGGAACTACTCGTCAATGAGTATTTAGTATAGAAAGGGTTAATAAGGGAACTACTCGTCAATGAGTATTTAGTATAGGGAACTACTCGTCAATGAGTATTTAGTATAGAAAGGGTTAATAAGGGAACTACTCGTCAATGAGTATTTAGTATAGAAAGGGTTAATAAGGGAACTACTCGTCAATGAGTATTTACTATAAAAAGGGTTAATAAGGGAACTACTTGTCAATGATTATTTAGTATAGGGAACTACTCGTCAATGAGTAATTAGTATTGGGAACTACTGGTCAATGTGTATTTAGTATAGAAAAGGTTAATAAGGGAACTACTTGTCAATGAGTATTTAGTATAGAAAGGGTTAATAAGGGAACTACTCGTCAATGAGCATTTAGTATAGAAAGGGTTAATAAGGGAACTACTCGTCAATGAATATTTAGTATAGAAATGGTTAATAAGGGAACTACTCGTCAATGAGTATTTAGTATAAAAAAGTGTTAATTTATCTACAATGGACACATTTTGTGTCGATTATCCCAGTACTTTAATCAGAAAAATTCACTTATGAAATTAGATACCATGAATGAATATGACTATATGGTGTATATATGAATTAATTGATTATAGACAAACTTGCTGTTTTGCCTGACTGGATAAAATATGCTCTCTCTGCTTCTTTCTCTATAATTTCAAGATACCATCCCATGCCCAGAGATTCAAGTCGATGTCAATGAAGAACATGGCTCTATGAAAGATGAGATTCGCCAAAGTTTAAAAACATTCTCTAGGATAGAGGGCAGGAGTAAGAACATCCTGATTGTTTCGTATATGAGAAGTGGATCTTCATTATTAGGAGACATATTACAGCAATACGACGGTGTATTCTATGTGTACGAACCACTGAGAAGACTGGATATATCTGCCATGGAATATGATTCTAAGCTCACATTGCTAAATGGATCCAGAAGGTACCTACAGTAATGCCCTAAATAATCGACTTCTTAACCACAGCAGAATTATGGGTAATTTTTCAGGATTTAGTCAGAAATATGGCTTGTTGTCACAAGCCATATTTCCAACTAAATCCTGAAAAATAACCCATAATTCTGCTGTGGTTAAGGTGTCGATTATTTAGGGCATTACTGTATAGAAATTTAAGTTATTTTGACTGGCTCCTTCCGCTGGTTGTTTGATATCAAGTTAATGATATGACTTATTGATGCACTTGTAAGTTGTACACGCTCTGCTGCCCCGACCCGCACTGCCCTTGTGTGCCATCCCTATAAACATGCCTGTGATATGTCAGAATAGTATACAAAAGACAAGGGGATCGAACTATAGAAATTCCCCCAATTTACTATCATGCAGAAAACTCCTGAGCAATGTTATCTCTTGTATACTACCATGATGTGTAGCAGGCGAGTATAAGATGGCGCATAGCCGCCATAAGGGCAGTGTGGATGAGGGGGCAACTGAGCGTGTTACAAGCCCCCCTTGGGCAACATTAATGAAGTCCTAACAGAGAGGTTCCACTTGTATCTTGTAATGTGTACGTTATATGACAACATATCATAGCGACAATAACATATGAGAGAACGCAAACATAACTTTGAAAGTAGGGAACAACTCGTCAAATCAAACACATTCACTGTTCATAATGAGAGTGGTAGCCAAAGGGATATAACTCTGTAGAAGTTGCAGTTTGAACACTTAACCCTTTCAGTGCCAAGTCCGATTTTTGTATCAATCCATATTTTCTTGATCATTTTTCAAATTTATTGATTATAATAATGTGACACATTAGAGCTCTTTCCATCAATGTATCACATTACTATAATCAATAAATTTGAAAAATGATCAAGGAAATATGGGTTGATACAAAAATTGGACTAGGCACTGAAAGGGTTAATACCTAATGTCGCCAAAAACCCGCTGACGTGATTTGATGTTGTCACTCTACTATCTGGTAACATGTTTTGACATATAAATTAAATTTCCAAATGTTTTTAATTAAAAACATCATGCCAAAATATTTAAATTGGTCACATGCAACCACATTCATTTTATCAAAAATGGTAGTGGAATCCCTAAAACCTACAAATCACAAGCTAGAAGTAGAAGCTCTCTTATAATTCAATAACTTATCACTGAATTGAAGAATCACACAAGATGTCTAAGCTCATTGGACACTACTAACATTGCTGGTTATCTGTTGATATTCACTCAAAAATGACTTAAAATCTGAAGAATAAATTTCAGGAATACACAGTAATGCCCTATACTCCTTAACCACAGCAGAATTATGGGTAATTTTTCAGGATTTAGTCGGAAAGCTCTCAAAGGCTATCAAATTGGGTCTCTCTCCATTTGGTTTATGGATAAGGGGAATTGACCTGCTAGTACATGTATGGCAATCCTGATGCTATCGTCAGATGGAAGACTGGTTATGACTTAATAATTGTATACCCACCCACAGATACAGTAATGCCCTAAGTAATCGACTCTTTAACCACAGCAGAATTATGGGTAACATTTCAGGATTTAGTCGGAAATATGGCTTGTTGCCATTCATCGGAAAGCTCTCTCTCTCGGGGAGAGCTTTCCGATGAATGGCAACAAGCCATATTTTCGACTAAATCCTGAAAAGTTACCCATAATTCTGCTGTGGTTAAAGAGTCGATTACTTAGGGCATTACTGTATGACGTCGTATATGACGTATTAAAAAAAAACACTGGAGAAACATCTGGGCTCAGTATTCACCAGATTATTTATTCACGAGTTAATAAATAGTCCGGGTGGTTTATGCTGGGCGAGACTGACCACCTTTGGTATCTATGGTAGCTGCTTACATCAAGTGACTCGATGATAAGCTTATCTGATATCACTATATCATGACCAGCGAGGACCACAGATACAGTGGCCATTATTTTTATACTGCTATTAAATAAACCACCTATAAAATAAACCAAACTGGTGAATATGACCCCTGGTGTTACACCTATTTCACACAAAGGTGTAGATAATGTACAACATAAATAAAACATGTTGTAATGTTCTAAAAATAGCCACATTTTCTATCCTGCATCAAGGAGAACAAATCAGGAAAATCAAATTATTTCCAAGCCTGCAAATAGCGTGTCTGTCATTTGCAGAATGAGGTCCCCAGAGGGTGAATTTAGTGATGCTATCCCTCTGGAGACCTCACTCTATCTTCTGGGAAGTTTCTATAGTTTCAAATTAACACATTGTTTTTAGTTACATTTTCCCTTCTAGGAAGTTTCTATATCCCCTAATTTGCAGAACATAAAATGCATAATCGAGGTGCCCAATAGGTGAACATCACCAACTTCAACTGGGGAACTTCAATCTGATCCTAGGTCTCCCATAGCAGTTGAGGCCTAAGCAGAATGAGGTTCCCAGAGGGTGAATTTGGTGATGCTAGCCCGCTGTTCGGGATAGCGTCACTAAAATCACCCTCTGGGGACCTCATTCTGCAGATGACAGACACATTATTTGCAGGCTTGAGTATTTCCTTGTGACGGAAGCTCCTGTTGACTGGTCTCCGTGTTAGAATTATTTTATAACCCTGAGTCACCACAGAAAGTTCAACCAACTTTAACCCTTTCTATTCTAAATGCTCATCGACAAGTAGTTATCCCTTAGAAAATGTTCAGATAACAAGTTCAACAAATAAGCATGTCATTTATTGAACTTATCTGAATGTGTCCCATCCATGAATAAGAATCCTTCTGCACTTGTATTATATTTTTGTTTGTCGTCTGCTCATTTTCCCTGAACACTCCTCCAAATGAATAATAGACCATTCAATTTATACTTTTATAACTGGGTGGGAGAGTTAATGAAGGGTCAACAGGGAATTAGTACATGTATTTATCATATGTCTCAATCATTATTTACGTTGGAAACTATGTCATAAATCAATTTCATATCAATTACTAATTCATATCACCTTCCGATAATTTGATTGGTTTATTGACAAAAAGTGTGTTCTGATTTGCTGAATGGCAGCCGGGGGCCGAGCCGCATCTCTGACTAAATGCAGGTCAAATTCGTGCGCGTCAATCAACGCGATGCCGAAATTCTAGCAATTATAATCTTGAAATATATAGTTTTGGACATTGTTATACGATAAATAGAATATGTAATTCGTATTTATCTAATAAACATATGATATAATGTCACAAACTGAGAACATAATAGCGCACTATATCTTCACGTGCATATTATTTCTTCTAGTTCACCAGGTGTAATTGGGCTTCTGGTGCAATGAAGTGACGTCACATTAACCTTTTGCTGCCGATGTCATATAGCTATTTAGTGATTTGTGTGCGTTTTGGACATCATAATCAATTTATAGGTGTCATATGATAAATAGAATATGTAATTCGTGTTTCTCTCATGATATTTATGAAACTCGTCACGAATTTTTAGTTTTCTCTCACCGGAGGCTCGAGAAAACTGAAAATTCTTAGACTCGTTTCATAACTATCATATGAGAGAAACACTCATTTCATATCCTCTATACATGTATGTGTATAACATTCATTTTATTTTTCAGGCAATTCAAGAATAAAACTTGGGAGCAATTAAATTATATTTCCTCGTGGTTTAGATGTGATCTAAAAGAAATTGATATTATCTCCCTTAATGACAAGGATTTCTTCAAGAACGGCATCAAGACAACAGAATATGCCAAATGTTTGCAGGAAAGAAGAATGGAAGGAATATCTCATTCAATATCGACATGTCTCCCGAATCTACAACATCAATGTCTCTCGGCTCCGCACAAAGTCATCAAGACAATCAGGGTCTCGATGGATGAAGCCAGAACCTTGATGGAGAGGATCCCAAATCTTTATATCATTCAACTCTTAAGAGATCCAAGAGCGATGTTGTGGTCACAGCGAACATTTTCGGCTAGTGATCGAGATTTGACGTCCTTTCATCTGAAAGCTCAGAAATTTTGCAAGAACATGCTTTCTGATATTTCTCATAGTGAGGAAATTTTCAATCACTATCCAACAAGGATACGACGTGTGTATTATGAAGACATCGCGATGAAACCACTACAAATTACTGCAGCGTTGTACAGGTTTTTGGGTTTTGAATTTTCCAGCTCAATACAAATATATCTTGAAGGTTTGACACTTAAATCTGGTAATACTAACAGAAGTTGTTATACATGCGCATTCGCTGGAGACTCCAGACAGCTATCTCAGGCGTGGCGGAGGAACATTGATATGGAATATGTTGAGGTTGTGGATCAAGCCTGCCAAGGAATGTATCAGAAACTAGGTTTCCTTAAGCTGGCCACAGAGCAACTGAGAAATGCAACAGTTCCCTCAAAGACTGAAGATGATAATTGTGCTTTCAATATTTTCTGATACTTAGGCATATTAATAAAATAAGACTGATAGAGTATCGGAGATTCTTACCTTACATGTAACTTTATTTGCCAGTCATTTATCAACAAATAAAACCAACTGCAATTCAAATGTTTTAGTTGACAATCTATGTATTCTGGAATATATTTCATTTCTCTGACATTTTTCTTTGTGGCAACTTCATGATTTATTTACAATTTTCTCAGCTGTTGTTTAATAAAGTGACAGGCACTGTAACAGTAATGTTTACATAACAAGCAACATCTTTCATTGGAGAGCGATCAAAAATAAATAAGAACAAAGTTTATTTGTCCACGTTCTTCTTAGTGATGGATTTATTCACTATGAAGGCCTTATGTCTCACTATGAAGGCCTTATGTCTCACTATGAAGGACGTGTGTCTCACTATGAAGGCCTTATGTCTCACTATGAAGGCCTTATGTCTCACTATGAAGGCCGTATGTCTCACTATGAAGTCATTATGTCTCAGTGTGAAGGCATTATGTTTCACTATGAAGGACTTGTGTCTCACTATGAAGGCCTTATGTCTCACTATGAAGGCCGTATGTCTCACTATGAAGGACTTGTGTCTCACTATGAAGTCATGTCTCACTATGAAGGCCTTATGTCTCACTATGAAGTCATTATGTCTCACTATGAAGGCCTTATGTCTCACTATGAAGGCCTTATGTCTCACTATGAAGGCGGTATGTCTCACTATGAAGGACTTGTGTCTCAATATGAAGTCATTATGTCTCAGTGTGAAGGCCTTATGTCTCAATATGAAGGCCTTTTGTCTCACTATGAAGGACTTTTGTCTCACTATGAAGGCCTTATGTCTCACTATGAAGGCCGTATGTCTCACAAGGCCTTATGTCTCACTATGAAGGACTTGTCTCTCACTATGAAGGACTTGTGTCTCACTATGAAGGCCTTATGTCTCACTATGAAGGCCGTATGTCTCACAATGAAGGCCTTATGTCTCACTATGAAGGACTTGTGTCTCACTATGAAGGCTGTATGTCTCACATGAAGGCCTTATGTCTCACTGTGAAGGACCTGTGTCTCATTATGAAGGCATTATGTCTCATTGTGAAGGCCTTATGTCTCACATTAAGGCCTTATGTCTCAATATGAAGGACTTGTGTCTCACTATGAAGGCCTTATGTCTCACTATGGAGGACTTGTCTCACTATGAAGGCCTTATGTCTCACACGAAGGCCTAAATGTCTCACAATGAAGGCCTTGTGTCTCACTATTAAGGCCTTATGTCTCATTGTGAAGGCCTTATGTCTCACATTAAGGCATTATGTCTCACTATGAAGGACTTGTGTCTCACTATGAAGGCCTTGTGTCTCACTATGAAGGCCTTATGTCTCACATGAAGGCCTTATGTCTCACTATGAAGGACTTGTGTCTCACTATGAAGGACTTGTCTCACTATGAAGGCATTATGTCTCACTATGAAGGCCGTATGTCTCACAACGAAGGCCTTGTGTCTCACTATTAAGGCCTTATGTCTCACTATGAAGGCCTTATGTCTCACTATGAAGGCCTTATGTCTCACTATGAAGGCATTATGTCTCAGTGTGAAGGACTTGTGTCTCACATGAAGGACCTGTCTCACAATGAAGGCCTTATGTCTCACTATGAAGGACTTGTGTCTCACTATGAAGGCCGTATGTCTCACAATGAAGGCCTTGTGTCTCACTATTAAGGCCTTATGTCTCACTATGAAGGCCTAAATGTCTCACAATGAAGGCCTTGTGTCTCACTATTAAGGCCTTGTCTCATTATGAAGGCCCTATGTCTCAATGTGAAGGACTTGTGTCTCACTATGAAGGCCTTATGTCTCACTATGAAGGACTTGTCTCACTATGAAGGCCTTATGTCTCACACGAAGGCCTAAATGTCTCACAATGAAGGCCTTGTGTCTCACTATTAAGGCCTTATGTCTCATTGTGAAGGCCTTATGTCTCACATTAAGGCCTTATGTCTCACTATGAAGGCCTTATGTCTCACTACAAAGGCCTTATGTCTCACTATGAAGGCCTAATGTTTCACTCTGAATGCCTAATGTCTCTCTCTGAAGGCCTAATGTCTCACTATAAAGGATTTATGTCTCACTATGAAGGCATTATGTCTCACTATGAAGGCCGTGTGTCTCACTATAAAGGCCTTATGTCTCACAATAGTTTTTCAACTAATTTCAGTCAAAATAGGAAGCTCCCATCTAGAGGTCACCCGAAGATCCATATAAAGTTTGGTGATGATCGGATGAGGGATGTGGTGTGTAGGGTGTGCCAAAGGATTTTGGTCAAGATGGCAGCTGGTGGCCATGTTTTTTTTATCGAAAATCATTCAAATTCGATAGCTCCCTTATGCTATCACAATCGTGTCTGCAAAATAAAAAAATGATCCAGCCATAAATACGGGCCGTAGGGTGTACCGATGGATTCAAATTTGAAATAAAAGATGACTGCTGGCAGCCATGTTTTTTATCGAAATTTGGAAATTTTTTATAGCTCCTATCTATATGTCACCCTGAAGCTACATATAAAGCTTGGTGAAGATTCGGATGAGGGATGCGGCCTGTTGAGCGTGCCAAAGGAAATTGTTGATGCACGGACACCAACCCATGGAAAGAGCTCAAACTTTACGTTGTTAGAATGTAATTTTATGACTTGATAACAGTCCATTTCTCTTTCTCTCGAATGATATAATAGAGAGAAGTGACAACTCCCAATTTGAATTCTCTAGGCTGGTCTCTGGCTTAGTAGACAGAAGTGATATGTTGTGCAGGGACCAGCCTAGAGGTTTCAAATTGGGAGAAGTCACTTCTCCCTGTTTGATTATTAGGGAGAAGTGGACTGTTATCAAGGAGAAGTCATAATGGCTCAAGTTCAATTTACACCCAAACATCACCATTATATGATACAATATCACCATTATATGATACAATATCACCATTATATGATACAATATCACCCTTATATGATCCAATATCACCCTTATATGATCCAATATCACCCTTATATGATCCAATATCACCCTTATATGATACAATATCACCCTTATACGATACAATATCACCCTTATATGATCCAATATCACCCTTATATGATCCAATATCACCCTTATATGATCCAGTATCACCCTTATATGATCCAGTATCACCCTTATATGATCCAATATCACCCTTATATGATCCAATATCACCCTTATATGATCCAATATCACCCTTATATGATCCAATATCACCCTTATATGATCCAATAGCACCCTTATATGATCCAATATCACCCTTATATGATCCAATATCACCCTTCTATGATCCAATATCACCCTTATATGATCCAATATCACCCTTCTATGATCCAATGAGTATCATGCAAAAAAAGAACCCATTTGTAAGACCATTATATTGTATAACACCATTATAATCGGTAAATAAACTTAAAATATGCTGTTGGGACAAATGCACACAATTTCAGGGTGCTTACAACTCTGTTGATGTAATCTGTTCTCATGATTGTTTCGTCCCATCCCTCCTCACAGCTGTAAACACATTTTATATAAAATTTAAAATAGTTCATTAACTTTTTATTAGTGTAAAAAGCAGGTATAAAATGATATTCCATCAATAAATGATAAGTCATAATGTAAATATCTCATATTGTCAAAATTACGAGGAAAGTCTCTCACCACATTAGTCTGGTATAATTATGTATCATAATAGATCAACCTTTCTTCATGCTGCCAGAAGCATCAGACATGATAAAACACTGGTAAAGATGAGGAGCCTCACCATAGTTGTGTAAACTGATTCAGAGAGTCATACTGACATAGTACTAATGTGTGGGCCTGAAATTTACTGATCATGTCCTCACCCATGGGTGGAAATTAATCTCAGACATTAAATATGAAAGATATTTTTACCTTCTATGTATATTGGTAACAAAGATATATTTTATTTCAAATGTTAGTATCCCTTGCTGCGGTGAAGAGTACATATTGATCTGAATTTTAAAGACAATATGAGACATTTAAAATCAATTTAAAAGGATAGGCCTGGGCTGGTGACTTGAATGGGTCAAAATTACTTCTGGTCTTAATCAAGATAAAAAAATATTTAAAAAAAAATTAAGTCCATGTAACTGAGACCTGGTTAGAAAACGTTATACATGTATATATAAAATACATGTATATATTAAAAAAATGTCTCTTTTATCAGACATCTAATTTCCAGCCGAGAAATAAACTTTGTCAATGGAATCTACATGTATATCAAATGAGGTTTCTAACATGAATTATACTAATTTTGACCAATCTCAATCCAGTCCAGGCTTTCTGTACAAAGTGTGATAATAATGAATGATATATTTACAATTTTTTGCACTATTTAACCTTGTAAGCCAAAGCATTCTCTTATATATGCGAGGATCCCTATGGGTGACTCGCATATATAAGAGAATGCACTGGCACATGATCTTTAATGCTGCACCAGCGCAGCTCCCATCATGAAATGGTTAAGCATGGAAGTGAAATCGTTTATTATATGTATCAAGATTGTTCTGTTGGATGATTCTGTGTTATCTTTCTGAAACTCTGAGATTAAATATGCAAACTTGAAATACATCTGGACAGAGTAATTTGAAGGGTTTGTTTATATGAACCACATTTTTCTGGTTGAACTACATATGAATTATTTTAAAAGTGAGATGAGGTCTTGCAGAATGTAAAACTGACTTAATCTAGACCATTTGTCTCTCAGCGAAAACTATCATTAGATATTTGGTCAGTTTTTGTGTTCAAGCACATGCAATATTTTTCACATACATGTAATTCTTCAATATCGTTATATACATTGCTTAGAAAAGCTGCTCATGAAACAATGTTACAAATATTTACATAGTAACAAAACTGTGATGCATTATTTATGGTAAAAGATCAGTTTTATGTACACAAGTACACTACTAAAAGTTGGAATGTATCATTAACAGAATAAAATTGCTTTAAAATTTGGTCTTTAAGTTTAAAATTATCAATGTTGAGATATCGTGTAAAGAGAATGTACGAAAATGGAAATTAAAATACACAGACAATAATGTCGGCAGTAAAATGATGAAGAATATAATGAAGGAAATCAGTAATCTGCTACAGAGTATCCAAGATATACAGTATATTCTACCCTGAATTGGGGAAATATGGGTAAAAATCATTTATATGTTTTAGTAATTGTATCTAGAACCATTCAGATAAACTAGAACAATGGAACCCACGACAATGCTTCACCAGCTTATGTTCTCGGATTTGCCTGTAACAATTATGAATTATTTACCGCTCAATATTTTTCGAAAAAGAAAAAAAGAATAAAAAAAATTCTTTTAGCAGCTACGGTATACTGGTAGATGGTGGACACTGGGTGGTGCTGATCAAAGAAATTAGTAAACAAAGAATTTATTAATAAATAAAAATTTGAGAAAATTGTCAGTTTTCACCTCATGGCCACTATTCACATCACATGTATATTGCGGTCCCGAAATCCAACAATTGTCTGATGAATTGGTCACATAACAAGTATGGAAACGTACTGGGGGTATACACAAGTAAGTTATTGATAAGTGATTTGTGGCCAATATTCACCATATAATTCAGAGATACTGTCTCATTCTTCTACTAACATCATTTTATATCATGAATATAAAAGTGAAGCACCAGATCTCCAGAAAATGTCTTGTGTTGAAATAAAATGGAGCTAAAAATGAATCATTCCTGAGGCCTGGTACATCCTGGATTCAACTAATTATATTTGACTAATTATATTTGAATATTTGTATTCAACTATTTATAGTTGAACATAAATTTTGTTAACTTGTAAATTTGATAAAGGAGACTAAATCCAAAATTAGATATCAAACAAAGGACTGAAAAACACTTTTGGAAGTTAATTGATTCCATGTTTTGTTTTTTAATTGAAATAACATGAAATGTCTCCTTATTTCAGGATGCCACATAAGAGATGTTTATCATTCACCTGGATGCCATTATTTGTGTATACTATATTTAACCCTTTACCCAACAGAACGGCCCTGTGCCAATGCATTCTCTTATATATACGAGTCGACCATAGGTCGCCTCGCATATATAAGAGAATGCATTGGCTTAACACATATTAAAGAAAAAATGGTAAAAAGTGTTAAAAAAAAGTTTTTTTTAGGCCAATGCATTCTCTTATATATGCGAGGCCGACTCGCATATATAAGAGAATGCATTGGCACAGGGCATAACTATAACTATCACAATGTGCTCAATGAGCCGGTTCCAATGATACCCATATTTCCATGGTTTTATTGAGACAGACCGAAGATAATTTAGGCTGTTAGGGCGTTTCTGGGCGTTCTGTTGGGTAAAGGGTTAATTTGTAAAATACGCATATGATAACGCGGAAATATGTAAAATATAGGAATGTATGCGCCCGATGCGATCTCGGTGGATTCCGATAACTCCCGCTAACAACAAGGGCACCTCCGATGTTTATGTAAACAATATAACCTGACTACGACTGTTGTTGAATTTATAGTTGTAAATTTTGGGCTTTGTAAGTGTATACCATCGTGTAATCAATTCATGATATTCAGGATTCTCTACAATTTTATTTACACTAATTTTATTTTTGACTGGCTAAAACTGCTCCTACGGCAGACTGTCTGTTCATCATTAGCATAATATAAGCTTCCGGTGAGCAAGGCGGGGTACCTTGTTTGTGGGCCCAGGACACTGTGGCATCACCTGCTCATTCTGTATATGGGCTCTATAAAACATTCAATTGGGCTAAATGTTGTTAACAATGAGTGATCATGCTGCCTGTAAATGTCACTCAGAGAGGCTCACTAAGGTCATTACTAAATAAGATAGTGCCAATGCAAAAAGGTGCAAAATCAATTTTATCTGGAGCTTTTTCATATGCTTTACCATTTTGCAATTCAATGTGGCTGTTCATCAGAAACCAAAAGAGTATGTAAATTAACACAGGACAAATTGTGTGTTCTAATGGTTACCATGCGTCTTGTAATGTTACGCATGTTTACTGGATCATTTGGAAGATTCGTTTTCTTTACATGTGTATGCTCAAATGACGGGATCATTCGACATGTTTCGCATATCATAATAGTTAATTATAAATATTATATTTGAATTGAAGATGTACCAAACCTGATCAAGGGAATGTTACAAACTATATAGCCACCTCATCCGAGATCATGCTTCCTCCCCCGACGTGAACCGGTCTATACTGCTGCGGAGGATACTGAGGACTTGACACTACGGCTGTCGGGTAGATGATCTGCCTGCCCGGAGCTTCCTGTGGAGCACTAGGGTACATAGTCGCCATTGTGGGATCATAGGTCGGCTGATAGTTCGGTCGTTCTGGCTGATAGCCTTGTGCCCCAGGCTGGTATTGACCAATAGTGCGAGGAGGAATGCGTAGAGGTACATTAGGTTCTTGTATTGGCTGGTACTTGTTTCTTCCTTTGAGCTGACGATTCCGAATATCTTCGATTCCACATCGTGTTCTGCATGCCTGTATCCATGCCATCACTGCACTACCGAGTGATACTAGTGCAGAAATCCAAGCAACAAAAAGGGCCCAGTTTGGTGAGATTGCTGTCGGTGTGGCTTTTACGATTATCAAATTCTTGTCCAGTGGGTACTGATTCCAGAATTGCTTATAATCTGCAAGGCTGGAATCCAGAACCATTGATGCAAGGCAGCTGCCTAAGACCAAGCAAACACCTGAAAAGAATATCAGAGGATTATGAAAATCAGTTAAAGGTACTCAATCCGATCAGAGTGTCTTATATTACTATTTCTTTGGCTTCGGGGGTAAAAAATATTTGAATCGAGTCGAGGAACCCACACATCAAAGCTTAGAGTGATTATTATTGTTAATAACTAACCACTTGATTTTAGAGTTATCCATCTTACACCCGCAATTTGTCTGTTTGACCACGCGGCAGACTAATTTAGTGTCCCAGATCTCGAGAAATTAACGAATTTCAAAAATCGATATCTGATCACTGAGCATTGATGTGTGGGTTCCTCGACTCGAATCAAATATTTTTTACCCCCCGAAGCCAATGAAATAGTAATATAGGAGCGTCTAATCAGATTGAGTACCTTTAACACTTTCTACACTAAATGGATTCCTCCACTCAGTTATAAATAATTACATTGGAATGGTCTATTATTCATTTGGAGGGGTGTTCATGATAAATTAGCAGACAAATAAAAGTGTTGAAGGATTCATATACATTGGTGGGAAATGTTCAGATAATAAGTCCAACAAACTTGTTGAACCAATTATGATTTATAGGGAGCCTCACATATATAAAAGAATGCACTAGCTTACAAGGTCAGGGTAAATATTGTTAGGCCAATGTATTCTCTTGTATAGACTTGCATATATAAGAGAATTCATAGGCACAAGGTTTTTGCAAAATTTCAGGAAGCTCCAGTCATGAAAGGGTTAAATGTGATGAGCATTAGTAGAGCAGACGAAAACGATTTAAGAAAGTGTAGTACATCGGCACCACACACATGTTTGTGATACACAATTTTGAATATTAGGACATTTCGCACCAGATAGGGTGCAGTGTGAAATTACGCATGATGCAAAAGATGATTTTGAGAGGTTTAACCCTTTAATGACTGCAGCTGTGTTGGTGCAGCATTTAAAGATCCTGAGCCAGTGCAATCTCGTATATATGAGAGTCTCCCATAGGGAGCCTCACATATATAAGAGAATGCACTGGCTTACAATGTCAAGCTAAATATTGTTGAGCCAATGTATTCTCTTTTATGTGAGGCTCCCAATGGGAGACTAACATATATAAGTGAATGCATTGGCACAGGGTTTTCGCAGAATTTTAGGAAGCTCCAGTCATGGAAGGATTAAGAGCCAAAAATCAGCACAAATCGCTGTTTTGTAAAATGAGGCAAAATTAAACATACCGGTACAAGTAAAGACACACAATTTTTTGTGGTAACTCATTGCAATCTACATACAGTAATGCTCTAATTAATCCTGAAAAGTTACCCATAATTCTGCTTTGGTTAAGAGGTCGATTAATTAGAGCATTACTGTACTTCTAAATAGTGTCATGATCTCATTGATTGATAGATATTTTTCATTTGTTTTGCCCGACTTAATGGGCGATATATCAATATTGCTTTAACCTGGAATCTCGTATATAGCCTAGATATATATACCGCATATGATAATAGCCTCAATATGTCAACCTCTGTATTAAGTGCTGTGTTATGTAAGATTATTTCACCTCAAAATTCAGTTTTGGGGAAATTCGGCAGGATTGAATCGGAAATTTGGCTTGTTGCCATTCATGAATGGCAACAAGCCATAATTCCGACTAAATCCTGAAAAGTTACCCATAATTCTGCTGTGGTTAAGGAGTCGATTATTTAGAGCATTACTGTATGAGGTATAAATGTCAGTAGTGATATGCCACAATTTCATACTTAAAATAAGTTGAGCATCTAATAATACAGGGTACAACTCCCCTGAGTCCCCTCCCCCATGGGATTCTGAATTATGCCTAAATTTGACCATGTTGATCATCTGGAATATTGCTACATGTGAATATAGATCTAACATAACAACACATTCGAAATGATGAATGTTCAAAGTGAATGTTAATATACCTGGTGGCAAATTTGTTTTGCATTTGAAATTATTTTTATCTGGAAACCATAAATGAGGTTCCCACAAGGGATCGGGGTAAAAATCGACCCTTATAACCGCTAGAGAAAATGTCAGTCCAAGAAACCAACTGCAGATATCTGGTATTAGTAAAACAACTCAAAATATAAGCACAATTCCAAACAACTATGCATGGTTGTAACACAATTGGATAAATTTAGTTAAAGAATTGAAATTGAAACATTATGTAAAGGTGTTTCATTGGCACTGCATAAGCCCGATAACGTATGCAACTAACATCATGTTTATTAATCTCCGGTAAAATAACACCATCAAGTCTGCAAATAGCGTGCCTGTCCAAAGAGGGTGAGTTTAGTGATGCTATCCCGCACAGTGGGCTAGCATCACCAAATTCACCCTCTGGGGACCTCATTCTGCTTAGGCCTCATCTTCTGAGAAGTATCTATAGTATCAAATTAACATTGTTTTTAGTTACATTTCCCTTCTAGGAAGTTTCTATATCCCCTAATTTGCAGCAGATAAAATTCATAATTGAGGTGCCCAATGGATGAACATCACCATCTTCAACTGGTGAACTTCTATCTGATCCTAGGTCTACTATTATATATATATATAGCAGTTGAGGGCCTTAGCAGAATGAGGTCCCCAGAGGGTGAATTTAGTTATGCTAGATCGCTGTGCGGGATAGCGTCACTAAATTCACCCTCTGGGGACCTCATTCTGCAAATGACAGACACGCTATTTGCAGGCTTGAACACCATGCAACAACTGCAGAGGAAACTGTTGCACTCTATTTCTATGTCCAACTTCACTGAATTTATGAGAACAATTTTATACCATAGTGAAATACATGTATTTGGGATAAATCTACATAATCAATACAAATTGGATATAAGTAAAAGTTTTATTTTACATCATAATCGTGATGTAACTATGCAGGCAGAATCAAATCCATGGCTTTTGGTGATGTCCATTTTGATATCTTTTAGACTATACAGTCTCCAGCGTGTATATATATATTCTCAATGTAACAATTTACACCTTTCATTCGATTTGCGCTGCCTCTCTGACTGGCACAGTTCCCGATTGGCATGCACAGCAACCTATACGACTAAAACGTTTATTCTTCGTGAGGCATATCGGATAATAAAAACAGAATAGACATGAATCCTTACTAATCCATTCACCATGTGCTCCGATTAATGCCCGACGGTACATATGAGCCTGAGCAACAGAAATAGCTTTCTAGTAAACAAACTAGGCTTCACAAAGTGTGTGGGTATGACATTTTCACATCCATTGCCCATTTGAAAGCTATGTTTCTCTCATTCAACTGACATATTTCAGATCCCTGTCCTAATTGTTAAAGATAAATGCCTCAAAAACACAATTTCATTCTGAACCCTTTCATGACGGGAGCTGCGCTGGTGCAGCATTAAATATCCTGTGCCAGTGCATTCTCTTATATATGCGAGTCTCCCACATGGGAGCCTCACATATATAAGAGAATGCACAGCCATACAAGGTCAAGGTAAATAATGTTAGGCCAATGTATTCTCTTATATATGCAACTCTGGCTCCCTATGGAAGACTGTAAAATGTAAACAATAGCCAGATAGGCAGCATTTACATTTTTTGCTGCACAGTCAGAAATCAACCCATATTCATTTTATAAAAAAAATTTGTCATGTGAGTGGCATTGTGTTTTGAGGTGCCTATCTTCCATGATTATGGTCAGGCCAGAAACATGAAATATTACATAAGAGAAATGGGGCTTTAAAGTGGGCAGTGGACGTGAAACAATCAAACCCACTCGCTTTGTGATGCCTATTTTTCAGTCTAAAAGGTATTTCTTCTGTTGCGGATCAGGCCACAACCGCAGTACAGGGTAAATGCATTGTTTGGCATTCCTATTTTTTTTCATTTTATCCTACATAAACAAAGGACCCTTGAGAAAAAAGAAATAACATTTTAGTCAGAGAGGCAGCAAATTGAATGGTAATTGTCAATGGGTGTATCCTTGTCCTTGAAGAGAAATATTTTTCACAAAATGGTTCTCTACTGCAGCATTAGATTGCATTCCTGTTGGTTTTATTTAGTCGGAGATGGATGAGTGATTTAGGCATTAATTTTTTTTATCAGATAGGGGTATAGTATATGTGTTGGAGGGAAAATTTGGGATTGGGGAAAAGGGACCTTCCAGCCAAAAGCCTGCCATAAAAGTATATACAGCAATGCAATTAAGAATCTGTTACTTACTTCCGAAAGTTGCTGCAGCAGCAACGCCCATTTCACCAGTCAAGGAAACGAAACGGTACATTCCGAGGACTAATGAATATGCACCAGCTAGTACCATAGTTAAGACACCGATGAGGTAGAAAATCTCACCCAACTTCATCACATCTACAAAAGAACAGATATTCTTAGGCCTGAAAATTAAAACATAAATTGCCCTAAAACAATATTTTTTCCTAAGCAGAACCAATGGCGGAGTCAGCAAAAAATGATATTGTTCCAACAAATAATTACAAAACCTAAAAAAATATATAGGAGATATAGCACAGTAGCAATGTTATATTTTATGCCTCTGAAACATGCCGAGCATTGCTCTTTGAACATGTTTGTTACTTTGTTTCCGGCAATGACAGCTGTCAACGAAGGTAAAAATTTTGGGGCGGTATAAATTAAAAACAAAATTATGTTTGAAACATCTTTATATATTGGATAGAATCATTCTGAATATAAGCCTAACATAAATGGAAAATTATTGTAGGTATTGAAAAGGATAATTAAAGTTATTTATTTGTTATCCACTTGTTTCTTTCCATGGAGGGACCAGCCTTGATGGTGAATTGGGCGAGATCTTCTCCCTAAAATTCTCTGTAGGGTCTCCGCAAGCAACCAAGGGCAAGGTGGGCACTTTTTTCAGTCAGAGCTATTGGCATAAAGGCCAAAATAATTGAGTAATATATCACATTTTAAAGCACTTTCCAGATCCAAGTTCATATTAACCCTTTGAGTGCCAGGGGCCGATCTCATCGGCCTAAACCTACAAAATAAGTCTGTTAAAGAATATAAGAATAAATTATTAAAATTGTAAAAAATTGTAAAAAAAAAAAATTAAAAAAAATGTTAGGCCAATGCATTCTCTTATATATGCGAGGCGACCTATGGTTGACTCGCATATATAAGAGAATGCATTGGCACAGGGTATATGGGTTGATACAAAAATCGACCTGGCACTCAAAGGGTTGCTGCTAGAATGGTTATAATTGTCTCTTAGGACAATATAGCAATGTGGTCTTAGCTGATGTCTGAGGTATTTCTTGTCATTCTGTGAAGTTTGAAAGGGCAATTTGTGACACCTTGGAGCAGGCCAGGCCCCATCATCTGCCTCCCCCTGCTCTGGTGCTGTATTTACTGATTATAATTAAGGGCATCCTTTCTCAAGATAATGGTATTTTGAATGGGCTCTTGTGTTTCGGTTGATAAATACCATATCTACACCATCAGGGGTATCTGATTTTCAATTTAACTATACACAAAACAATAGTTCAATTAATATTAAAATTGTTTACAGTTTATTCAACATACAAAGTATCTCACTAACCGAAAATCACGATTGCATCATCAATGCATCTTTGATTGCATGAATGCGGACAAGTACATGTACCATGGTAATACCAGTGGTCAACCTTGTTAAGGAGGGTTGATTAATTAGAGCACAGCTATGCATGTAGCTACAGTGTATCGGAAGTCATGGAATATAACCGGGGTTACTTTACTGCATTCAATCGCAGTGCCAGAGGAGTCACTGAATCGTTATGGTTTGATCGCAGTTATAAACACAAGTTACTGGGTTGATTGCTTAACCCTTTACCCAACAGAACGGCCCTGTGCCAATGCATTCTCTTATATATACGAGTCGACCATAGGTCGCCTTGCATATATAAGAGAATGCATTGGCTTAACACATATTAAAAATGATAAAATTGTCAAAGGAATGTAGAATTTTTTTTTTTAAATTGTTAAAAAATGTAAGAAAAAATAATAAAATTGTTAAAGAATGTAAGAAAAAATAATAAAAAGTGTTTTTTAGGCCAATGCATTCTCTTATAAATGCGAGGCGACCTATGGTCGACTCGCATATATAAGAGAATGCATTGGCACAGGGCATAACTGTAACCATCACAATGTGGTCAATGAACCGGTTCCAATGATATCCATATTTGTATGGTGTTATTGAGACAGCCCGAAGATATTTTAGGCTGTTGAAGCTTTATTTGGGCGTTTTTGGCCGTTTTGTTGGGTAAAGGGTTAAATAAGGCACAATAGTAGGTTGTTCTAAAAAATTGTATGCACATAAATTGTTTTTTATAAATGTCAAGAATCATTTTTCTGAATATCGATTGACACATTTCCCAAAATAAAACGGTCCCCGAAAAAATAACAAGCTATTCCAAGCTAAACAACAACAAAAGCATCGCTAGGGCATGGCAAGATAGTAATTTCAACAAAGGGCCATAATGAGTAATCTATATGCCAAATTTGAAAACAAACGGATAAATATAACTAAAGCTATCACCTGTAAACCAAAACAATTGGCAAATTCTAAGTTGACAAGGACTATAACTCCGACAGAAATGGGCTGACCAAATTCAACTTCGAACTTGACCTGTATTTTCATGTGGCTAATGTACATACACAATTTGAAAAAAGTCATAAAGTTATCATCTGGAAACCAAAATAATCGGCAAATCTATGTAGACAAGGACCATAACTCCAGTGAAAATTGGCAGGCGGAACCGAAATTCGAACTTGACCTGTATTTTGGGTTATTAAACTCACATACCAAATTTCATTCCATTCAGTTCAGACTTACTAAAGTTATCATCCGGAAATGAAAAAGTGAACGGACAGACAGACAGACAAATCAATAACATAATATTTTCCGTTTTATTTCAAAACAGGCATATAAAATTAATAGGAAATACATGCTATGTTATGTATATCATACATGAAAGTGAAAGAAATGATTTGGCTCTTAACACTTTCAGTGCCAGGTCCGATTTTTGTATCAACCCATATACCCTGTGCCAATGCATTCTCTTATATATGCGAGTCGACCATAGGTCGCCTCGCATATATAAGAGAATGCATTGGCCTAACAATTTTTCATCATTTGTTTTTACAATTTGAATAATTATTTCTTATATTCTTTAACAGACTTATTTTGTAGGTTTAGTGCCAGGGAATCTTACGTTTTTCATGGGCATCAAAATTATTACTATGAATACTTGGTGATAGTTTTGAGTCATAACATGCCCCTAAGGTTTTATCCAGTTTGTTTTTAAATTCGCTATAGCATGCTTAAGCTTACCCAAAAAAAATTTCAACCAAAAAAAAACTAAATGCTTTTTTAATTTTTTTTTTTAATTTTTTAGGGCCGATTTTACAGATCTTAAATTAGGGCCGATGAGATCGGCCCCTGGCACTGAAATGGTTAACAGAGATCAAATAATGTGATAAGAAATTAGGGCTTGGTGATGTTCATCAAAATTATGTAGTGCTGTAAACTTTTCAGAGCGAGAACAACTCTAGATTTTATTCTCATGGTCTGTTGGTGAAATTTGTATGTGACTGCTGATTAAAGAAATTCAAAGAGCACAAATAAAACAATCTCAAATATACCAAAAAATATGAGAAATGAAACATGTATTTTCAGCACTATATAGACAAATTTGGTTGGATATTTTGTGTAGGTGTGTTTTGAGATACATGTATCTACAATGTAGCTCTTACCAAATTATGTGATAATTAAAACCAAGAGATATAGTCAGGCGGCTACAGGGGCATAGCATGACACCCCAAACGCTGTTGGTTTTATTGTTTAATCTTGTAGAGTACTCATAGGGGGTCAGGAATCAGCTTGTTACCTACTCTAAAAAGTGTCCAAAATGGCCGCCATCTTGAATTCACAATGGCCGCCACTCATTATTCTGAAATTTAGGTATACCTTGGATTTTCCATCTGCACATAAAATTAATGCATCAATTCACCACTCTGATTATTAAAACATGCTTGAATGGTGTTGTGTTAAATAAATATGTCGTTTTTTAAATATTTTTCCATTAAAATTGTATAAAAAAAATGATATTTAAAGAGCATTTAATGATTTTGTTGTTAAATATTTGTTTTTAAAAGTTTTTCTCTGAATTTTACAAATAAATATGAAAAATGCAGTATTTGGCTCTTAGCTACACTATTCCTTGTCATGATTGTAATTTCAACCAGATGATTAACCATGTATAGAAGGTCTGAAACTAGGTCTGTACATGTATGGGTCCATTCTCTGTATTGTGAAACCTGAAGGATATGATAGTCTATATAGGTTTGTGAATAAGGATTATATGCCAACATTACAGGATAATAGCAATGCCTGAAGTTTTTAAATAGCTTTGTGTCAAGATAACGCAATATACCTTTTCCGGACAGTCGCACATTGTTCCGTTTCCGATTTCAGAATTCAATGAATACAAATGGTGCAGGGATTGCTCTGGGTCCGATTTTTTATGACTTAAATGCTCCTGCCTGGGACATATAATGCTTGTAGAAAGGTATTTCAAGTATTTATCAACCTATTTCAATACCGGGAAAATTTCAAAAGCGATAACTCTTATGCGTATTTTTGATCAGAGACCGCCATGTGGCTTTAACCCTTTAATGGTGCAGCATTAAATATCATGTGCCCATGCATTCTCTTATATATGCAAGTCTCCCATATGGAGCCTCACATATAAAAGAGAATGCACTGGCTTAGAAGGTCAAGTTAAATATTGTTAGGCCAATATATTATCTTATATATGCGAGGTTCCTATGGAAGACTCGCATATATAAGAGAATTGAATTGGCACAGGGTTTGTGCAAACTTCCAGAAAGCTCCAGTCATGGAGAAAAGTACTCGCCCATTATAATATTCTCAAGTCTAAGATACTGTACCAACCTGGAATGGTTTGAAAATTGTAAGTCTTGTCCAGCATGGTGACACTGTCCCATGATTCCTCATATGTGAACAGTCCCCAATTCTGTGAATAAGTTTTGTTTGGGCCAACACCATATCGATACGAAATGTCAATAATGAACCAATATGGTACTATAGCAGCAATCAAGGATACGAACGCTGACCCACATAGTAGAAGGATGACCAGCAAGGTCAAGAATGAGTTACAGATGTGAAAGGGACTGAAGTGTGGCTTCCTGTCCATCTTTACAGTTGTGAGCTTGATAGATTTAAATTCACCCAGTCATCAGCTACATGCAGCCTGAAATAAAATCAATTAATATGGAGAATGACCTGTTAGAGGCTCTTGATATCAATAATGTGGTAGGGATAGCTTGATCTACAGTAATGCCCTAAGTAATCGACCTCTTAACCAAAGCAGAATTATGGGTAACTTTTCAGGATTTAGTCGGAAATATGGCTTGTTGCCATTCATTGGAAAGCTCTCGTCGAGAGCTTTCCGATGAATGGCAACAAGCCATATTTCCTGAAAAGTTACCCATAATTCTGCTTTGGTTAAGAGGTCGATTACTTAGGGCATTACTGTATAAAAAAACGGTCACAGACTGACACATTGGGTGTGCATATTGCTAGTCACAATGACTGATGTCAAACAAGAAATCGAATTACCATCAATACCATGTCAAGTAACTCTCATCTACATGTACATTTCAATGTATTGAACATAGGTTGTGAATCATGATATACTAGCCTATATATAGTTGGCAATATTGACTCCAAGTAACTCCTTCCATTACGAATATGGCAGTTCGCATACCTACAGGTAAAAAATTGACCAATCTATCTGATGTCCAGAGTTTAATACAAACTTGCCGGCAGTAATTTGACGCTTTCTGCAACACATTCTGTACCACATTAACACATTTCCCTCCATATAATGATTGGACCAGCAGGAGCGGTCCAGACAAGAATACCAGACCACCAAGAGCTGGACCAGACCAGACTGGACAGCCTCTTCACTGGAATGGACAACTATGGCAGTCTGGTCTGCATTCCTATGATGTAGGAGGGGGCAGGGACCAGCCTAGAGGGTGGTGACTTGGGAGATATCTTCACTCTAAAATGTGCCACTCCATATATTTATCCTTGGGAGATGTGACTTCTCTCCCATATATATTCAAAACAGCACAGACTCAGTTTAACCCTTTCAGTGCCAGGGACCGATCTCATCGGCCCTAATTTACGGTCTGTAAAAGCGGCCATAAAAAATTAAAAAAAAACTTAAATTTTTTTTTTTTTTTTTTTTTTTTTTTTAGATTTGTTTGGGTTGAATTTTGTTTGGGTATACTTAAGCATGCTATAGCGAATTTAAAAATAAGTCTGTTAAAGAATATTTGAAAAAATTATTAAAATTGTAAAAAATTGTAAAAAATAATAACAAATGATGAAATATTGTCTATGGTCGACTCGCATATATAAGAGAATGCATTGGCACAGAGTATATGGGTTGATACAAAAATCGGACCTGGCACTGAAAGGGTTAATTATGACAAGTGTCACGCTAAATGAAAAACAGTGTTATAACCTTGGTTAATTTCCAACATCATAGTGCAATTAGAAATTTCAGTACATTATGATGCGACATAGTTGCTGATTGGTAGAAAATATCTGCAAATAATTATTTGATTCACAGCTGTGGAAAGGTCCATTAGAGTTTACAATCCACTAGATTTAAATTAACCACATGACACAAAATAGTGTAATAATTTCAGCAGAGAAAGTCATCTAAAAGGCAGAAACAAATAATGGAAGCTAACATTTATTCCTATTAGAAACTTTTAATCATATTTGATGGGATGTAGCTATGGAACTGTTTTATTTCGATATCAATTAATTTACTCTTCCAAAAAATTTGAAACTCTAAAAAATGTAGCAATTGTAAAAATATTTCTTCCTCTCAATCAATTAAAGGTACTCAATCCGATCAGAGGGTCCTATATTACTATTTCTTTGGCTTTGGGGGTAAAAAATAAATGATTTGAGTCGAGGAACCTACAAATCAACGCTCAGGGTGATCAGATATCGATATTTGAATTTTCGTTATTTCTATTCTTTCTGTCCCAGAACACAGTCAAAATTGCGTTATTATTACCACTTGATTTTAGAGTTATCCATCCTTGTCTGTTTGAATAGTGTTTTGGTGTACACATCTCGAGCAGATTACGAAGTTAAGGGCAATTATTGGTACTCATCTCGAGAAAATAAAAAATTTCAAAAATCAATATCTAATAACTCTAGAGCTTTGTTTGATGGGTTCCTCGACTCGAATCAAATATTTTTTAACCCCAAAGAAATAGTAATATAGGACCCTCTGATCGGATTGATGTTGTTGGAATCTGTTGGGACGGGGACCCTCTGATCGGATTGCGTACCTTTAAATATATCTCTTGAATGTAACAATGAAACTCCTGAATGATTTGGTGCTTTATTTGGCGACATTTGAATCACTTTCAATTTCCAACAACACCAAATTCAAAAATCTTATGAGTCACCATCTCAGTCACAAGCTATAACTAGAAGCATGGGTTGATTATGACGTTACAATCTCGGATGGCGACTCGTCAATCTCACACAGGAACTTGTATATATTATTATTAAAGTATTATAATATCCAAGGATTTAGTTAACCCTTTATCCAACAAAACGGCCAAAACCGGCCAAATGAAGCTTCAATAGCCTAAAATATCTTCGGTCTGTCTCAATAGAACCATACACATATGGATATCATTGGAACCGGCTCCTTGACCACATTGTGATAGTTACAGTTATGCCCTGTGCCAATGCATTCTCTTATATATGCGAGTCGACCATAGGTCGCCTCGCATATATAAGAGAATGCATTGGCCTAAAAAAAAATCTTTTTTAACACTTTTTACCATTTTTTCTTACATTCTTTAACAATTTTATAATTTTTAATGTGTTAAAGGGGTACTGTACACAGAGATAGGTGATTTTTTTTTATTTACTCCCATTGAATTAAGTTAAGTTAGATTGTGTTCGTGTTTATATAAGTTTCGTATAAACCTAATTTAGAGAAGAAAATATTGATCTTGGAAACAAAAATATTACGATTTCAAACTACGCGCCATGTTTTTGACCTTCACCGGAGAAGACGCAGGTCGCAGGAAGAACCGGAAGTTCATTGTTCACAGCTTCGATTGATGCCTTCAATCTCTTCGATCGAACAATATCACTCCCTATAAAAATTCTTGACGCTTTATGACGTGTTTCTTTCTCCTTTTTTTCCGAATCGGGTATAACGGGCCTTCCTTTTGCAGGTAACATGTTTTGTTTGCAACTCAATAATGTTCGCGAACGGCCGTCGATAAAAGACACGCAACAGATGCGATTTCAAGAACCGTAACTCTTAATGGCATAATTCTCCATTTTATGACTCCAGCCATAAATTAATTTATATTAATTAATTCAATTTTACTTTTATGATAGCCTGTTAACCGGAACGTTTGCAGTAGACATCGTTGACTCATATTAGTTATTTTATAATATAATATTGATATTAGATCGCTATTGTCACCGGGAATTTATTGAAATTGGGGTACAGTACCCCTTTAAGCCAATGCATTCTCTTATATATGCAAGGCGACATATGGTCGACTCGCATATATAAGAGAATGCATTGGCACAGGGCCCTTCTGTTGGGTAAAGGGTTAAAGTATTATAATATCGAAGCAGAAGCCTGATTTGTGAATTGAATCGCCACACTTTACTGAATCCTGCATACCAAAAGAGTATAGTGTCCTGCGAATATTTCAGATTCGATGTCAATATCACCAAACTGATTTGGTGTCGAAATCGAATCGGAAAAATGACATGGAATTGAGGATCGAGTTTAAGAATCTAACAATAAGGAATCCCGTGTATGAATTATTTTTGGAGTAAAACAACATTGTAATTTGTATGCTGTTATGAGGGAGGTAAAGTGGTTACATTTGGATGGGGAATTCAGTTTTAGTTTTCGGGAAATTTTACTGAAACGTTACAAAGCGCAGGTGAACATATCATATCTTATTGGAAAGGTTGAATGCTATTCTAGTGAACAGAGCAGAATATTGATTTATGATCCAGTTTGGATATTATTAGATAGTCGGTCAAGAGTACATGATTTTTTACAATATTTCCATCAGAATTCAAATATATCATAAAATAAAATAAAAAATCCACTTCGCGTTGTAACTAAACATAATATTATGTTCACACTTTCCAACAAGACAGCATGCAGTCTTATTGAGTAATCTTGAGTAATCTTTTCCAGAAAATTAACACTGAATTCTCTATTCAAATGTGACCTCTTTACCTCCCTCTTAATTTAAACGAGAAACTGGAATATTTCTCTTCCCAATATTTAGTGTAATTCATGGAGGGCGTAGGTTGCTATTTGTCAAGATCGGCATCCAACAATGATGGCAGAGATAATATTAAGCCCA
Organism: Siphonodentalium dalli; assembly: GCA_032622095.1. Taxonomy (NCBI): domain Eukaryota; kingdom Metazoa; phylum Mollusca; class Scaphopoda; order Gadilida; family Siphonodentaliidae; genus Siphonodentalium; species Siphonodentalium dalli. The sequence continues at coordinate 275,963,832 of CP136063.1, forward strand.
AACTGGTTACCGTATGGTGTATGGGAAGTAATTACGTTACTTCAGTGACTTTATAAGTTTAAAGTGAGTTTACTACTATCTATGTATGTGAAAAATAGATTTGGAAATCATAAGATGGTGGTTAAAATGAAGAAATATGACTGAATTGTTTAATTTCGCTCTAAACGTACATCATCCAGTTATGCAGTTGGGATCCAGCATCAAAACATGCGGAATTCAGTATATGTGTCAAAACATCCGGATTATGCAATATATTGAATTATTTACCCAGGAGAAGGGGGGCATGCAGGGGGCACTTGCCCCCTCCCCTGTCCCCTGGGAAACCAGTGCGCACACGAAAAGTGCCCACCTGATTGGTTTGCTCTTTGGTGGTTCCGCGTCCCTGAAAACTTCCAAAAGTTCCCAGGTTGTGTACTGGTGGAATATGATCTCTACGGGCATTAGCCAAAGTAGAGATTCATGACACGATCTAGTGGTTTCAGTGATATTCATATTTGCCACACTTGTTAAATGTCAACCCACTCTTCGCCTGTTCGGTATTTATGTGTTTGACCTGTTGACGCCTGTGCAACGAAAGTTCGAAAACGGAAAAGTGATACGAATTTGTCTAGCAAGCGCTTTATTGTCTTATCGGAAAATATTTTGTGCTAAAGTTTACGGATCTAACTGTGTGGATCATTTAATTCTGATCAGAATTCGAGCGATCGCGAATGTAATAACACGGCCAAGTTGTTTTGAATTCCAATCTCGTTACCTGTAATTATTTCCGCCATTTTATTAAGGTGACAAATCTGCCAACCTGAGTCAGGTAAATCAAGGGAAGTAACTCTAATTCGCAAAAATAATTCAAGTCACACCGCCCAATCGATTCGGGGCTGTGTCAGTCATAGTCTTGATTGACAGCCGTCTTGTTCCAATAGACTAAAGTGTATGCTTGGCGTCAGGTAAGCCCTGGTTATGTCAGTCACAGCCAAACTCCAGGCAGAGTTATCTCCCATCGCTCCGCTGAGATATCACTGCCATAAGGACATTTGGTAAGGATTTCTTACATGTTCTTAGTTCTTATGTTTTTTAAGATTAAAATGGTCTATGTCTGGTTCAGTCTATATTGTTCTTATCAATACCGAAAGAATTACCATTATTGCAAACTGTTGGTGGTCAAAATAAGATAATAGATGACTAAATATAGTTCCGACAATGAGAGAACATATATGTATCGGTCCGCAAAGTACCATCCTTGTGGCAGTGCTAACGTTGAGGGCGCTGCATGGAGTTTGAGTCACAGCATCGAATATACGTCGATGGTCATAGGTCCCTGACACAAAATGCATTGGTCCTTCCGTCATCTATGGTCATAACACAAAGTTACTTTAATTGTTATGAGTACTTAACCCTTTACCCAACAAACCGGCCAAAACCGGCCAAATAAAGCTTCAACAGCCTAAAATATCTTCGGTCTGTCTTAATAGAACCATACAAATATGGATATCATTGGAACCGGCTCCTTGACCACATTGTGATAGTTACAGTTATACCCTGTGCCAATGCATTCTCTTATATATGCGAGTCGACCATAGGTCGCCTCGCATATATAAGAGAATGCATTGGCCTAAAAAAAATCTTTTTTTAACACTTTTTACCATTTGTAAAAATTGTTAAGCCAATGCATTTTCTTATATATATATATATGCGAGGCGACATATGGTCGACTCGCATATATAAGAGAATGCATTGGCACAGGGCCCTTCTGTTGGGTAAAGGTTTAAGTGCCATGGACCTGTGGTCTCATTCAGTGACAACCAATCTCCAACATAATGAGTTCTCGGCTCGCTATTAGAGGTTGGCAACGCTATGGGAGCTTGGTTGAGATGAGTGACAGCCCACAGCAGCCAGGAATGTTGCGACATGAGTTTGGAGGTGACTCACCCCAAGGCCCCAACTTTGGTCAAGATGTACAACAGTTGGACATTTCATGTCTGACACAACATGAGTTTGAAATTTCACACCAACAAATAGGCTAAAATTGTTCTCATAGTTTGATTTTCATATTTTTGGTCAATCTTATGGACTGAAATGGTCATCCCCTGATGAAAAAATACAATAGTAAAAATATACTATGGTATTTTGGACACTTTTACTATATTAATACCATAGTAAATACTCTCAATTATAACGTACACTATAGCAATAATATACTTCTGCTACAGTATTATTTTATTTATACTATAGTATTACCAGTTATGTCATTGTATTTATGTAGACTTTTCGACATTTGTTTACAAAAGTAAAAACTATAGTATTACTACAGCAATACGTTATTAGTACTACAGCAATATGATAGTAAAACTATATTGGTAAAACTATAGTGATACTTATCGTTGGTAGCTTTTAGAAGCATTAACGATGCATAATCCGATTAAGCGCCCCTCAATTACTATTTATTTGGATTCGCGGGTAAAAAATATCTGATTCGAGTCGAGGAACCCACCTATCAAAGCTCAGAGTTATTAGATATCGATTATTGAAATTTATTATTTTTCACCATCGAGAATTAACAGTGGTCCAGTAAACAGTCGAGCAGACGGTCTCGGACCAAATTGCGGATGAAGAGGGATAACTCTAAAATCAAAAGGCTTTCTGTGGATATAATAAGGCCAAATTTCGTCGAACAACATGATGATCAATAAGACGTTTCGGGCAATTTTATACTATGGTTGACGGTGGTTAGCATTATTTTTGGGCAATTCATCTATTTTGATAACTGAAGCGGTATTTCTAAAAATGTTGCTGTTGTTGGAATCTGATTATATGGGTGACCATCGAATCGGATTGAGTACCTTTAAAATTTTAGACAAACGCATATGAGGTTTTGAATGACACATGCGATTACCCAAGGTGTGAAACACTTCTTGCCTTAGCCGACTTAGTTACAACAATATTCGTGCCCTTGCTGTTAACTTTCGAGTATGGCAACAAGTAGTACTTTTCGAGTACTCAAATGTTTAGCACAGATTAACTGACGCATCATGATTTTCTTCTCACAAAAAGCTGCGCAATGTGCTATTATGAAATAGAGTTATCGCTCATATTACCAAAATTGTCACTTTTAGTGAAACAACAGCAATACTATGGTAAAACTATAGTGATACTGCTAATCATTTAGGCAAGTTCTTAGTAAGTACCCACGAAGCACCCATGACAATTGGGACGACGCTTGTAACGCTTGTCTTGAGATTTCATTATCGTACTATACACTCGATCTGGAGGTGAACATACTTGTTTTTATTTTATTAGTCTCCTTTTAGTCTGGTCGATAAACTAAAATTTTAGAGTCAACCTAGAATAAATTTGGACTAAGTTGGTTTCTATTCCATTTTGAAGAGGAATATATCCTCTATAACATATCCAAAATCCGCCAAAATCCGCTTTGAGCATTTCTGTAATCCAAGATGGCGTCCATAATGTCAGTTGGTATCGAAATATTCTGGATTTCGGTGGTAGGTGCGCCAACTAATACCAAATTAGTAATAAAATCAAATATACACACACAATGCTTAGTCGTAAACCATATCGGTAGATTGTCTGTCCCAATATGGCCGCCAAAATGGACAAAATCGAATGAAATTTACAATTTGTGGTAACTGAATAGCTAGTCATACAAGAACGAACAAGCCCTCGAATTATACGAGGAAGAATGATTTTAGAGTATAAGTGGAGTTTTTAATACTAGATGTAAGAATTCTCTCTGATGTATCTCGCAAGAGAGCAATCGAAAGCCAGGTCTCATACAAAGTTAAATATGGACTTTTTGGGAGCCAAGAAACAGAAGAATAATGCAGTTTTATCTGTACTGTTTATCTTGAATCGTGTAATATATGTGTAATTAAACAGTTAAATGTGATCTAAAAGGGTTGTATTGATTATGTGACATTTTCTAGAAGCAGAAATGTATGTAATGAAAACAGTCTAACGAATGTGACCGATAATCATTTATTTTTAAATCTACAACACAAAATCTGTCAAAATTCACTAATATAGAACAGTATGAGAGCTATTCATAAGTTACTAGGTAAAATGTGTAGATCCTATTATCCGTGTCTTAAAATAGTAGTCACAGTTGCCTCCGGTCAAGTGGTTAAACACGAATATTTCGCTTTTATCACACAAATACATGGTGGTATACCATGAACGCAATTTATCAAAATACAAAGGAGTACAATAGACTATCTTCAATAAATTCTCAACATAACCAAATTTGTCTACATACTCTGTGGCAGAGACTGTCTTTATACCTGGAAATTATATGTGCTTAAATGCAATAAGGCCTCAGATACCGGTACGTGAAACGTACTACCTTTTCTGCAACCGCATCGCCGAGTTTACCCATTCTCCCTAATGTTACACATATCTGCTGCATACACAACCATAAATAGCAACATTGAGTGAATGGTACACGCAGAAGTAATAACTTTAAACGCCGATGACCTGATATTTTCCGCAAGTATGTGGGTGGCATTGGTAATATAATTTCAAACAACAAGATGCTGAAAACTAATACATGTAGTGTGCATTGCGTGGTACATATTCCCGTTGTAATGTGCCGATTGAAGTAAATTTAACAAAATTGTCTACTAAGAAACCGGTTTAGAAGCAGCATGAAAATTAGTATTAAATAAAATGTACGATGCACAGTCTCTTCGATTTAGTGATATATAGGGTACTATTCTGTTGAAGAAATGAGTGTTTCTTTACAGTATAATCAGCATTACGACATACGTGTATGGTTTATTATCACGGATAGTGTTGAAAATTCCGGAAATATAACTAGTTTTTACACAGCAAGGGTGTGCATTTCAGTTTCTGCGTTACATTCAATGATTAATATTCATTCCAACTGAAACTACCACGCACTGTGTGACGAAATATTACTTTGTGTGTTGGATGCCCGAAACAACTGTTTTGGCCCGACTGTTGGATGCATTCTAATCAGAAAACCCGAACGTAAATTATTGGGTTAACGTGCGTTGCAGTGATCGATAAATCATTCAGATAGATCTGTTTTAATTATATGTGCACCTTTAAAGATATATAACAACATACTTGTAAATTACCAATGTGTATTTTCGCTTATAGGCGGTTATCAAATATGTTGCTTTCGTCGTAGCATGGATTGGAGTTGCGGCCATTTCGACAGCCATTTCATCGCCGCGATTGCATTGTTTTCTGTCCTTGTCACTCTATTCGCCCCCTATACTCTAATTTCACACAAACTGATGTATATCGGATGGAGGATTAATGCGCTCTGGTGTCGCCGATGGGGGATATTGTAGAAAAACGTACTTCACAAGGTCGAAAATGGGCATTTTTTAAAATCTCTGTAAAAAAGTTTGCTCAAAGCAGGGGGGGGGGGGGGAATTCCGGCACGTATGCCGGGGTGGGTGGGTGGTCAAAGCCACCAACAAGCAATTTTTTCCGCAACTAAAAAAAAAAATTCATGCTTGTTTTTTAGTGTTTTGGCAATGAGTTGGGCTTCAAACCCACTTTGAATGAGAGAAATAATGTAATTCTAACTGTAAACTGACTGCAGGCAGTCATCGTGTTGTATTTTGTTGCAAATTTTGAAATCCAAGATGGCCGCTGGCAGCCATGTTTTTTTGGCCGAATGACCTCAAAATGACTCATTCCTATTTACATGACCATGTTAACATCCATGATAAATAGTATGCACATAATTCATATACAGCTGTTTACAGTGAATTTCCCCCCGCAAATCTCTGTTTTAGTGTTAAAAGGGGGGGGGGGGGTGGGGTGTCAAAAAATGGTCGGAAAAAACTGCCGAAAACGGAAAAAAGTTTGGCGGTGGGGGTGGGTGGGTACAAAAAATGATCGAAAGGGAAAAAATGCCATACGTGCCTGAATTTTTTTTCCGACCCCCCCCCCTGCTCAAAGCGGATTTTAGCGGATTTTGGATATGTTGTAGAGGATATATTCCTCTTCAAAATGGAATACACACTAACTTAGTCCAAATTTATTCTAGGTCAAACCTTTTATCGACCAGACTATTTTGCAGTATATACGCCCTGTCTCTAACTCGCGGCCATACTGGATCCACCAGGTCCGGTTCCGTGGGTTTTATATTAATTATAGTGCCACATGCAAAGTTTTGGAGTAGCATTCCATATATTGAAGTCATGAATAATTCGAAAGCTCCATATATGGAAATGGTACACCAAAACATTGACCAGTAGCACTAAAACCACGGAACCGGGGCTGGAAGAATCTCTTAAACCACGGAACGGAGCTGGATGAATCCAATACGGCCGCGATCGACCCAGTGACCTCGCTTATTGTAATGGATGGGAATGGAAATGTCCAAAACAAGCAGGTGGCTTTCTTGCGATCTTCCAAGATGATATCAGATCAGTTACATCTGTGATGTGTATGTCAGTATGCACCCGGCTGCCTCATATTATGATGATATCATTCTTGGCGTTATACTATTATGTGGTTGGTGGTCGAACCAATTGGAACCTACAACTATACAGTTTTTCTGCACGTTATTCAAATGCACATATGCATACTTCGCTACATGCATGTACATTATGTATTATCTAGTTTTGGTGCTAACACAGGTTAAGTCGAAATAATCTGCTCCACTGTTTCTGGACTCTGGTTCACAAGTTGCAACAATCGATATGACTCATCTTGATCTATGTTTGAATTATTCATGTACTTAGAAGTTATAATGTTGTCCATACATATATAAGTTTATCCTGGTACATTTAATTATTGTCTTTTCTCGTTCATATCCTGTTTCATTTCATATATCATGCTTTATGCCAAGCTGCAAACCAGAGTTCAGCCCCATCGCTACGCGATGTCTGAACACTGCCGGCACATGTATTTTCTTAATAAAATCTAACATTTTTTATTGAAGTGTTTTGCCAGTTACAATTCACTCTGACTTGATCTAGACCATTTTCAAAAGAACATGGACAGTTCAGTTTCTCAGAATAATGCAGAATGAATTGTAACCTACAAAAATCTCAAAAAATAAATGCGACATTTCTTCACATTACGTGTAGGTGCGGCAGCGGTAAGTCATGTGTAGGGGACTGAACTATGCATGGAGCTTGGCGTTATGCTTCTTCAGTTGGTTTGTCACTCAGTTGTACATGTACATTGTCGATTTTATAATGTTGTCTGAACTTTTGAGCTTCCTTGATGGATTGTTTTGCTTTGTTGTTTTTATGATATTATATTGACTTTATGTTTCTATCTTTGTTCGCTCTGATTGTTCTGTCTAACACAGTGTCTAACCCTACTATTACATGTTTTTAAGACGCCTCTATTTCTACAAGGCCTCGACCACCTCCATATTGAAAAAAACAAAAAAAACTGAAGGAATTCTACGCCGAAAGAGTAAGTTTGGTCTAATCCTTATTTCTGTATAAATGTAAAATCATCAAGAACCACCAGACATTGAATTGGGGGATTTTGGCATGTAATATTTGGTTGGGTATCAGTCGTTCGTGTCGATCGATATTTTCCATATTCCTATCAATGCTGATGATGACATGACTTCGATATTGATGATATTGACCACACATGTTGTGTACTGTGGGATAATACTCAAATTTGAGTATTCGTATTTTGTTAAATGTTTGACATTTAATCCCTCATCCCCAACTCAAGTTCATGCATGCATGTTATATATGGTTTCTCATAGTACACATGTTGAAGGAGCGTGATGTGTTTTTGGGGATTGTGTGCAAAACAGAATTCCCTGGCTTATACCCCACATGTATATAGTGTCGTTTATTGGACCGAAAACCGTCAAGTACAAATCATGTCGGTGTTTGTATATATACGTGTCTGAGTGTTCACTTTAGCGACCACAGACCGATGAGCTGACGTGTGGCGCCAATATGCACAGGGCGAAGATATCAGTAGTCTAAATCGGATTATCACTTCTAAAATAGAGTTACCTCGCACACAACATACATGAGATAAATTCCTAACTTCGCATATAAACATCATATATATAAACAACATACAATCAATACACTGCACAATATAGTGATCATTTAATAAACTTCGATAAAACTGAGACACTAATACATTTATTGTGGCCACAAATTTACGGAAGATTGATGTGCATGGGTGATATTGGTGCACTCGATCTGCACCATAATTCCAGGATATCGGATATAGGTAATCTGGTCACCATTGCAGAAGTACTCTGTGGTCAGCTAATGGCAGCCATGCATGTTCTGGATATGGTTAACTTGGCCGACCACTGCTGGAATTTGTATTTGTGTAGCCCAGTCCCAGGATAAGAATATATTGTCATTGCTAGATATACGTGTAGGTCACGCTTTTCACTGCTGTTAGAGTACAGTGACTTCTCTTGAAATTGACCACCACAATACGGATAAATAATATGAATATTCTAGACATCAATAGAGACAAGAGCACTGGTGTCCCAATTTCGGGATAGGTATGTAGAATACACTGCCCCAGATGACTCGCAAATTCCTCCCAAATCCAACGACACATGTAAACTAGAGGAATAGTCATATACCGGTGTATGTTATCTGGTCACCACTAAACTGTGGCACTTTGACTAATCAGTCCTATGTATCGCAATGCCACTACATGGGCTATCATAGGTGCTGACGATCCGAGGCCAAACAAATGTATGGTTTGCATGGACGTGCACAAAGTTACACATGATTTCCAAAACGTGCGTAGAGTTACACAGGATCACCCAGACGTGAATAAAGTTACACAGGATCTGACAGACATGCATAAAATTACACATGATATCCCAAACGTGCATAAAGTTACACAGGATTACCTAGACGTGCATAAAGTTACACGGGATCTCACAGACGTGCATAAAGTTACACAGGATCACATAGACGTGCATAAAGTTACACAGGATCTCTCAGACGTGCATAAAGTTACACAATATCCCACATATATACATGCATAAAATTACACGTGATCACCTAGACGGTCGACGTGCATAAAGTTAGACAGGATCCCACATACGTGCATAACGTTAGACAGGATCCCACACACGTGCATAACGTTACACAGGATCCCACACACGTGCATAACGTTACACAGGATCCAACACACGTGCATAACGTTACATATGATCACATAGACGTGTATAAAGTTACACATGATATCCCAAACGCGCATAAAGTTACACAGGATCACCTACACGTGCATAAAGTTACACATGATATCCCAAAACGTGCATAAAGTTACACAGGATCACCTAGACGCGCATAAAGTTACATATGCTATCCCAAAACGTGTTTAAAGTTACACAGGATCACCTAGATGTGCATATATAAAGTTACACATGATATCCAAAAACGTGCAGAAAGTTACACATGATCACCTAGACGTGCATAAAGTTACACATGATATCCAAAAACGTGCATAAAGTTACACAGGATCAACCAAACGTGCACAAAGGTACCCATGATCTCATAAACGCGTATACAGTTTCTCAGGATATCACAGGCGTATACATAAAGTTACAGTAACTTTTCACATACAAGATTCGAAAATAAGTCGATAAGTACTGCTATGCTGTGTTTATTCACAGAAACAAAAATATTCAAGAGAGTAAGAATTTAGTAAAATCTGGTTCCGACATTTCTTCCGTTGAGGAATAAAGAGCGCTCCTTATTATTATATTCCAGGTATGTCAGGTATGATCGAAATAAAGGGCTTTATCTCGCTTATATGCAAAAAATTGAAAAGAGCAGGAAAATTGCTTATGAATTTGGCATTTTTTGCCGTTTAATGTATACCTGTCTGCAGGGTTAGTCAATTGTCGTTTTTGTTTCGGAAAGAACCAAAGCAAATTTCATTTGGCCAAACTTTTGCTTGAGAAGTTTCAGGTCAAATGTCAGCAATAACATCTCCGAATATCAACGAATCCCCTACATTTGCTGACAGGTAATCAGCAGTTCCTCTCATGTACCATATGTTTGGCTTCCTTTCTTGGTCTTGGTATACTGTACTGCGTTGTGGTTGCCAAATAACACCATTTCAAAGAAATATGCAAATCAGTGCTTATATTACCATACCGCATATAGACCTATTTTACAGTTTAAATTGCGGTTCAATGGAACACACTTGCAGTGTCAAGTTGGATCGATCTCTAAATATACCAGATATTATTTTCGCATTATTCAACTGCCTGACTTATATTTTTTTGTAATTAGTTTGTAATTATTATGCTTTGTTTAGTTTCAATTTTCTGAATTATCTGATATTTTGGTTTTTAAATTTGGCCGGCAACAAAATTGCAGAAATGGATAAAATATTCGGTGAATTATATGCAAATGGTATTACAAATGAGATGGTAACTCCATCATATGTCCATATTGGACCTAAATATTCACATATGTTCAAATTGGACCTAAATATTAACCCCATAGTGGACTTCTATGACAGGTTCCCAGATTAAAATTTACCCCACCCCAGTAAAACTTAATCCTGTAGATTGTAGTATTACTGGGGTGGATTCAATTTTATTCTGGGGACCTGTGACTTATACCCGTTATTCATTTTTATCGCTGCATTACAACGAGTGTACATATGTTAAGTCGATTCGGATTCAGATAATGTCGATGTGGGCTTACTTGTGTTTTTGAAATAAGTTCAATAAGAGAACAGGCTGATAATAATAGGACTCATTTAACTCATAAACACCAAACCTAACATAAAGGTGTCAGACCGGTTTTCCGAAGACCTATTACTACGAAGGCCCACAACTCCGAAGACCCGATTCTCAGACGGCCCACAACTCCGAAGACCCGATTCTCCGACGGCCCATAACCCCGAAGACCCGATTCTCCGACGGCCCATAACTCCGAAGATCCGATTCTCCGAAAGCCCATAACTCCGAAGGGCCGATTCTCCGAAGACCTATAACTCCGAAGACCTATAACTCCGAAGGGCCGATTCTCCGAAGACCTATAACTCCGAAGGCCCGATTCTCCGACGGCCCATAACTCCGAAGGTCCGATTCTCCGAAGGTCCGATTCTCCGAAGAATTTGTTTTATCGGGGTATTATCGTTTACTAAATAGTGTACAGTCCAGTGGCGAAGCCAAGGGGTCCCAAAATTCCCACTGCCCCCATTAAACCTCTACTTGCTATTTCAGACAATATGGGCCCCTACCAAAACATGTCCAATGTCATGTAAACGCCCGGAAATCAAAATATTCAAACTTTTCCTACTGCCCCCACCTAAATGGGAATCCTGTCCCGCCACTGACTATACACCAGATACTATAACGTTACGTTGGCCCATGAGATGCCAGAGTAAAATGTACAGGGGTAAACGGGGAAGAACTTGTCGCCCCTGTGCATGTTAGGCTACTCTGACATTCTTGCAGCGTTTCGTTATAATATACCCGGTGCACACCAGTGGCGGAGTCAGGGTTCCCATTTATAGGGGTGCACATTAATTAGCATATATGTGGGGGATATGTGGGGGATATATCATGCATATGATATGCCGAAAGCATATCACGAAGGCCTGATTTGGGGAGCGCATACATGGGAGGGGTCGCCCCCCAATCGTTGGTCCGGGGGCTTCCCTGGGCAGGAACACTGTGAATATTTGAATGCCTAGGAGGGATTTCCTGACGTTTACATGACATTTGACATGTTTTTGGGGGGGGGGCGGTCTTCCATAGGGCCACATTGACTCCGCCACTGGACTGTACACTATTTAATAAGCGATAAAACATGATCTTCGGAGAATCGGACCTTCGGAGAATCGGACCTTCGGGGAATCGGCCCTTCGGAGTTATAGACCTTCGGAGTTATGGGCGTTCGGAGTTATAGGCCTTCGGAGTTATGGGCTTTCGGAGTTATGGGTCTTCGGAGTTATGGGATTTCGGTAAATCGGGACGTCGGAGTTATGGGGTTTCGGAGAATCGGGGCGTCGGAGAATCTGACCTTCGGAGAATCGGACCTTCGGAGTTATGGGTCTTCGGAAAAACGCTACGTAACCAACATAAAAGCCAACAAATCTAATTGTCTTTGTTGGGATATCAACATTCTCTAATTAAACGGATATGGTTCATTCGAGCTTCCAAATTCTGTCTATATACAGTAATGCTCTAATTAATCGACCTCTTAACCACAGCAGAATTATGGGTAACTTTTCAGGATTTAGTCGGAAATATGGCTTGTTGATTAATTAGAGCATTACTGTACATGATGGATAACTCTAAAATCAAGTGGCTTTTTTGTGTCAGGTATCTGACAAACCGGCACAATTTCGTTGAACAAGATGTTGATAAATAACAGGCTTTTGGCAATTTTATACTAAAGTTGAATCTGTTTAGCATTATTTTTGGGCAATTACTCGATTATAATAACTGAAGCGGCATTTAACAAAATGCTGTCGTTGGAATCTGATGATATGGGGACCATCGAATCGGATTGAGTACCTTTAATTGATGGCTTAGCAGTAAAGCATTTCATTAAATAGGACACTCATAAATTAAAAAAACATAAATTGTTGCTATGCTATTTAACAGATCTTAAAGTTGAACTAAACGAAATATGGTTGTCTTGACATATATGATTTTGACTTCACGTATTAAGTTCCTTTATTGTCATATGATTATGAGAATATAATAATCAGATAGCGGCCCTGACATAAGCTTCCGTGAATACAACTCTGATTCAGAATACCTAGAGGGCTTGTCACGTCAGAGGTCGATAATAGAGGCGCGTACACCCCCTCTTTGATCATAACATAGTAATTTTTGAATGGTTCATGACAGCAGATGAAGGAATGCAATATTATAATGATCCAGTATGCAAATGACCCGTGACAGACTGGTCCCCCTCGGGGCAACCGTCGATGGAGAGAAAGCCATTATTATATTAAACCCAATTGTCCCATTCACCACACAGTGTACCGCTGCATCACGATAGTGTAATATGTCAGGCGTGATTATCCCGCGAAAAATCACAGAATCCCAGGGTCGGTCCGTGTCGTGTCTTTTTTTGACAACACGTCTTGTCACTTCAGATGGTCTGACAGAGAATAGTGCGCATTATAATCTCAGATTTCCTGCCATTCAATGAACTCTTATGGGTGAACTTGCTGTCTCGATCATTTCGCTTTATGATAATGAAGGAACGAAGCGACTCGATTCTTCTTCTTCTTCTGTTATTACACGCTTGTTTCTAGAATTACAGTGATACTGCTGTTCCATACGTTCCTCTTTGACGTCACACGACATAAATGATGTCCCCCCCTCAACCACGAAATCGGAACTATAAAATTAAAGAATATTCACACACGAAAAAAGAAGCCCTATCTATATGCCTGAATTAACCTTATATATATAAGTCTGTCTGTTATTTATTCATGGATTCTACGACGGGTGGTGTGCAATAACACAGAACGACTCGTGTGTTAGGGCGCGTACACATGAAGCTGCAAGAAAATATCTGCAAGAAAATATCAGGTACAATTGTACTCTGATATTTTCTTGCTGCAAAGATTACGCCCGTGAGAAAGCGACTGGTTATATGGCGTTGATTGAGCTCAATGTGACTAGCGTTAGTCGTGTTTGTTGAAGTGAATTACTGCGGACAAACAACCTATAGTCCATATCGAATATTCATAGAGTTATAAAGTGTTATGGAAAATGTTAAATGCCACCTATTTTAACGAGAAAGGAACGCGCCCTCGTCGTTGGAGTAGGGATGTGTGTTCTTCATGAACACACGAAAGGACATCTAAACAGACGTTGGTGGGTTCGGCCCTGGGCCACATCCCACATGCGAGAAGAGCGAGGAGTCGCCAACAATTTCTTATTCGAAACGTACATACAGTCCAAATTAAAGTAAAACAACTAAATCAAGGCATGTGAGGTGCCAAATATAAAGCATCCCCATACACGCAGGAACGTGGCTATAGGGTTTCCGTTGGGGGTATCCACCTTGGGAAATTCCAACTGCACCCCCCCTTGAATCAGAATCAGACCAAACACAAGTTTTCCATAATTCCATTTGCACCCCCTTGCACCTCGGTGCTCTCATGCCTAATATTAGACCATGGTTCGGCCCGGTGTGCGAAAAGTTTGTAATCTTAACAAGAAAATAGCAAAATCCTATCATCTAGACTATCCTCAAGCATTCCTAGAGTTGGAAATTTCAAACCTGACACCCCACTTAAGTTGGAAAATTTACAACTGATCACAATTCCAATGACAATGTTGACCAAATGTATGACAATATTGTTTTATTAAATTAACTAGCAGTGTTTTACTTTTGACTGGCCACGGGGGAGGGACCAGGACACAAGCTTTCCAAGTGTTGGAAATTTCAAACCTGTCACCCCCCTGAGGTTGGAAAGTTTCCAACTGATAACCATTTCAGACCATATTTTTTTTTACCAAAAATAGGAAAATATGCAAATATTGGTCCAAAAACAATTAATTCCCCCAAGAAATTTTTTGAAAATCAAACTACAAGAACATTTTCAAACTATCTCCATACCTATGTATGTATAGGTTTATGAGAAATAAACTGATTGATTGTTGGTGTGAAATTTCCAACTAATGTTTTGGCAGGTATGAAATTTCCAACTGTTGACAATTTTGACCAAAGTTGGGGGTGAGACACCCCCAACACCCCCACCCTGTTGCCACGTCTCTGCACACACGTCTATACATGTATATATCTAATACATCGGCGGTTCTGACAACCAATATAACATGGAATACGTAGTATGTTGAAACAGACGATACCATTGATGGATCATAACTCGAGCGTTTGAATTGTTACGATCATATCCCCGCGAGATTAGTTAACGGATACCGATGGCCACCTATCAAGGTGAACACATATCACCAATTGGCGATAAAATATCAGCGCGCTGCCTTCGTCTGATATTTTCCGGTATTATTTATTTCATTGGTCAAGTAAGTCACATGGGGCATACCTGATATTTTCTTGCTGGCCATGTGTACGCGCCCTTAATGATGGGTTTGTCGATACGGCACTTGTGCCATCGCGGAAGGATAGAACTAGATGCTACATCTCTCGTTCTATCCTTCGGCGCTTGTATTCGTGCCGTATATGCAAACCCATTAGCACACTTTGTGTCATTCTCTGTATTAACATAACGGCCGGTTCAATGTGTGGTGCAGTTAGAATTTCCCTGTTGTACACCCTAATGGAGTTCATCAAGCGAAGCTCGTACCTGCCTATATCCATGGTACTACTTTATTACACCATGAACCTATTACAGGAAATAGTGCCAGGTGTACCAAAATGTTTTAGTGTTGCACAAACGTGATTTGGATCGGGGGACGAAGAATCAAGAAAAATAATCCGTTTTTCTTCTCAAAATCGGTCAGGATTTTATTTGTTTAATTTGATACAAGCGATTATTGTGACACAATATTTAAAAACCATCACCTCGTTGGAAACTGTAACTTCATTCACGTTACTTATATATATAGCATGAACATTATTTAAAATTTCATTGTTTTCAGGTACCATAAACTTCTGTAAAATAATTGTTTTTCAAAAGTGCAGTTCATATATAGCCATGATATCATACTGAAGATCATTAGAGGAGACTTAATTATTCTTGATTCGAGAAATTAATTTAATATTTTCATTTAGAAACGCAACTACCCAAATGTAATTTTTTATATTTGAATTTGCATGTCATGCCTGTTGATCAATCAAATATTGGGGTCAGATGAGTTCTGGGTCATATGTTCATAACCAAATTAAAGCTGACCACCATAGCTATATGTCCTAATTCCAGTTGATTGCTCCCTGCTTGAGTGGACCACACTGCATATCAACATTTGTTATGCTGGAATAGTTGTGACTGCTTTATTCTTCATTATAATTTATGGGGGTATATATGATGGTATAAATATGCAATTGAAATTTTAACTCAATATAATGATATAAACGAAGCCTCCTGTCATAGAGCCAAGACCATAAGTTATTTGGTGATTGTAGTTTTGTGTGAAATTATGTATTATTCTGGCAGTTCTTGGTACCGAAAGGGACAACAAAATATGTTTTAACCTCTCAAATGTATTAAAAGACATTGGTTTTGTAGCCTCTTAATACTTGTTCAGATTATATTTACAACGAAGACGATGATATGTGAACTTCCAAGATTGTTCGTCGGATAGATCCAGAGAAATACTTTGTTGAGAATCTCTTGCCATTTTTGGCTGGATTTGTGCAAAATGCGCGTCTGGCCCTTAAGTGGTCCTGCTAATTCGCTATGATGTCGGTGGGTCCTGATAATTTGCTATGATGCCGGTGGGTCTTGTTGAATTGCTATCATACTGGTGGGGAAGAATTACATGTATACTGTTAAGAAAATGGATCGTTTTTTTTAATTTGTCATTTTCGCGGAGTTTTCATGGTAAATCCAGGCGATTTGAGAATATTCCACTTGTATGCACGCAGTGTTATATGAAACATTCATGAACAAATATGCTTTAAAATATATTTAACGTGGCTCATATGCTGTTTGCAAAACGACAGGAATAGACAGGAATAGACATTATGATTTTGGTCTTTTTGCAACAACCAAAAATGGCATAATTAATTTTTTTTACAATATGTATATTTTTCAAGTTTTATACACATAATTAATATATGTTACAATATGTATACTGTTACTGTTTTCTACACATAATTAACATATATATGTTACACTTATGTATATGTTAATGTTTTCTACACATAATTAACATATATATGTTACACTTATGTATATGTTAATGTTTTCTACACATAATTAACATATATATGTTACACTTATGTATATGTTAATGTTTTCTACACATAATTAACATATATATGTTACACTTATGTATATGTTAATGTTTTCTACACATAATTAACATATATATGTTACACTTATGTATATGTTAATGTTTTCTACACATAATTAACATATATATGTTACACTTATGTATATTTTTAATGGTTTTTTGCATATAATTGGGCTTACTGAACCCTTCAGATGATAAAAAAGTCGCGACAATTACAACTTTTTAAAAACAATAACGGTAAATTTTCATAACAGCTTCATTTTCCGATACCAGCACCATAGCAATTCAATTTAACAGGAACACTTAACATTTTCCGATACCAGCACCATAACAATTCAATTTACCATGCAGGAACACTTCACATTTTCCGATACCAGCAGCATAGCAATTCAATTTACCAGGAATACTTAACATTTTCTACACTAAATACGCATCGATGAGTAGTTATCACGCAGGAAACGTTCAGATAATAAGTTCAACAAACGGCCATATGTCGTTTTGTTGAACTTATTATCTGAACATTTATCGGCCCTAAATAGGACTCCGCATGTACTTGTATTATCTCTCGTCTGCTTATTTTTCTAAGAAACCCCTCCAGATGAATAATACACCATTCCAATGTATACTTATATTACTTAGTGGGGTACTCCATTCAGTATATAAAGGGTTAACACTTTACCCAACAGAAGGGCCCTGTGCCAATGCATTCTCTTATATATGCGAGTCGACCATAGGTCGCCTCGCATATATAAGAGAATGCATTGGCTTAACACATTAAAAATTATAAAATTGTTAAAGAATGTAAGAAAAAATGGTAAAAAGTGTTAAAAGGCCAATGCATTCTCTTATATATGCGAGGCGACCTATGGTCGACTCGCATATATAAGAGAATGCATTGGCACAGGGCATAACTGTAACTATCACAATGTGGTCAAGGAGCCGGTTCCAATGATATCCATATTTGTATGGTTCTATTGAGACAGACGGAAGATATTTTAGGCTGTTGAAGCTTTATTTAGTCGGTTTTGGCCGTTTTGTTGGGTAAAGGGTTAAAAGGATGTGACAACGGAACACGATATATAGTTATGTGTTCGGAAGGTTGAGATAGGTACCCCAACAAATATTCCGTGTCGTCTTCAGTCGATCGCTTCATCTAGATTCAAGATTTTACGATAGCGATCTTAACGCGGAGACCGAATTGATTCCAATTATCAGAGCAATTATCACTGATTATATGTGGAGTCCATTACTTTCTCCTCTTTCGCGTAAAGGACTTCGTGCACGCAATCGGCGAAGCTCCGAAACAATGAAGTGAACCGTGTGAAAAAACGTCCGAATCATTTCCCAGCATTTTTTATTCTCAGATTGTTCAATTATTCAGCAACCCAGGAATGAGATGTTGACGGATAAGTTGCGGTGGTCCGAAGAAATATGCCCCGAGTCACGATCAGAACAGTTGTACTCGTACAGGACGGTCGACGATCGTCATTCGGAGAATCGAATATATAGTACAAAAGATACGGGCGTCAATAAATGATATCCTGTTTTGTATTCAACGTGAAATTTTGAATTGCATCCCATGCACTTTGAACCAAACCGAAATTTCCAAAATTCCTGGAAATTTCATTATGCACCCTACTGAGGTTATACATTACCATCTATTATATTATTTATTATATTGTTCAATGTACAATGTACAACTATATGTTATTATGGTTGCATAATGTCCTTATAAGGATCCGATGTTTTGTCAATTAATTTGCCTCCTTGGGTTGGAATTTGCCAGCTGGTATAGTACTACAAACTTTCCAACCTGACACACCTTTGTGGTTGATAATTTTTGTATTTCAACTAATGACCATTTCAGTCCAAACCTGCAAAACGAATCCAGTAAATTATTCTGGATCGGGCCTTTGGCGAGGTGCAGACCTAATTTGCTGGAATAGATTTGTAAATTTCGCTTATAACAGGGGACGAGTTGTAGATTTTATTTATATAATTGATCCAAAACTTCCATAAAATATATCAAATAAATAAATGGGATGTGAAACTAACAGCGGCGTCTATAATATAAGGCGTGCTATAACGTTTCGCGTAACTATGCTTAGTTTGCCCATGTAAAGAAATAGTTCCTAGAAAAATAAGACTAATTGGCGTATTAAATGGCGTAAATTTAATTAAATAAATTTGTAAACTATATCAATATCGGTCACAGACACCGATTCTATGGCATATTAAACCATACAAACGTATTTCACCTATATCTGTCGACCCTATTTTGAAACCGAACCGGAATGTGACTCGAGGTATAATTTGGTTACAAATCTCCACCTGGCCTCAACAAGTCGGAGGTGGATTGGACCCATTTCATCACGTCAGGTCACAGTGGATAGTTGGCGAGGACCAAATTTCATGTCAAAGCTCCCAGTCGACAGGCCGCTATTATAAGGGGTATCTGTGTATGACGTCGCGCTATAGGATGCTGTTCTCAAGAAATCCGAGGAGAATATAAAGGGCTTGAGGGTAGTGGTAGTAATTGAGACCAATTAGGCAGTGTATTAACCACATACTAAGTAATTGACACATAATGTTGTACGCAATCAGATGATATCTTCCGTACCTCGCATCACACGAGGTGTTCCATTGAGCTATCATTTCGAAGACCCTCCGGTCACTGCGACGCAACAATGACTTATATGCCTGGTGTTTGTGGAAAAGCACCCAATGGTTTCTCAAATGTCATTTCGAGTCTCAGGTGGTATATTGCGAGTTTGTCTTGCTGAAACGAATTAGAAATATTATAGTTCCCCGGGGGTATTCGTGAAAACGATGCCGAGTCTATTCTCATCCAACTATATCTTCGTTATGGCGCTATAAAACCCTATCTTAAATGACGACGGACTCGGTTAGCGAAAGGACTGAATACAAGCGTCGAAGTTCGCGGAATGTGGGTTGTGTGTGGTCTGGTCCATAAAGTGTGCCCCACCAGCATCATAGCAATGCAGCAGGACCGGCCAGCAGTATAGAAAATTCAACATGAACCTACCAGCATCATATCAATTCAGTTGGTCCCATCGGCACCATATCAATTCAGCAGGACCCACCAACATCACAGCAATTCAACAAGACCAACCAGTATCATAGCAATTCAGCAGGACTCACCAACATCATAGCAATTCGACAGGACCCCCAGCCGCATAGAAATTGAGCAGGACCCACCAGCATCATAGCAAATCAGCATGACACACCAGCATCATAACAATTCAGCAGGACCCACCAGCATCATAACAATTGAGCAGGCCACACCAGCATCGTAGCAATTCAGCGGGACCAACCAGCATCATAGCTATTCAGCGAGACCCATTTCAGAGGGTGTTCGAAATGACGTTGCATCGCATTGACCGGATGGTTTGTGAAATTGTAACTCAAAGGAACATCTCGTGTGATGCTATGCTTGGAAGAGATCAACTGATTGGGTACACATTGTATGATGCATGTTGCAACTGCGGGAAGCCTGGGCCACCAGGGTCATCGTATTTAAGATATTCTACATGCATGCATGGTTAAAATAAGAATGCTTTTAAATGCTCAGATTTAAACTTATTGCAAATCTGTATACTAGTAATTAATCTACAGACAAACAATATTTAAAATAAAGCAATCTATTTCGCAGTTATATAATGTTTAATTACCTTTTTTTGTTTGTAAAACGAACAGCGTATTTCCACAACACATGTAAAACTACTAGCATCCAAATCGAACTTTTGCGGCCGCGGCTGATTAAGAAACCGTGACTACCGTATACTGCCATTAAGAAGAAATGACAACCGCTTGGTCACTGTTCAGTCAGAGTGAGAATGGCATTGCTGCATTGAATCATCACAGCGTTAAAGGGGTACTGTACACAAACATAGGCGATTTTTTTATTTACTCCCATTGAAATAAATTTCAAGTTATATTGTGTTCGTGTTATATGAGTTTCGTATAAACCTAATTTAGCGAAGAAAATGTTGATCTTGGAAACAAAAATATTACGATTTCAAACTACGCGCCATGTTTTTGACCTTCACCGGAGAAGACGCAGGTCGCAGGACGAACCGGAAGTTCATTGCTCACAGCTTCGATTGGTGCATTCAATCTCTTCCATCGAACAATCTCACTCCCTATGAAATACTTGACGCTTTATGACTCTTGTTTCTTTCTCCCTTTTTCCGAATCGGTTATAACGGGCCTTCTTGTGCGGGTAACATGTTTTGTTTGCAACCCAATACTGTTCGCGAACGGCCGTCGATAAAAGACATGCAACAGATCATGTCAGATGCGATTTCAAGAACGGTAACTCGTAATGGCATAATTCTCCATTTTATGACTCCAGCCATAAATGAATTTATATTAAATAATTCAATTTTACTTGTACGATAGCCTGTTAACCGGAACGTTTTCAGTAGACATCGTCGACTCAAATTAGTTATTTTATAATATAATATTCATATTAGATCGCTATTGTCACCTGGAATTTATTGAAATTGGGGTACAGTACCCCTTTAAGAAATGCCGTGGTAATTCTAATATTCAACCCTGACATATTACACAGAACATTTCAGTTTACTGACTTCCTGTGTGAGTGCCAACTGGGCGATCAAGCCCCCATTGGATGTCATGCACATAAGCTCAAACAAAACTCTTATCCGGATTTTGGGGGTGACTGCATGAGAATTCGATCCCGTGGTGAATGATGCATTAACCACATACTAAGTAATTGACACATAATTTCGATATTATATACTGGGATGTGGGTTGTATGTGGTCTGGTCTATATATACACATATATCGTATTATCATGTGCGGCACATGAGTATATGAGTTGGATTGTCGAATCGAATGAGTTATAAGCATATAATAAACATATCTCTCGCGGTGTTCTCAATCATTTATTGCAAAAACAAACACACAAACAAATACATGTAATTGATAATTTATGCAACATTCTCAACTGAGTGAACTATGGAGGAAAGACCGCACTTGCACAGGGCCGATGTCACTGTATAAACTAAGCCATTGCACGTAGAAACCACAGGCGCTGGTAAGAAGTCACACAAAATAATCACTTTACTTTTACTGAAAAGTTGCATATAAATGTAATTTGACCCCGGGGAGCGTTATTAGATAGGTCCATTCACCCAGATGTCTTAAAAAAAGGGGGGGGGGCATTATATCTATAATAATATAGATTAAACTTTATCTGTTTACCCCATATGAGCGTTTATTATCAACTTAAAAGATAGATGCAACTTTATTCGGAGTCATGCAATAGGTGACGTTTTCCCCAGATAACTAATAATTGTTTTAACTGTCTTGATTGATGGGCCACTAATTAAGCAATCTTCACCCGACCAACGCAGGGTACCCCATGCAGTTAGTATTATATATAATATATATATTGCACATTTACTCAATGCGAGAGCCTTGGATATAAAGATAAAAAATGTGCGGCCAATCGATCTACCTACAATTCAATTCAATTCAATTTATTGGTATAAACTCGTCGTCGTTTTGACATATAGAGTGGTACATATACAGTGTTAAATTTCAAAATATTTATGAATTGTGCATGCGTGCAGTGAATAAATATACGACAATATCATATGGGATATGTGGTCAGTAATCAGTGGGTCAGTAATCAGTGGGTTTGGGTCGGTTTTACAGGCGCACATGTGCCAGCTTGTAGACGCATTACTAGATATTTATTTATATGCAAGGTCGGTTCATAACAAACCGCTCGGCCGTGGTATCAAGCTATTTTAGGTTAGAAATTTTCAACTGTCAGTCGTGAAATTCACAACTGTCGAAAGTTTACCAAATTGACAACCCAAATCCCATGTTTCCACGTCTCTGTTCGCCCGGTCGTGCAACTAACTCCATTGTTTATATATAGTACTCATTACGCGCGCTCCGTGTGTATACTGGTGTAGAGATTCTTGTTTCGCCTGGGCGCATGGGTGTTTTATTTATAGAATGGGATTTTTTGGGAGCATTAAAAGTCGAACTGCGACCGGAGGCTGAGTCCGGTAAAAGGTGTAGTTGGGAATTTCAATGTCGTTAACATTATGTTGGTTTTTGGTTTGTGATAAGCTATGGCAATTACAAATAAAAGAATGAAAAATATAATTTGTAAGTCTTATATTTCAACTTTTATAGACATGTTTCGTTCTGCAGCCCACTGGGGGTTGTGGTCGGAGACGGCCGAGTCGGCCGCCGGTTCGTTAATTAAGTGCTGGTTGTTATTGTTATTTTAACGGAATTCTGAGTTGGTCATTCGCAATATATTTTATATTCTATAATATCAATCATGGGTATATTATATATGATCTTGAGCGCGTTACCATTTCTGACATTGGTTTTATTGTTGGTAAGTTGCTGCCCGGAATAACGACTTTCCGCATATTCGAAATATTCCGCGGCGACGTGGGGAAAGTTTTCGTTCGCGGCGTTAACCGGTTCAAGTTTGTTGGCAGGAAGCATAAATCACTTAAATCGTCAAATGTAAGAAAGAGTAGATTAAATGAATTCATAATCGCGATCTTATATTAATTATTACACATTTGGTTGGCGTAATTTCTGCAGTAATTAGTGTATTTTGAATAAGGGACGGGCGATCTCGCCGCTATTAGACCAGCATCCTGACGCCGAGTGTGCACAGCGGATGTTTAATGCATACATCGCCAGCTCTCACGGCTAATTTAAGACGTCAAAACTGATGTTATCTATTCGGGTAGATGAAGCCGTGTATGCCGTACCACAAGGAGCTGGGACGAGTCAAACCAGCCGTGGATTTAAACTTAATCTTTCTACCGCGAATTTGTGATGTGTAATACTTAATGTTCCATTAAAACAGCATTACCGGTGCGCCACCCGGGTACTTTAGACCAGCTATACCCGATTCTATCGGATGTCATAAAATTGACAGATTTAAAATCCATATCGTCGGAACAGATCTGTCATATATGTAACTTACGCTGAGCTACTATTTAATATTTTTTCGTTTTTTTTTCAGTCGGGCAGGTTATGATCTTGAAGAATAGACCACTCTCCACCAGCCTTGAGAACATTTATAGACAATACTAATCGTTGCATTTATATAGCGCATTCAACACGCAGTTAACTTTGTTTTTAATGTTTTTATTGGAGAAACAATTATATAATATAATGTACAAAATTCAGTTTTTTCGTTCTTCACTCTCTCCATTCACACTGGCTGTCTGAGTTTACAAGTTTGATGGTATACTTGTTTGAAACAGATTGGCAAACAATTTATGTTATTTTTCGACAACTGTAACAAATATATTTGCACAAGATCCAGAAGTGGTCAGCCAACAGTTTAAAGCTTTTGTGACTTGATTGTTTCTTATAGTTGTTTCATTTGCTTCACAATTTGAATGTGGCTTATAATTATAATACATGTGCTATAGAGTTACTTCAGTTCATTTTCATTTATTTATTTTAATGTAGATTCGCCGCTTGTTTTATATTGTCACGTATGTATTGTCACTTTACCTGCAGTTTACATGCAGTTGACTTAGTTTCATGCGCTTTACATGATTATTACCCCGGCCATTTTGGTTACCCATCCTCACTTATAGGATGAAGCAATCCGAGCATCTAATGGTCGCATCATGATTAGCAAACTGACATTATCCATCGACTCCCGACCGGGTACTCGGTTAACGAGCTAGTCTCCCGCGACAACTGCATTATGAGACAATCTCTACCAGAGCACACCAGTCATACTTCCTTTCTGACTCTGTCACCGGCTGGGTACGAACAATTCCCGCACTAAAACATAACAAGAAAACCATAATCATAAATGGTAACGCCACCAAGATCATATTATTACACATAAATATAAATTATAACTACACCTTTTACCGCTTCGGGGTAGCACTACAGCTTTTAATGCGACCCAAAAAACAATTATCTATTTATAAAACGCTCATATGACCACATATTTCTATAATTTGTAGAACAGTATACACCGGTGGCGTTAATGACAGAATGGAAAATCAGAGCGGTAGTTTTGTTGACGATTTTGGCAAATGAGCTACTCATTAAAATTGCAGCAAATTAGAACTCTTGTGTTTGACTTGCCGTGCGAGTTGTGACAATGTCGTACACGTACGTTTAGACTTTTGTTTTTATAAAATAATCGGAGAACCGAATCACACCGTTTCGAAATATAGTTCTTCGGTTTAAGTGGGACTTTTCAAACTTAAGTTTCAAAATTTATACAACTTTTGTTCGATATTTTGTGTGCTTAACAAGGGCAGCATGTTGCTCTGTTCGCTTAGTATATATCGTAATATCGCGGAAGTCCACCAAATGTGGGTAAAATGTCGCCGGTTGCAGCGGTCTTACCGAGTCACCAAGGGAGGTAAACCCTGCATGGAGTTTGAGTATGCGATCGATTCTCGATGGCAACCGACAGTATTTGACGTTCAATGCATGGCAGATGCGGGATTCGACCATGGCGTTACAAGTCGGGCACTCTAACCACCGGACCACAGCGCCACATAGTCATCAAAGGGTGAAAAAAGTGTCAACACTTTCTTTACTAAATTGATTATCCAACGTACTTATTAAAGTATATATTGGAGTGGTCTGTAATTCATCGGCATATGGGTATTCAGGTAATGTAATCTGATAATCAAGATGGCTTCCAAGTTGACTATACGAATCCAACTCAATTATACCGTATCAAGGGCATGGTTCAACATTCTTTCATAACATTAATTCTATTTCATTTTTGGAAAATATCGAGCTTGATAATTATTATATTATATGTTCTAAAATATGATTGTGGGGACCAAACTAAACAGAAATAACCTCCCGCAACCGGATATGGATGAAAACTATGCCACTGCATTGGGAGGCATGGCTTGAATATCAGTTATATAGACATGTATCACCATCACACATGCATCGCGGTAATCCATAAAATCATCCACAAGTAATAAGTCGAAAACAAGTACAAAAACTCATAAAATTGTCATAAAATTGAGAACGATCTCCATTGCCCACCACTATTTTAGTAACGATGGACGCTCGAAATCGGGGACGATCGCTCTCCCGAAAAAAGAGTCAAAAACAATTTGTTAATTTGTTGCAAAAAAACAAACCCAGATAAACCGAACAATTTTCATTGCTTGCAAGTTTTCTCGTCGCCATATACGCATGTACATATAATATAGTTGAAACAATTTAACATATACATGTATATAGATATGTGTTTTATGTTTGCTATGCAGATTTGCCTTGACTCTTCGAGACCAGATGAAAAATATTGGTAAGTTCTCTTAAAAATCATTACTTTGCCACCATCGACGTCATAGTTAAGTCAGCAGGACCCACCAACAGTATAGTATGACCACTTACCCAGGCTTTGGTATACGATTTACATAATTATTTCACACACGAGATTAGGTTATTGTGGGGTCACTGGTTGTCTTCCAGACTTGTGTAAGGTGTTGTATTTTCAATTAAACACATATAGCTGTGAGCTGGGTGTCCTTGTTTTTTGTTCAGACGATGGTTGGATGCTTCTTTTATCACTTGCATTGTGAACATCTCGCTTTGTTAAAAATGTAGAACCAAACTCATTTGACGTTCACTTATATAACCAAAGATGTACAAAAATGTGTAGCGATTAGATATCAAAGGCAAAATATACAGACGCCAACGTTGGTTGTACAAGACACACAACGCGATATGTCAAACAATTAAATACTGGAGTCATTGAGTGCGATGCAGGCACAGTTATTTAGGTAGAAATACACAATTTCCAACAATTTTGGCCAAATTTGTGCGTGGGTACTGTACTTCAATTCTAAGCTGTGTAATTATTCTTGGCACATGAATAATGTTTATCATTTTAGACAGGAATTATTGGTGTTATGCAATAAATGTCTGTACTGCGGTTTGTTATTGCCATGGAAGGAGTCACTGAGTTATTTAGTATACCACTTGGTTTGCACTTACAAAACACCATTGCTTTTTTTCAAATTGACTATTTTCAACACAAACGCAGACCATGACAGCGGGGATGTAAGTAAATAAGCTTCTTCTACCTAATTGAATTATGATGGACTGAGATAGATTTGAAATAGAAAAATATATTGCCTGCAAGCGCTAGTGGCACACATTGAGGGAAGACAGGTGCGGCTATTTTCCCATTATTATGTGACCCGCCATATCAAATCCAGTCGTAAGTCGGGATTTATTTTACCCTGTGCCAATGCATTCTCTTATATATGCGAGTCGACCATAGGTCGCCTCGCATATATAAGAGAATGCATTGGCCTAACAATTTTTTATCATTTTTTTTAAATAAATGTTTCTTACAATTTTTAGGACATAAAATAAAAAACATCCATTACCCTGCAGGGAGCCCCACACATATATAGAAGCATATAGAAGAGTGTCGTCTGCTCATGTTTGTCTGGGGCTCTGTATGGGTGAAATTATAAAATTGTTAAAGAATACAAGAAAAAATTATTAAAATTGTAAAAAATTGTTAGGCCAATGCATTCTCTTATATATGCGAGGCGACCTATGGTCGACTCGCATATATAAGAGAATGCATTGGCACAGGGTAAAAAAAATCACGACTTACGACTGGATTTGATATGGCGGGTCACATATAGGCAACACATGGAGGTGCCCTTCCCAGCACTGAATACGAAATTCGTGTTAACCATACAAATTTCTTACTTAATTGTGAAGTTCAATGTAAGCTGTAAAATAATTAAACCATAAAACCAGTACAATGCCACATTCAACACAGTCTACACTGGCCGTTATGTCCCCCAGATACTTATTTTCCTATATTTAGACCCCCTATAAGCCTCTAAATCCGGTAGGCCCTATAGCTATACAACAAGATGTATATAGGAAAAGAGCCAAGAAGTTAAATTAGAGTTTTCAGTGCGCATGCACACAGGAGCCTGTATCATGCAACTGACCAGTCCACAACAGAGAACATTGCATATACCTCGGAAGCAAATGTGTCGGAATGATTAAATATCTCATCCTATTTGACACAACATTTGTTTAAATTTTTAGTGACAGAGGCAAATAAACATGAACATTGTTTGCAATCAATGACCTGTGTATAACACGACGTCATCGCGAAGACCCTCTAAATTATCGAAAATATACTGGAAATAGACAAAAAGGCCTAAATAGAGAAATTTAAGCTCTTTAACATCTACTGCTATATCGGAAACGGAAATATAAACACATTTTTTATCATTGGTAGTCAATTGACGCCTGTGAAAAACGTGATAACACTACATTTGTTCAAAGTTGATGTCTGACCATCAAAACCTTCCAAAAAGAATAGGGTCTTTAACTCTTCGCATATATAAGGTAACTAGCCGATGAGCCCGACGTTGTCCGGGCTATTCAAAAACCAAATTTCAACTCGATAGCTCTCCCCGTTTCCGAGATCTGGTCTGCGCATGCGCGAAGCTGGCGTCGGACGGGCTCGGCGACCCGATAAATTTCGTATCCGGGGCAAGATACATTCACATACCAAATTTCAAGTCGATAGCTCCACCCGTTTCCGAGATCTCGTCTGCGCATGCACTGCACCGGCGTCGCACGGGCTCGCCAATACGACAACGACCACCGCCTGGTCAAACTACACACACGTACCAAGTTTCGTCCAGATCGGTCGAGAATCGTAGATTTGTATTAATGACAGACAAACAGACAGACAGACAGACAGACAGACAGACAGACAGACAGAGGTCTTCAAAATATATATGAGATAAATTGACCTAACAATATTTACCTTCACCTTGTATACCAGTGCATTCTTATGAGGCTCCTTATGGGAGACACGCATATCTAAGAGAATGCACTGGCACATGATATTTAATTCTGCACAAGCGCAGCTCCCTTCATGAATGATGTATATTTTCCCTGAACTTTCTGTAGATATTCAGGGGTACACAACTACTATTTTTGAGTCAGAGACACAGAAACTATAGGAAATATTATTCACAATTAAAGACCAAAAGAAGGTATGTTCTAGGATGCATTACATCATTTTGGCAGGCGCTGTAAAACAAATTAAACTATTTCTGCAGACCAATTTTATCCTAGTAACCATATAAGCTCTCCCACTAATGGATGGATATGTGTTGAAACCTCCATTATGCCCGTTATCCACATGGAAAAGGGAAAATTCCTCGGTGGATTATATATGACGAGAGCTATTCTAAAACTGGAACGGAATCTCTCAACCGTAAAATGGTGACCTCGTCGCAATACAATTTTATGTGCTCTTTCTTTTAGATCATTTAAAAATGACCCATCCTATTTGACGCCACTGGTGGTTTGCGTATTATAACATAATTATATCCCATTCATGAGCTCTCTAAAGAAGTTATGATGATCATGCAGGTATCTACTTTCAAAGAAGAAAGTTTGAATTATTGTCAGCCAATATTCCAATAGTCGTCTCTGACCAAACGTATACAAAAAATTCCCAAAAGAAGTAAATACTAGAGAATGTTCATAATTATGATCATCTGTATCCGTTTTACGCCTAACTGGTGGATGGATTTGTGGATATTCGCGATGTTTGTACCCGTTTTACGCCTGACTGGTGGATGGATTTGTGGATATTCGCGATGTTTGTACCCGTTTTACGCCTAACTGGTGGATGGATTTGTGGATATTCGCGATGTTTGTACCCGTTTTACGCCTAACTGGTGGATTGATTTGTGGATATTCGCGATGTTTGTGTATGAACGTACCCTAACTGGTGGATTGATTTGTGGATATTCGCGATGTTTGTGTATGAACGTACCCTAACTGGTGGATTGATTTGTGGATATTCGCGATGTTTGTGTATGAACGTACCCTAACTGGTGGATTGATTTGTGGATATTCGCGATGTTTGTAACCGTTTTACGCCTAACTGGTGGATGGATTTGTGGATATTCGCGATGTTTGTACCCGTTTTACGCCTAACTGGTGGATTGATTTGTGGATATTCGCGATGTTTGTGTATGAACGTACCCTAACTGGTGGATTGATTTGTGGATATTCGCGATGTTTGTGTATGAACGTACCCTAACTGGTGGATTGATTTGTGGATATTCGCGATGTTTGTGTATGAACGTACCCTAACTGGTGGATTGATTTGTGGATATTCGCGATGTTTGTAACCGTTTTACGCCTAACTGGTGGATGGATTTGTGGATATTCGCGATGTTTGTGCCATGCGAATGGTGGTGATTGCAATTATTTTCGATTACCTTTTGCCTGGTGTATAAGCTGAATATTGACCACACATGACACACATTGGATTCAAATCAAACTTTGCATATATAAACCGCACATACCTTATCATACGGTAACGGACATTTGCAGAGTGATGTACCCATTTGGGTGAATTTAATTACGCTACCCCATACATCGGGGTTACACTGGTGTAAATGTTTCCCATAGGATGCACTGCAAACGTTTTTAGCGTATACTGTTTACAATATAAATCTTATGTCCAATTGATGACAATTTCAGACCAAAAAAGTAGAAAAATATTCCCCACTAATTACTGGTCGCAAAATCAAACAATTTCAACCTAAATGCGGTGTAAAATTGCCAAATAATATTGTGTCAGGCCTGAAATTTACAACTGTTGAAAATTATGACCAGAGTTGGGTTGGGGGGAGTTTAGGCAGAACTGAAGACAGAAGTGATAATTCCAGCAAATTCGAACAGTATAAACTATTGGTCGTAATTTGCAACTGAAAGTTAAAATGTTACTTTAATCCTTTCTATATATACTAAATGAATTATCTAATTCAGTCATAAAATGTTACTTTAATCCGTTCTATATATACTAAATAAATTCTCTAATTCAGTCATAAAGGTTTACATTGGAAGGGTCTATTATTCATCTGGATGGGTTTTCGTGAAGCAGGCGACAAAAATCGTTGAACTTATTACCTGAACATTTCTCATCAATGCATACGAACATTTTTGCTCTTGTATAATCTATTGTCTCTGTCTGCCGTCTGCTTTTATGACATGAACACCCCTCTAAATGAATAATAAGACAATTCAAATGTATAATTTTATAAGTAATTGGTAGAATCAGCGTAGGGTTAAACTGAGACACTTCATTATATTGGTTATAAAATTAAATTACCAGGACAATGTCAAACTATTTACTATCATGACATTTCCAAATGCCTTTGTCTTTGTCATGAAATTTCACACCAACCCCAACCCCAATCTCTGCGTCCCTTATATCTTATTTGATGCGCCACGAGGTCATATTATGTACGCTCGGTCGAATGAATAGGGGGAATACCCATGATTTGGATCTTTTAATTTTAACCTTTTTATGACTTTTTATGGGCTGGTGCAGCATTAAAGATCGTGTGCCATTGCATTATCTTATACATGCGAGTCTCCCACAAGGAGCCTAGCATATATGAGAATGCACTGGCTTACAAATGTAGATATTGCTATGCCTATGCATTCTTTTATATATGAGAGGCCCACTATGGGAGACTCACATATATAAGATAATTCGTTGTCACATGGTTTTCGCAAAATTTCAGAAAGCTCCTCAATTAGAAGGGTTAAAGCTAATGAAATTCATTAACCCTTTACCCAACAGAACGACCCTGTGCCAATGCATTCACTTATATATGCGAGTCGACCATAGGTCGCCTCGCATATATAAGAGAATGCATTGGCTTAACACATATTAAAAATGATAAAATTGTCAAAGAATGTAGAAAAATATTATAAAAATTGTTAAAGAATGTAAGAAAAAATGGTAAAAAGAGTTTTTTTTAGGCCAATGCATTCTCTTATATATGCGAGGCGACCTATGGTCGACTCGCATATATAAGAGAATGCATTGGCACAGGCATTACTGTAACCATCACAATGGGGTCAATGAACCGGTTCCAATGATATCCATATTTGTATGGCGTTATTGAGACAGACGGAAGATATTTTAGGCTGTTGAAGCTTTATTTGGGCGTTTTTGGCCGTTTTGTTGGGTAAAGGGTTAATTGAATACCATGCAGACATCGACGACAAATCCCACTATATAGCTTCTTTGACGATGACCATCGAAGCAAATAAAACTTTCACAAAACATCTCTCATTTCAAAGATAATTTTCTCGATGGGGTAATGCCGAAGAGCCATTGTGAGACCCGGGATATCCTAGACCACCCGTACATAGTTATGACTAAACCTGCGGAGTGGACAACATTCCAACCTCATTACAAGTGGTATCAGAAACCTCAAAGCCATCGAGATAACAGCTTATGTGAATGTTGTGGGCCCTTCAGGAGTCGCCAGTACACTGCCAAAAATATTTTCTCAATTCAGGAAAAAAAAAATCTTGAAATGAGATATTATCTTGGGAGAATAGCTAGAAAAATAAGAAAAAACATATTTTCTAGGTCAAGAAATGAAAGGGTGGGAAAATTTCTTGTCTGAGAAAATTTCTTTAAGAAAACACAGTAATCTTAGTAAGAAAATCCTAGTAAAAAAATCTTAGTATAGATTTTTTTTCTTAATGTAGGAAAGATTGTTTTTCTCACATAAGTTTATTTTTCTTGAAATAAGATAAGTTTAAGATACTGCGATTATCTTGGGAGAATAGCTAGAAATTTAAGAAAGCTATACAATTAATCTAGAACAAGAAATTATATTTTCTATAGTTAGAAATATCGTCAAGATATTTTTTCTTAAGTGTTGCCAATTTTTTCTAGAATGAGATTTTCTCAAGCAGGAAAATAAATCTAAGTAAGGAAAACAAGTTTTCTTAACTAGGAATATTTTCCCCAATTAGGAAAGATATATTAGAAAACAATTCTTAATTAAGAAAAACATTTAATGTTAAATTAATATATAATTTCAATTGTGTTTTAAAATATACAATTGACATTTATTCTGAATATAAAAACTTGTTTGTAAATATCATTGTTAAATGTATAATAGAGACAATAAGGGGGCTTAAAGGCACGGGAGGCCTTAGTTGTCGAAAATATTCATATTTGTTTCAATCACCGTAAACAGAAAAACATTAAAACGCATACAGTTTTGTTCATATATACCATGACCATCGCGTAAACAGCATGCTATCATAAAGACCTACCTAAGACCTACCTAAGCAGGAGCCTGATTGTGTTACAGAAGGCAGCACAGTGTTACTGGCTAATCACACACAAATGATATAAATGCTCTTTATTCGTTCCATATCAAAATTCAGCAACAATGAACGCTCTTTATGTTTACCATCATAATATAAACAAACACCAGGAAAGTACCTTTTTATGCTTTTGTTTACATAAGAATGGTCAAACATATGACAATAACATACTGTTTATGCGATATTTCTTATTTGTATACGGACAAAGTCTGTCTGCATTTTAATATTCTTTCTGTTTGTGGCGGTTTTTGACCGGTGGAAATATTTTCACAGCATACCCACCGCCAAGGCCTCCCGTACCTTTAAACTTTAAATATCAACAATTTCACGTTACAGTTATGGGTTTCTAAAATTGCAAGTGGCCAAACAAGATGCTGTGTACATTCGCGAAATGAAACTATACAAAGTACCTGTATCTTGTTCTGCCTCTTAAAATTGTATAAACCTATATACGCGACAAAAAATATATTGATTGCAAATAATTACATCCCGACACATGATTTTCAATATATTTATAGAAAGAGTTACCTCAAATCTGTCAGTTGCAAAAAAAATATATAACAATTTCTGTTATTTGAGTATCCAGTTCAAACGATAGGAA
Organism: Siphonodentalium dalli; assembly: GCA_032622095.1. NCBI lineage: Eukaryota > Metazoa > Mollusca > Scaphopoda > Gadilida > Siphonodentaliidae > Siphonodentalium > Siphonodentalium dalli. The sequence goes on from CP136063.1 coordinate 275,997,563, forward strand.
AAAAAATCATCACACATGACAAAACAAGCACTGTATGTGCCTTAATAAACATCGTAACCCTGTATTTTTAAATGCACATATTCTAGGACGGGTGATGTGTAATAAACACAGAAAGAAACTTGTATTAATGGATTTGTTGATACGGCACTTGTGCCATTGAGGAAAGATAGAACTCTAGGGTGTGCTGTTCATTCCGTCATTGTGCGCTAGCACTCGTGTCATATCAACAAACCCATAAACAAAATTGTGTAATTCTGAGTATATACAGCATGGTTTCAATAGCTGTTTCATGAATCATGCAGATTGCAGGTTTACTGTTCAGGTACTAGCCCAAGTCTTGTCGGTATGCAACAGCTTGAGATATCGAATACAGTAATGCCCCCGAGTATAATCGACTCCTTAAACACAGTAGAATTATGGATAACTTTTCAGGATTTAGTCGGAAATATGACTTGTTGCCATTCATCGGAAAGCTCTCTGAGAGCTTTCCAATGAATGGCAACAAGCCATATTTCCGACTAAATCCTGAAAAGTTACCCATAATTCTGCTGTGGTTAAGGAGTTGATTACTTAGAGCATTACTGCAGTTGAAACTGTTTTGGATCGAGTCCTGTCCGGCTACTCTTCTATAACCTCTCAAGATTTTGAAGTGTTGAATGGGTCACCATGAATCGCTCAATTAAACAATCGCAACGGTGTTGAGTGTTTTGCTTATCGCTCACTATTTACTGCTGTATATAAACAAACGATTGACTCACACAAAGTGTGTTTTGTGGATAATAACGCATTCATATGAACATTATCCTATACTATTAGTATATTCTTGGGAAACTTTTTGTAAATGTTATTTATAAATTATAACCTATAACGAAGGCCATCCATTCCTTTAAGTTCCAAAGATATAAGGAGAATCACTGCATTTTAATTGCATACCGCATCCATCGTGGTGCTGTTTTGTGTTCAAGTGACAACCTTACCATGGTGTTGGAAATTACTGCAGTGTAATACCACAGCATTACCTGGGTAACACCACGTTAGAGATGGTCAATTACTTTAAGTATAGGCAGGTTTGAAATCATCACGCTTGGGAAAGGCTGCCCTCTATGTTCCTATAAAAAAGCGTCACTTTGACCTAATCTGACGAAATACTGGTAGTGCTACAATCAAGATAACTTCAACCCACAATTCTGGGCGTAAAGTCCATTATAGAAGAGTATCGGGATGGGACTCGGTCCAAAACAGCATCAACCCAACCGATACCACAAGTTGTGGACAGGGAAAACTTGGTCTAAACAGGTACTAGTACATGCATGTATTACAAGCATTAACGGGTACACTAAATCCGGCCATTTATGAGACCATCTCCTTGTATACTCAACAGAATATATGCAACAAATGAATGAATTTGGCCCATGGATAAGTGCAACACCCGTGTGCTCTATGAACAATGCAAACATGGTATTTATAATGATAATGAATTATTGGCTGGAGTCATAAATTCATTTTCATTATAATTTATACCATGTTGTTTGCATATATTCTGCTGAGAATAAAAGGAGATGCTCTTAATGCTCAGTGTAAAACACTGCAAATATGGAACTTAAAGAGCTTTTGTCTATCTTCTACTGGAAACAACTGTTAAATTTATTAAGACTTTATCAAGTCTTTTCACAGTATATAGTCTACATGTTTAATAGTATAGCACTAGTACTCACTAGTATTTCCAGACTTTTTGTGATAAAAAACGCGGATAAAAGCGCAGAATTCTAAATTGATGCATTAAGTTGCAGAATTTTAAATTGATGCATTAAGTGCATGAGCGGCTTTAGAGTTCTTTGAAGTGCGGTCATGCAAAATAACATAAAAGTTTGTAAAACAAGGTACATGTACATACTATGATTATAGCGGTATGAAGTGTCTGGAGCACCTTTGATGGATAAAAGCGAATGTATACAGGCCTTAAAATTTTGCAAGAATCAAACTATAGCATTTCTACATCAAATCAGCTGCTTTTTACCAGACTCAAACGAAGAATCATGATTCTGACTCTCATCACACTAAAATCCCTACAAAATAATCTACTGGTGTGCAGATATTTCATTGAGTGTTTCAAATCATTTTAAAGGGACCCAAGGCACTCATAGTGAGTAAATATGCCAAACATATAACATACAACAGTTCGTAAAAACATCACCACTCAGAAAAACATGAATTCCTGATTCCTATATTAATTATTGAAAGTTTTCCAATAACGAAATTTCTCCTGTTGGAACCATTGCTATGTAAACAAAACTGTTACAGTGATATGTCAACAAACATTGCTACTAGTAATCGCGTAGAAGGTTAAACATATTTTAGTCTATTAAAATATTATTTTCAGAATATTTTTCAATGCTTTGGCCATGCAATGTTTAACCCTTTCATGATGGGAGCTGCGCTGGTACAGCATTAAAGATCATGTACCAGTGAATTCTTGTATATATGCAAGTCTCACATAGGAAGCCTCATATGTATAAGAGAATGCACTGGATTACAAGGTCAAGGTAAATATTGTTAGGCCATGTATTCTCTTATATATGTGAGGCTCCATTTTGGAGACTCGCAAATATAAGAGAATGCATTGGCGCAGGGTTTTAGCAACATTTCAAGAATCTCCAGTCATGGAAGGGTTAAGTTTTTATTAAACTTTGGCATCTTATTGGACTTATTCAACATTGGATGGTAATATCACTGTAACAGTGATGTTTATCAGAATTGCTAGCATGCAATGACATTCTTTCATATAAATTAATTAACTCACAGCAAATCGAAAGACCAGATGTGAGTATAATATAAATTTATCACCCCATTTTAAGCAGGGATACAAAAAATAAAGATAACATATGTTATGCTTTAAAGTCAGCATGGACAATTAAAGGTAAACAATCTGAATTGATGGTCTCCATACCATCAGATTCCAAGAACAACATTTCTTAATCGATTAAATACCAAAACATAATGCTAACTAAGTACTGTCAACTCTAGTGTAACATTTTCCAAAACATGTTATATATCAACATTTTGTTCATCGCAACTTGGTATCAAGATTAGGTCAGTCGACTCAGTCGGCTCGTTGAATATTTGCTAGGCCGGGAAATATTCAAGGCGGTGAAAAATAACAGATTTCAAAAATTTATATTTTGTAACTCAGAACTTTAAAGGGTGTGTTCATCGACTCGAATCAATTATTTTTACCCCCGAAGCCAAAGAAATAGTAATTGAGGAGCGTGAACTCGGATTATCTATCTTTAAATGTGCATGTATGGTACATGTATAAGCCACTTTAAGCTCCTTGTACAGATTACTTGGTGATACAGCAGGTTGACAAAGATAAAGGAACATTAGAATATTTTGATTCTGTTATGGATTTTAAGGCCTGTATGTGTACATGAATCTGATTATATTGACATACTGCAATAATATGTCACTTAAAAGTTCATATCCTTCAGATAAGCTCAAAAACAAGGCTTGAGACTGTTCCATGGGTACTGTTGTGCTTTGTGTGGAGATTTGAAACTGGTACACCTCCAAATTCTGGTCAATGTAGTATGAAATATAAAAAAGTTTATGCATACGCTGGATGCCATAGTGCACATTTTCTGAGACTCGATGAAGCATACAAGTACATGTCTGTTGTAGAATTGAATTCACTAACTTCACTTGGCAAGATTTTCACCACATAAGTCTGATAAAATGTAGAGGTCACTGATCGGTCTCCATCAAGGAAGGAATGCATACATATATGTGTCATTTTTGCCTTTGATGAACACATTGATTGTCATTTGGTTATAAATTAAAGCCTCCCCTTCGCTGCAGTGTGCACTAGTTACCAGGTAAGCATGGTACTGGATTCAGTGCATACCGTCCGTAGGTATACATATGGTACATGTGTATAGCCAGGAGATCAGACCCAAGACTCACTGTCACACAGCAACAACACACATGTCATCACCATTGTCATGCATGGACGAATACCGATAACATCTACAGTACATGTATACAGTACATGTATTCAGTACATGTACACCGAATAACATTTGAAATCCTTCCTCATCCAGTCTTGGACAGAATTAATAATATTGGTATTAAGGGTCACCATGCAGTGTCTGCAAGAAGCACTCTGACAGGAAACATGATTCTATGATTGGTTATCAGATAATCATATCAGGCCTTGAATGAAATTTTGATGTCTCAATCCAGTCAAGCAGCTCCTCCTGTCTGAAAAAAAAAAGATTTTAATGCTTGTAATGACATCAGAAAAGAGGAATGACTGATCATATACATATTATTAAGATACATCATTCAAATTGATCACCCGGGGGCCGAGTTATAACAGTAAATTATATCCATTCAAATGCTGCATGATGGTCAGAAACAGCTACAAATACATGTACCGGTATCATATACCGGTGTAACAGATATCTCCCCCTGGATATATCCCCCACTCTGGATACCCCCCCCCCCCCCCATGAATGACTAAAATAAAATTTCACTCATTTGATATATGTTACTTGAACAAACAAAAATAAAAAATAAAAAAACAAACTTAAATCTCATAAAACATTTCTTTCTGGCCATTTCAGGGTCAAACGATATTAAATGAGTGAATTTTCTTTTAGTCATACATGGGGGAAAATGCCCAGGGTGTGCGAGTGAGATATCTGAGGACATTCGCAAATACACTCCCCCATGGAGGAAGATATCCAGACAGGAGGAGGTGACGTGTTACACCGGCAGAGGCGGACTGGGCCAAGAATCCGGCCCGGGAAATTAATATAATACCGGCCCATCTGTTTGGGGGGGGGGGGCGTCCACAGTCCACCTTGGAAAATTCCAACTGCACCCCCCCCCCCTTGAATCAGAATCAGACCAAATACATATTTTTGCATAATTCCATTTGCACCCCCC
>CP136063.1:276002609-276361003 GCA_032622095.1 Siphonodentalium dalli
GGAGTTTGGCAAATTACAGTATTTTTCACATTTCTGCCCGAATTATACATATATAAGGTTAATGTGAATCTATTTTGTTATATTTCTGTGTATATATATACAAGGTATATTCTACAAAAACGGTTGTTACAACTATTAATAGTCAACTATGAATATATCATGTAAAAAAATAAGGGCAAAAAGTCTCAGCCCTCGCCCAACGCCCTAAAAAATTCGGGCATCCGTACGGCTATGTTAGCTGCCTGTATTATTTAGGAGATAAACATACCCTGTTGAGTTGTACATTCTGGGATTCGAACATGAAAACGGTTTTGTAAATCCATTTTCATAATTCTTGCATATATTAGCAGTTTAGCAGCATAGCACCGCTAGAATAGAGTTGAAACTGGACCGGACCGGACTGGACCCGCCTAGTCAGTGGACCAGACCACCTAGTGTAGTCCGGTCCAGTCGCATCACTAATGCGAACATTGTTCATGCTGTACTAAGTGTTTTCCTTGATGTTAATAAATGTTTTCATTAACTAGCAGTTTAGCAGCATCGCACGGTTATATAGAATCGAGTTTGAAACTCTAGTTTCTAAATTTGTTCTTAAATTATCAGGTTAGCACCATAGCACTGCTAGAATCGAGTTTGAAACTCCATTTTCTTAATTTGCTAATGTATTAGAAGTCTAGCAGCATAGCACCACTAGAATCGAGTTTGAAATTACTTTTTTCTTAATTCTTTCATGTATCAGTAGTTTATCAGCATAGCATCGCTAGAATCCAGGTTGAAACTCTGGTTTCTTAATGTTTTCATTTATTAGCAGTTTAGCAGCATAGCACCGTTAGAATCGAGTTTGAAACTCAATTATCTTCCTTTGTTAATTAATTAGCAGTTTAACAGCATATCATCGCTAGAGTTTGAAATTTCATTTTCATCATTAATTAGCAGTTTAGCAGCATAGCACTGCCATTTGAAATTCTATTTTCATAATTCTTGCACGTTTTAGAAGTTTGGCAGCATAGCGCCGCCAGAATAGAGTTGAATCTCCATTTTCTAAATTCTTTCATGACCTGACTTTTATACGTGACCTTGACATTTCAAGGTCACCTTGGAAATGTGAAAATATCGAACTTTACAAGTCTTTTCATAAAACAATGGTAAACTTTTCGGTAGTTATTAAATTATTCACGATACATACTATTTAATGTCAAATTTCCAAATATCCGATTATTAGCCATTGTTGCGATGGAAACTCAAATTTACCAACTTTGTCCCAATTGGATATTCCTAAATAAAAGATATTCTAACGCAGTAGACTTTTAACTATCCAGTTCACACACACTTGCATATATTATGACAAGTTATGTTGTGATTTTTTGTCTCAACAATCTATATAAATATCCCAAGTTATGTCTTGTTGTACATAAAAATGTTGTCGCCACATATTTCAAACTGCTATAGTTTATAATGCATATATCGATATCCATTCAAATGAACCTTCCCATGGAGCCTGAATTCCGGAGTTTTTAAAATAGTGTTGTTGATCGCTATTTGTAATAAATCGTAACAAGGACAGTCGAAAATGTGACTGCTAAATGATAAAAAATCCAGAATTTTAACAATGACCTTGACCTTTATATGTGACCTTGACATTCTAAGGTCACCATGGATATGTGGAAATGTCGGCCATTACAAGTGTTTCCATAAACCAATGTAAACTTTTAGGTAGTTATTAAATTATTCACGATACGCACTATTTAATGCAAAATTTCCAAATACCCAATTATTAGCCATCGTTGCCATGGAAACTAAAATTTATCAAATTTGTCCCAATTGGATTTTCCTCAAATATTGATAGTCTAATGCAGTACATATTCAGCTATCCAGTAAACTAAAAGGCATTTGTGTTGCAATTAGTTCCGGGTTGACCCCATTTTTCGGCTAGATCGCCTGTACTATATGTGCTGTATATAAACAAACACTCCGATCACACAATGTTCTACATTCCAACTGAGACGTACGTCATCAGCAAAGTTAGCTGTTATAATATTGTGTTCACGCAATAAAATCTTCAAGGGGGGGGGGGGGGGCCAGCCATTGTTCATACCAAAACATCGAAAGCAATTAACGCGGTCATAAAAAAAAAGAGACATACGCGAACATACATCCGCGAAAACCCGAAATGTGTTGTCCTGCAATATATCCCCATCGCGATAGCTCCATTGACACGGCCTGATCAGCCTTACTAAAATAACTCGCATCGCGTGAAACCAGAAATGTGTTATCCTGCGAAATATCCCCATCGCCCCATTTGGCACGGCCAGATCAACGTAGCAGTAAGCATCCTTAGTACTTTTAGGGCAAATTGAATGGTATTTCAAGGTGGAGTTTGGCAAATTACAGTATTTTTCACATTTCTGCCCGAATTATACATATATAAGGTTAATGTGAATCTATTTTGTTATATTTCTGTGTATATATATACAAGGTATATTCTACAAAAACGGTGTTACAACTATTAATAGTCAACTATGAATATATCATGTAAAAAAATAAGGGCAAAAAGTCTCAGCCCTCGCCCAACGCCCTAAAAAATTCGGGCATCCGTACGGCTATGTTAGCTGCCTGTATTATTTAGGAGATAAACATACCCTGTTGAGTTGTACATTCTGGGATTCGAACATGAAAACGGTTTGTAAATCCATTTTCATAATTCTTGCATATATTAGCAGTTTAGCAGCATAGCACCGCTAGAATAGAGTTGAAACTGGACCGGACCGGACTGGACCGCCTAGTCAGTGGACCAGACCACCTAGTGTAGTCCGGTCCAGTCGCATCACTAATGCGAACATTGTTCATGCTGTACTAAGTGTTTTCCTTGATGTTAATAAATGTTTTCATTAACTAGCAGTTTAGCAGCATCGCACGGTTATATAGAATCGAGTTTGAAACTCTAGTTTCTAAATTTGTTCTTAAATTATCAGGTTAGCACCATAGCACTGCTAGAATCGAGTTTGAAACTCCATTTTCTTAATTTGCTAATGTATTAGAAGTCTAGCAGCATAGCACCACTAGAATCGAGTTTGAAATTACTTTTTTCTTAATTCTTTCATGTATCAGTAGTTTATCAGCATAGCATCGCTAGAATCCAGGTTGAAACTCTGGTTTCTTAATGTTTTCATTAATTATCAGTTTAGCAGCATAGCACTGCTAGAATCGAGTTTGCAATTTTATTTTCTTGTGGTTTTCATTAATCAGCAGTTTAGCAGCATAGAACCTCTAGAATCGAGATGAAATTCCATCTTCATAATTCTTGCATATATTAGCAGTTTAGCAGCATAGAACAGATAAAAATGAGTTTGAAACTCTCGTTTCTTACTGTTTTCATTTATTAGCAGTTTAGCAGCATAGCACCGTTAGAATCGAGTTTGAAACTCAATTATCTTCCTTTGTTAATTAATTAGCAGTTTAACAGCATATCATCGCTAGAGTTTGAAATTTCATTTTCATCATTAATTAGCAGTTTAGCAGCATAGCACTGCCATTTGAAATTCTATTTTCATAATTCTTGCACGTTTTAGAAGTTTGGCAGCATAGCGCCGCCAGAATAGAGTTGAATCTCCATTTTCTAAATTCTTTCATGACCTGACTTTTATACGTGACCTTGACATTTCAAGGTCACCTTGGAAATGTGAAAATATCGAACTTTACAAGTCTTTTCATAAAACAATGGTAAACTTTTCGGTAGTTATTAAATTATTCACGATACATACTATTTAATGTCAAATTTCCAAATATCCGATTATTAGCCATTGTTGCGATGGAAACTCAAATTTACCAACTTTGTCCCAATTGGATATTCCTAAATAAAAGATATTCTAACGCAGTAGACTTTTAACTATCCAGTTCACACACACTTGCATATATTATGACAAGTTATGTTGTGATTTTTTGTCTCAACAATCTATATAAATATCCCAAGTTATGTCTTGTTGTACATAAAAATGTTGTCGCCACATATTTCAAACTGCTATAGTTTATAATGCATATATCGATATCCATTCAAATGAACCTTCCCATGGAGCCTGAATTCCGGAGTTTTTAAAATAGTGTTGTTGATCGCTATTTGTAATAAATCGTAACAAGGACAGTCGAAAATGTGACTGCTAAATGATAAAAATCCAGAATTTTAACAATGACCTTGACCTTTATATGTGACCTTGACATTCTAAGGTCACCATGGATATGTGGAAATGTCGGCCATTACAAGTGTTTCCATAAACCAATGTAAACTTTTAGGTAGTTATTAAATTATTCACGATACGCACTATTTAATGCAAAATTTCCAAATACCCAATTATTAGCCATCGTTGCCATGGAAACTAAAATTTATCAAATTTGTCCCAATTGGATTTTCCTCAAATATTGATAGTCTAATGCAGTACATATTCAGCTATCCAGTAAACTAAAAGGCATTTGTGTTGCAATTAGTTCCGGGTTGACCCCATTTTTCGGCTAGATCGCCTGTACTATATGTGCTGTATATAAACAAACACTCCGATCACACAATGTTCTACATTCCAACTGAGACGTACGTCATCAGCAAAGTTAGCTGTTATAATATTGTGTTCACGCAATAAAATCTTCAAGGGGGGGCCAGCCATTGTTCATACCAAAACATCGAAAGCAATTAACGCGGTCATAAAAAAAAAGAGACATACGCGAACATACATCCGCGAAAACCCGAAATGTGTTGTCCTGCAATATATCCCCATCGCGATAGCTCCATTGACACGGCCTGATCAGCCTTACTAAAATAACTCGCATCGTGTGAAACCAGAAATGTGTTATCCTGCGAAATATCCCCATCGCCCCATTTGGCACGGCCAGATCAACGTAGCAGTAAGCATCCTTAGTACTTTTAGGGCAAATTGAATGGTATTTCAAGGTGGAGTTTGGCAAATTACAGTATTTTTCACATTTCTGCCCGAATTATACATATATAAGGTTAATGTGAATCTATTTTGTTATATTTCTGTGTATATATATACAAGGTATATTCTACAAAAACGGTGTTACAACTATTAATAGTCAACTATGAATATATCATGTAAAAAAATAAGGGCAAAAAGTCTCAGCCCTCGCCAACGCCCTAAAAAATTCGGGCATCCGTACGGCTATGTTAGCTGCCTGTATTATTTAGGAGATAAACATACCCTGTTGAGTTGTACATTCTGGGATTCGAACATGAAAACGGTTTGTAAATCCATTTTCATAATTCTTGCATATATTAGCAGTTTAGCAGCATAGCACCGCTAGAATAGAGTTGAAACTGGACCGGACCGGACTGGACCGCCTAGTCAGTGGACCAGACCACCTAGTGTAGTCCGGTCCAGTCGCATCACTAATGCGAACATTGTTCATGCTGTACTAAGTGTTTTCCTTGATGTTAATAAATGTTTTCATTAACTAGCAGTTTAGCAGCATCGCACGGTTATATAGAATCGAGTTTGAAACTCTAGTTTCTAAATTTGTTCTTAAATTATCAGGTTAGCACCATAGCACTGCTAGAATCGAGTTTGAAACTCCATTTTCTTAATTTGCTAATGTATTAGAAGTCTAGCAGCATAGCACCACTAGAATCGAGTTTGAAATTACTTTTTTCTTAATTCTTTCATGTATCAGTAGTTTATCAGCATAGCATCGCTAGAATCCAGGTTGAAACTCTGGTTTCTTAATGTTTTCATTTATTAGCAGTTTAGCAGCATAGCACCGTTAGAATCGAGTTTGAAACTCAATTATCTTCCTTTGTTAATTAATTAGCAGTTTAACAGCATATCATCGCTAGAGTTTGAAATTTCATTTTCATCATTAATTAGCAGTTTAGCAGCATAGCACTGCCATTTGAAATTCTATTTTCATAATTCTTGCACGTTTTAGAAGTTTGGCAGCATAGCGCCGCCAGAATAGAGTTGAATCTCCATTTTCTAAATTCTTTCATGACCTGACTTTTATACGTGACCTTGACATTTCAAGGTCACCTTGGAAATGTGAAAATATCGAACTTTACAAGTCTTTTCATAAAACAATGGTAAACTTTTCGGTAGTTATTAAATTATTCACGATACATACTATTTAATGTCAAATTTCCAAATATCCGATTATTAGCCATTGTTGCAATGGAAACTCAAATTTACCAACTTTGTCCCAATTGGATATTCCTAAATAAAAGATATTCTAACGCAGTAGACCTTTAACTATCCAGTTCACACACACTTGCATATATTATGACAAGTTATGTTGTGATTTTTTGTCTCAACAATCTATATAAATATCCCAAGTTATGTCTTGTTGTACATAAAAATGTTGTCGCCACATATTTCAAACTGCTATAGTTTATAATGCATATATCGATATCCATTCAAATGAACCTTCCCATGGAGCCTGAATTCCGGAGTTTTTAAAATAGTGTTGTTGATCGCTATTTGTAATAAATCGTAACAAGGACAGTCGAAAATGTGACTGCTAAATGATAAAAATCCAGAATTTTAACAATGACCTTGACCTTTATATGTGACCTTGACATTCTAAGGTCACCATGGATATGTGGAAATGTCGGCCATTACAAGTGTTTCCATAAACCAATGTAAACTTTTAGGTAGTTATTAAATTATTCACGATACGCACTATTTAATGCAAAATTTCCAAATACCCAATTATTAGCCATCGTTGCCATGGAAACTAAAATTTATCAAATTTGTCCCAATTGGATTTTCCTCAAATATTGATAGTCTAATGCAGTACATATTCAGCTATCCAGTAAACTAAAAGGCATTTGTGTTGCAATTAGTTCCGGGTTGACCCCATTTTTCGGCTAGATCGCCTGTACTATATGTGCTGTATATAAACAAACACTCCGATCACACAATGTTCTACATTCCAACTGAGACGTACGTCATCAGCAAAGTTAGCTGTTATAATATTGTGTTCACGCAATAAAATCTTCAAGGGGGGGCCAGCCATTGTTCATACCAAAACATCGAAAGCAATTAACGCGGTCATAAAAAAAAAGATACATACGCGAACATACATCCGCGAAAACCCGAAATGTGTTGTCCTGCAATATATCCCCATCGCGATAGCTCCATTGACACGGCCTGATCAGCCTTACTAAAATAACTCGCATCGCGTGAAACCAGAAATGTGTTATCCTGCGAAATATCCCCATCGCCCCATTTGGCACGGCCAGATCAACGTAGCAGTAAGCATCCTTAGTACTTTTAGGGCAAATTGAATGGTATTTCAAGGTGGAGTTTGGCAAATTACAGTATTTTTCACATTTCTGCCCGAATTATACATATATAAGGTTAATGTGAATCTATTTTGTTATATTTCTGTGTATATATATACAAGGTATATTCTACAAAAACGGTGTTACAACTATTAATAGTCAACTATGAATATATCATGTAAAAAAATAAGGGCAAAAAGTCTCAGCCCTCGCCCAACGCCCTAAAAAATTCGGGCATCCGTACGGCTATGTTAGCTGCCTGTATTATTTAGGAGATAAACATACCCTGTTGAGTTGTACATTCTGGGATTCGAACATGAAAACGGTTTGTAAATCCATTTTCATAATTCTTGCATATATTAGCAGTTTAGCAGCATAGCACCGCTAGAATAGAGTTGAAACTGGACCGGACCGGACTGGACCGCCTAGTCAGTGGACCAGACCACCTAGTGTAGTCCGGTCCAGTCGCATCACTAATGCGAACATTGTTCATGCTGTACTAAGTGTTTTCCTTGATGTTAATAAATGTTTTCATTAACTAGCAGTTTAGCAGCATCGCACGGTTATATAGAATCGAGTTTGAAACTCTAGTTTCTAAATTTGTTCTTAAATTATCAGGTTAGCACCATAGCACTGCTAGAATCGAGTTTGAAACTCCATTTTCTTAATTTGCTAATGTATTAGAAGTCTAGCAGCATAGCACCACTAGAATCGAGTTTGAAATTACTTTTTTCTTAATTCTTTCATGTATCAGTAGTTTATCAGCATAGCATCGCTAGAATCCAGGTTGAAACTCTGGTTTCTTAATGTTTTCATTAATTATCAGTTTAGCAGCATAGCACTGCTAGAATCGAGTTTGCAATTTTATTTTCTTGTGGTTTTCATTAATCAGCAGTTTAGCAGCATAGAACCTCTAGAATCGAGATGAAATTCCATCTTCATAATTCTTGCATATATTAGCAGTTTAGCAGCATAGAACAGATAAAAATGAGTTTGAAACTCTCGTTTCTTACTGTTTTCATTTATTAGCAGTTTAGCAGCATAGCACCGTTAGAATCGAGTTTGAAACTCAATTATCTTCCTTTGTTAATTAATTAGCAGTTTAACAGCATATCATCGCTAGAGTTTGAAATTTCATTTTCATCATTAATTAGCAGTTTAGCAGCATAGCACTGCCATTTGAAATTCTATTTTCATAATTCTTGCACGTTTTAGAAGTTTGGCAGCATAGCGCCGCCAGAATAGAGTTGAATCTCCATTTTCTAAATTCTTTCATGACCTGACTTTTATACGTGACCTTGACATTTCAAGGTCACCTTGGAAATGTGAAAATATCGAACTTTACAAGTCTTTTCATAAAACAATGGTAAACTTTTCGGTAGTTATTAAATTATTCACGATACATACTATTTAATGTCAAATTTCCAAATATCCGATTATTAGCCATTGTTGCAATGGAAACTCAAATTTACCAACTTTGTCCCAATTGGATATTCCTAAATAAAAGATATTCTAACGCAGTAGACTTTTAACTATCCAGTTCACACACACTTGCATATATTATGACAAGTTATGTTGTGATTTTTTGTCTCAACAATCTATATAAATATCCCAAGTTATGTCTTGTTGTACATAAAAATGTTGTCGCCACATATTTCAAACTGCTATAGTTTATAATGCATATATCGATATCCATTCAAATGAACCTTCCCATGGAGCCTGAATTCCGGAGTTTTTAAAATAGTGTTGTTGATCGCTATTTGTAATAAATCGTAACAAGGACAGTCGAAAATGTGACTGCTAAATGATAAAAATCCAGAATTTTAACAATGACCTTGACCTTTATATGTGACCTTGACATTCTAAGGTCACCATGGATATGTGGAAATGTCGGCCATTACAAGTGTTTCCATAAACCAATGTAAACTTTTAGGTAGTTATTAAATTATTCACGATACGCACTATTTAATGCAAAATTTCCAAATACCCAATTATTAGCCATCGTTGCCATGGAAACTAAAATTTATCAAATTTGTCCCAATTGGATTTTCCTCAAATATTGATAGTCTAATGCAGTACATATTCAGCTATCCAGTAAACTAAAAGGCATTTGTGTTGCAATTAGTTCCGGGTTGACCCCATTTTTCGGCTAGATCGCCTGTACTATATGTGCTGTATATAAACAAACACTCCGATCACACAATGTTCTACATTCCAACTGAGACGTACGTCATCAGCAAAGTTAGCTGTTATAATATTGTGTTCACGCAATAAAATCTTCAAGGGGGGCCAGCCATTGTTCATACCAAAACATCGAAAGCAATTAACGCGGTCATAAAAAAAAAGAGACATACGCGAACATACATCCGCGAAAACCCGAAATGTGTTGTCCTGCAATATATCCCCATCGCGATAGCTCCATTGACACGGCCTGATCAGCCTTACTAAAATAACTCGCATCGCGTGAAACCAGAAATGTGTTATCCTGCGAAATATCCCCATCGCCCCATTTGGCACGGCCAGATCAACGTAGCAGTAAGCATCCTTAGTACTTTTAGGGCAAATTGAATGGTATTTCAAGGTGGAGTTTGGCAAATTACAGTATTTTTCACATTTCTGCCCGAATTATACATATATAAGGTTAATGTGAATCTATTTTGTTATATTTCTGTGTATATATATACAAGGTATATTCTACAAAAACGGTGTTACAACTATTAATAGTCAACTATGAATATATCATGTAAAAAAATAAGGGCAAAAAGTCTCAGCCCTCGCCCAACGCCCTAAAAAATTCGGGCATCCGTACGGCTATGTTAGCTGCCTGTATTATTTAGGAGATAAACATACCCTGTTGAGTTGTACATTCTGGGATTCGAACATGAAAACGGTTTGTAAATCCATTTTCATAATTCTTGCATATATTAGCAGTTTAGCAGCATAGCACCGCTAGAATAGAGTTGAAACTGGACCGGACCGGACTGGACCGCCTAGTCAGTGGACCAGACCACCTAGTGTAGTCCGGTCCAGTCGCATCACTAATGCGAACATTGTTCATGCTGTACTAAGTGTTTTCCTTGATGTTAATAAATGTTTTCATTAACTAGCAGTTTAGCAGCATCGCACGGTTATATAGAATCGAGTTTGAAACTCTAGTTTCTAAATTTGTTCTTAAATTATCAGGTTAGCACCATAGCACTGCTAGAATCGAGTTTGAAACTCCATTTTCTTAATTTGCTAATGTATTAGAAGTCTAGCAGCATAGCACCACTAGAATCGAGTTTGAAATTACTTTTTTCTTAATTCTTTCATGTATCAGTAGTTTATCAGCATAGCATCGCTAGAATCCAGGTTGAAACTCTGGTTTCTTAATGTTTTCATTAATTATCAGTTTAGCAGCATAGCACTGCTAGAATCGAGTTTGCAATTTTATTTTCTTGTGGTTTTCATTAATCAGCAGTTTAGCAGCATAGAACCTCTAGAATCGAGATGAAATTCCATCTTCATAATTCTTGCATATATTAGCAGTTTAGCAGCATAGAACAGATAAAAATGAGTTTGAAACTCTCGTTTCTTACTGTTTTCATTTATTAGCAGTTTAGCAGCATAGCACCGTTAGAATCGAGTTTGAAACTCAATTATCTTCCTTTGTTAATTAATTAGCAGTTTAACAGCATATCATCGCTAGAGTTTGAAATTTCATTTTCATCATTAATTAGCAGTTTAGCAGCATAGCACTGCCATTTGAAATTCTATTTTCATCATTCTTGCACGTTTTAGAAGTTTGGCAGCATAGCGCCGCCAGAATAGAGTTGAATCTCCATTTTCTAAATTCTTTCATGACCTGACTTTTATACGTGACCTTGACATTTCAAGGTCACCTTGGAAATGTGAAAATATCGAACTTTACAAGTCTTTTCATAAAACAATGGTAAACTTTTCGGTAGTTATTAAATTATTCACGATACATACTATTTAATGTCAAATTTCCAAATATCCGATTATTAGCCATTGTTGCGATGGAAACTCAAATTTACCAACTTTGTCCCAATTGGATATTCCTAAATAAAAGATATTCTAACGCAGTAGACTTTTAACTATCCAGTTCACACACACTTGCATATATTATGACAAGTTATGTTGTGATTTTTTGTCTCAACAATCTATATAAATATCCCAAGTTATGTCTTGTTGTACATAAAAATGTTGTCGCCACATATTTCAAACTGCTATAGTTTATAATGCATATATCGATATCCATTCAAATGAACCTTCCCATGGAGCCTGAATTCCGGAGTTTTTAAAATAGTGTTGTTGATCGCTATTTGTAATAAATCGTAACAAGGACAGTCGAAAATGTGACTGCTAAATGATAAAAATCCAGAATTTTAACAATGACCTTGACCTTTATATGTGACCTTGACATTCTAAGGTCACCATGGATATGTGGAAATGTCGGCCATTACAAGTGTTTCCATAAACCAATGTAAACTTTTAGGTAGTTATTAAATTATTCACGATACGCACTATTTAATGCAAAATTTCCAAATACCCAATTATTAGCCATCGTTGCCATGGAAACTAAAATTTATCAAATTTGTCCCAATTGGATTTTCCTCAAATATTGATAGTCTAATGCAGTACATATTCAGCTATCCAGTAAACTAAAAGGCATTTGTGTTGCAATTAGTTCCGGGTTGACCCCATTTTTCGGCTAGATCGCCTGTACTATATGTGCTGTATATAAACAAACACTCCGATCACACAATGTTCTACATTCCAACTGAGACGTACGTCATCAGCAAAGTTATCTGTTATAATATTGTGTTCACGCAATAAAATCTTCAAGGGGGGGGGGGGGGCCAGCCATTGTTCATACCAAAACATCGAAAGCAATTAACGCGGTCATAAAAAAAAAGAGACATACGCGAACATACATCCGCGAAAACCCGAAATGTGTTGTCCTGCAATATATCCCCATCGCGATAGCTCCATTGACACGGCCTGATCAGCCTTACTAAAATAACTCGCATCGCGTGAAACCAGAAATGTGTTATCCTGCGAAATATCCCCATCGCCCCATTTGGCACGGCCAGATCAACGTAGCAGTAAGCATCCTTAGTACTTTTAGGGCAAATTGAATGGTATTTCAAGGTGGAGTTTGGCAAATTACAGTATTTTTCACATTTCTGCCCGAATTATACATATATAAGGTTAATGTGAATCTATTTTGTTATATTTCTGTGTATATATATACAAGGTATATTCTACAAAAACGGTGTTACAACTATTAATAGTCAACTATGAATATATCATGTAAAAAAATAAGGGCAAAAAGTCTCAGCCCTCGCCCAACGCCCTAAAAAATTCGGGCATCCGTACGGCTATGTTAGCTGCCTGTATTATTTAGGAGATAAACATACCCTGTTGAGTTGTACATTCTGGGATTCGAACATGAAAACGGTTTGTAAATCCATTTTCATAATTCTTGCATATATTAGCAGTTTAGCAGCATAGCACCGCTAGAATAGAGTTGAAACTGGACCGGACCGGACTGGACCGCCTAGTCAGTGGACCAGACCACCTAGTGTAGTCCGGTCCAGTCGCATCACTAATGCGAACATTGTTCATGCTGTACTAAGTGTTTTCCTTGATGTTAATAAATGTTTTCATTAACTAGCAGTTTAGCAGCATCGCACGGTTATATAGAATCGAGTTTGAAACTCTAGTTTCTAAATTTGTTCTTAAATTATCAGGTTAGCACCATAGCACTGCTAGAATCGAGTTTGAAACTCCATTTTCTTAATTTGCTAATGTATTAGAAGTCTAGCAGCATAGCACCACTAGAATCGAGTTTGAAATTACTTTTTTCTTAATTCTTTCATGTATCAGTAGTTTATCAGCATAGCATCGCTAGAATCCAGGTTGAAACTCTGGTTTCTTAATGTTTTCATTTATTAGCAGTTTAGCAGCATAGCACCGTTAGAATCGAGTTTGAAACTCAATTATCTTCCTTTGTTAATTAATTAGCAGTTTAACAGCATATCATCGCTAGAGTTTGAAATTTCATTTTCATCATTAATTAGCAGTTTAGCAGCATAGCACTGCCATTTGAAATTCTATTTTCATAATTCTTGCACGTTTTAGAAGTTTGGCAGCATAGCGCCGCCAGAATAGAGTTTAATCTCCATTTTCTAAATTCTTTCATGACCTGACTTTTATACGTGACCTTGACATTTCAAGGTCACCTTGGAAATGTGAAAATATCGAACTTTACAAGTCTTTTCATAAAACAATGGTAAACTTTTCGGTAGTTATTAAATTATTCACGATACATACTATTTAATGTCAAATTTCCAAATATCCGATTATTAGCCATTGTTGCAATGGAAACTCAAATTTACCAACTTTGTCCCAATTGGATATTCCTAAATAAAAGATATTCTAACGCAGTAGACTTTTAACTATCCAGTTCACACACACTTGCATATATTATGACAAGTTATGTTGTGATTTTTTGTCTCAACAATCTATATAAATATCCCAAGTTATGTCTTGTTGTACATATAAATGTTGTCGCCACATATTTCAAACTGCTATAGTTTATAATGCATATATCGATATCCATTCAAATGAACCTTCCCATGGAGCCTGAATTCCGGAGTTTTTAAAATAGTGTTGTTGATCGCTATTTGTAATAAATCGTAACAAGGACAGTCGAAAATGTGACTGCTAAATGATAAAAATCCAGAATTTTAACAATGACCTTGACCTTTATATGTGACCTTGACATTCTAAGGTCACCATGGATATGTGGAAATGTCGGCCATTACAAGTGTTTCCATAAACCAATGTAAACTTTTAGGTAGTTATTAAATTATTCACGATACGCACTATTTAATGCAAAATTTCCAAATACCCAATTATTAGCCATCGTTGCCATGGAAACTAAAATTTATCAAATTTGTCCCAATTGGATTTTCCTCAAATATTGATAGTCTAATGCAGTACATATTCAGCTATCCAGTAAACTAAAAGGCATTTGTGTTGCAATTAGTTCCGGGTTGACCCCATTTTTCGGCTAGATCGCCTGTACTATATGTGCTGTATATAAACAAACACTCCGATCACACAATGTTCTACATTCCAACTGAGACGTACGTCATCAGCAAAGTTAGCTGTTATAATATTGTGTTCACGCAATAAAATCTTCAAGGGGGGGCCAGCCATTGTTCATACCAAAACATCGAAAGCAATTAACGCGGTCATAAAAAAAAGAGACATACGCGAACATACATCCGCGAAAACCCGAAATGTGTTGTCCTGCAATATATCCCCATCGCGATAGCTCCATTGACACGGCCTGATCAGCCTTACTAAAATAACTCGCATCGCGTGAAACCAGAAATGTGTTATCCTGCGAAATATCCCCATCGCCCCATTTGGCACGGCCAGATCAACGTAGCAGTAAGCATCCTTAGTACTTTTAGGGCAAATTGAATGGTATTTCAAGGTGGAGTTTGGCAAATTACAGTATTTTTCACATTTCTGCCCGAATTATACATATATAAGGTTAATGTGAATCTATTTTGTTATATTTCTGTGTATATATATACAAGGTATATTCTACAAAAACGGTGTTACAACTATTAATAGTCAACTATGAATATATCATGTAAAAAAATAAGGGCAAAAAGTCTCAGCCCTCGCCCAACGCCCTAAAAAATTCGGGCATCCGTACGGCTATGTTAGCTGCCTGTATTATTTAGGAGATAAACATACCCTGTTGAGTTGTACATTCTGGGATTCGAACATGAAAACGGTTTGTAAATCCATTTTCATAATTCTTGCATATATTAGCAGTTTAGCAGCATAGCACCGCTAGAATAGAGTTGAAACTGGACCGGACCGGACTGGACCGCCTAGTCAGTGGACCAGACCACCTAGTGTAGTCCGGTCCAGTCGCATCACTAATGCGAACATTGTTCATGCTGTACTAAGTGTTTTCCTTGATGTTAATAAATGTTTTCATTAACTAGCAGTTTAGCAGCATCGCACGGTTATATAGAATCGAGTTTGAAACTCTAGTTTCTAAATTTGTTCTTAAATTATCAGGTTAGCACCATAGCACTGCTAGAATCGAGTTTGAAACTCCATTTTCTTAATTTGCTAATGTATTAGAAGTCTAGCAGCATAGCACCACTAGAATCGAGTTTGAAATTACTTTTTTCTTAATTCTTTCATGTATCAGTAGTTTATCAGCATAGCATCGCTAGAATCCAGGTTGAAACTCTGGTTTCTTAATGTTTTCATTAATTATCAGTTTAGCAGCATAGCACTGCTAGAATCGAGTTTGCAATTTTATTTTCTTGTGGTTTTCATTAATCAGCAGTTTAGCAGCATAGAACCTCTAGAATCGAGATGAAATTCCATCTTCATAATTCTTGCATATATTAGCAGTTTAGCAGCATAGAACAGATAAAAATGAGTTTGAAACTCTCGTTTCTTACTGTTTTCATTTATTAGCAGTTTAGCAGCATAGCACCGTTAGAATCGAGTTTGAAACTCAATTATCTTCCTTTGTTAATTAATTAGCAGTTTAACAGCATATCATCGCTAGAGTTTGAAATTTCATTTTCATCATTAATTAGCAGTTTAGCAGCATAGCACTGCCATTTGAAATTCTATTTTCATAATTCTTGCACGTTTTAGAAGTTTGGCAGCATAGCGCCGCCAGAATAGAGTTGAATCTCCATTTTCTAAATTCTTTCATGACCTGACTTTTATACGTGACCTTGACATTTCAAGGTCACCTTGGAAATGTGAAAATATCGAACTTTACAAGTCTTTTCATAAAACAATGGTAAACTTTTCGGTAGTTATTAAATTATTCACGATACATACTATTTAATGTCAAATTTCCAAATATCCGATTATTAGCCATTGTTGCGATGGAAACTCAAATTTACCAACTTTGTCCCAATTGGATATTCCTAAATAAAAGATATTCTAACGCAGTAGACTTTTAACTATCCAGTTCACACACACTTGCATATATTATGACAAGTTATGTTGTGATTTTTTGTCTCAACAATCTATATAAATATCCCAAGTTATGTCTTGTTGTACATAAAAATGTTGTCGCCACATATTTCAAACTGCTATAGTTTATAATGCATATATCGATATCCATTCAAATGAACCTTCCCATGGAGCCTGAATTCCGGAGTTTTTAAAATAGTGTTGTTGATCGCTATTTGTAATAAATCGTAACAAGGACAGTCGAAAATGTGACTGCTAAATGATAAAAATCCAGAATTTTAACAATGACCTTGACCTTTATATGTGACCTTGACATTCTAAGGTCACCATGGATATGTGGAAATGTCGGCCATTACAAGTGTTTCCATAAACCAATGTAAACTTTTAGGTAGTTATTAAATTATTCACGATACGCACTATTTAATGCAAAATTTCCAAATACCCAATTATTAGCCATCGTTGCCATGGAAACTAAAATTTATCAAATTTGTCCCAATTGGATTTTCCTCAAATATTGATAGTCTAATGCAGTACATATTCAGCTATCCAGTAAACTAAAAGGCATTTGTGTTGCAATTAGTTCCGGGTTGACCCCATTTTTCGGCTAGATCGCCTGTACTATATGTGCTGTATATAAACAAACACTCCGATCACACAATGTTCTACATTCCAACTGAGACGTACGTCATCAGCAAAGTTAGCTGTTATAATATTGTGTTCACGCAATAAAATCTTCAAGGGGGGGGGGCCAGCCATTGTTCATACCAAAACATCGAAAGCAATTAACGCGGTCATAAAAAAAAAGAGACATACGCGAACATACATCCGCGAAAACCCGAAATGTGTTGTCCTGCAATATATCCCCATCGCGATAGCTCCATTGACACGGCCTGATCAGCCTTACTAAAATAACTCGCATCGCGTGAAACCAGAAATGTGTTATCCTGCGAAATATCCCCATCGCCCCATTTGGCACGGCCAGATCAACGTAGCAGTAAGCATCCTTAGTACTTTTAGGGCAAATTGAATGGTATTTCAAGGTGGAGTTTGGCAAATTACAGTATTTTTCACATTTCTGCCCGAATTATACATATATAAGGTTAATGTGAATCTATTTTGTTATATTTCTGTGTATATATATACAAGGTATATTCTACAAAAACGGTGTTACAACTATTAATAGTCAACTATGAATATATCATGTAAAAAAATAAGGGCAAAAAGTCTCAGCCCTCGCCCAACGCCCTAAAAAATTCGGGCATCCGTACGGCTATGTTAGCTGCCTGTATTATTTAGGAGATAAACATACCCTGTTGAGTTGTACATTCTGGGATTCGAACATGAAAACGGTTTGTAAATCCATTTTCATAATTCTTGCATATATTAGCAGTTTAGCAGCATAGCACCGCTAGAATAGAGTTGAAACTGGACCGGACCGGACTGGACCGCCTAGTCAGTGGACCAGACCACCTAGTGTAGTCCGGTCCAGTCGCATCACTAATGCGAACATTGTTCATGCTGTACTAAGTGTTTTCCTTGATGTTAATAAATGTTTTCATTAACTAGCAGTTTAGCAGCATCGCACGGTTATATAGAATCGAGTTTGAAACTCTAGTTTCTAAATTTGTTCTTAAATTATCAGGTTAGCACCATAGCACTGCTAGAATCGAGTTTGAAACTCCATTTTCTTAATTTGCTAATGTATTAGAAGTCTAGCAGCATAGCACCACTAGAATCGAGTTTGAAATTACTTTTTTCTTAATTCTTTCATGTATCAGTAGTTTATCAGCATAGCATCGCTAGAATCCAGGTTGAAACTCTGGTTTCTTAATGTTTTCATTTATTAGCAGTTTAGCAGCATAGCACCGTTAGAATCGAGTTTGAAACTCAATTATCTTCCTTTGTTAATTAATTAGCAGTTTAACAGCATATCATCGCTAGAGTTTGAAATTTCATTTTCATCATTAATTAGCAGTTTAGCAGCATAGCACTGCCATTTGAAATTCTATTTTCATAATTCTTGCACGTTTTAGAAGTTTGGCAGCATAGCGCCGCCAGAATAGAGTTTAATCTCCATTTTCTAAATTCTTTCATGACCTGACTTTTATACGTGACCTTGACATTTCAAGGTCACCTTGGAAATGTGAAAATATCGAACTTTACAAGTCTTTTCATAAAACAATGGTAAACTTTTCGGTAGTTATTAAATTATTCACGATACATACTATTTAATGTCAAATTTCCAAATATCCGATTATTAGCCATTGTTGCAATGGAAACTCAAATTTACCAACTTTGTCCCAATTGGATATTCCTAAATAAAAGATATTCTAACGCAGTAGACTTTTAACTATCCAGTTCACACACACTTGCATATATTATGACAAGTTATGTTGTGATTTTTTGTCTCAACAATCTATATAAATATCCCAAGTTATGTCTTGTTGTACATAAAAATGTTGTCGCCACATATTTCAAACTGCTATAGTTTATAATGCATATATCGATATCCATTCAAATGAACCTTCCCATGGAGCCTGAATTCCGGAGTTTTTAAAATAGTGTTGTTGATCGCTATTTGTAATAAATCGTAACAAGGACAGTCGAAAATGTGACTGCTAAATGATAAAAATCCAGAATTTTAACAATGACCTTGACCTTTATATGTGACCTTGACATTCTAAGGTAACCATGGATATGTGGAAATGTCGGCCATTACAAGTGTTTCCATAAACCAATGTAAACTTTTAGGTAGTTATTAAATTATTCACGATACGCACTATTTAATGCAAAATTTCCAAATACCCAATTATTAGCCATCGTTGCCATGGAAACTAAAATTTATCAAATTTGTCCCAATTGGATTTTCCTCAAATATTGATAGTCTAATGCAGTACATATTCAGCTATCCAGTAAACTAAAAGGCATTTGTGTTGCAATTAGTTCCGGGTTGACCCCATTTTTCGGCTAGATCGCCTGTACTATATGTGCTGTATATAAACAAACACTCCGATCACACAATGTTCTACATTCCAACTGAGACGTACGTCATCAGCAAAGTTAGCTGTTATAATATTGTGTTCACGCAATAAAATCTTCAAGGGGGGGCCAGCCATTGTTCATACCAAAACATCGAAAGCAATTAACGCGGTCATAAAAAAAAAGAGACATACGCGAACATACATCCGCGAAAACCCGAAATGTGTTGTCCTGCAATATATCCCCATCGCGATAGCTCCATTGACACGGCCTGATCAGCCTTACTAAAATAACTCGCATCGCGTGAAACCAGAAATGTGTTATCCTGCGAAATATCCCCATCGCCCCATTTGGCACGGCCAGATCAACGTAGCAGTAAGCATCCTTAGTACTTTTAGGGCAAATTGAATGGTATTTCAAGGTGGAGTTTGGCAAATTACAGTATTTTTCACATTTCTGCCCGAATTATACATATATAAGGTTAATGTGAATCTATTTTGTTATATTTCTGTGTATATATATACAAGGTATATTCTACAAAAACGGTGTTACAACTATTAATAGTCAACTATGAATATATCATGTAAAAAAATAAGGGCAAAAAGTCTCAGCCCTCGCCCAACGCCCTAAAAAATTCGGGCATCCGTACGGCTATGTTAGCTGCCTGTATTATTTAGGAGATAAACATACCCTGTTGAGTTGTACATTCTGGGATTCGAACATGAAAACGGTTTGTAAATCCATTTTCATAATTCTTGCATATATTAGCAGTTTAGCAGCATAGCACCGCTAGAATAGAGTTGAAACTGGACCGGACCGGACTGGACCGCCTAGTCAGTGGACCAGACCACCTAGTGTAGTCCGGTCCAGTCGCATCACTAATGCGAACATTGTTCATGCTGTACTAAGTGTTTTCCTTGATGTTAATAAATGTTTTCATTAACTAGCAGTTTAGCAGCATCGCACGGTTATATAGAATCGAGTTTGAAACTCTAGTTTCTAAATTTGTTCTTAAATTATCAGGTTAGCACCATAGCACTGCTAGAATCGAGTTTGAAACTCCATTTTCTTAATTTGCTAATGTATTAGAAGTCTAGCAGCATAGCACCACTAGAATCGAGTTTGAAATTACTTTTTTCTTAATTCTTTCATGTATCAGTAGTTTATCAGCATAGCATCGCTAGAATCCAGGTTGAAACTCTGGTTTCTTAATGTTTTCATTAATTATCAGTTTAGCAGCATAGCACTGCTAGAATCGAGTTTGCAATTTTATTTTCTTGTGGTTTTCATTAATCAGCAGTTTAGCAGCATAGAACCTCTAGAATCGAGATGAAATTCCATCTTCATAATTCTTGCATATATTAGCAGTTTAGCAGCATAGAACAGATAAAAATGAGTTTGAAACTCTCGTTTCTTACTGTTTTCATTTATTAGCAGTTTAGCAGCATAGCACCGTTAGAATCGAGTTTGAAACTCAATTATCTTCCTTTGTTAATTAATTAGCAGTTTAACAGCATATCATCGCTAGAGTTTGAAATTTCATTTTCATCATTAATTAGCAGTTTAGCAGCATAGCACTGCCATTTGAAATTCTATTTTCATAATTCTTGCACGTTTTAGAAGTTTGGCAGCATAGCGCCGCCAGAATAGAGTTGAATCTCCATTTTCTAAATTCTTTCATGACCTGACTTTTATACGTGACCTTGACATTTCAAGGTCACCTTGGAAATGTGAAAATATCGAACTTTACAAGTCTTTTCATAAAACAATGGTAAACTTTTCGGTAGTTATTAAATTATTCACGATACATACTATTTAATGTCAAATTTCCAAATATCCGATTATTAGCCATTGTTGCGATGGAAACTCAAATTTACCAACTTTGTCCCAATTGGATATTCCTAAATAAAAGATATTCTAACGCAGTAGACTTTTAACTATCCAGTTCACACACACTTGCATATATTATGACAAGTTATGTTGTGATTTTTTGTCTCAACAATCTATATAAATATCCCAAGTTATGTCTTGTTGTACATAAAAATGTTGTCGCCACATATTTCAAACTGCTATAGTTTATAATGCATATATCGATATCCATTCAAATGAACCTTCCCATGGAGCCTGAATTCCGGAGTTTTTAAAATAGTGTTGTTGATCGCTATTTGTAATAAATCGTAACAAGGACAGTCGAAAATGTGACTGCTAAATGATAAAAATCCAGAATTTTAACAATGACCTTGACCTTTATATGTGACCTTGACATTCTAAGGTCACCATGGATATGTGGAAATGTCGGCCATTACAAGTGTTTCCATAAACCAATGTAAACTTTTAGGTAGTTATTAAATTATTCACGATACGTATAATTATACGCACTATTTAATGCAAAATTTCCAAATACCCAATTATTAGCCATCGTTGCCATGGAAACTAAAATTTATCAAATTTGTCCCAATTGGATTTTCCTCAAATATTGATAGTCTAATGCAGTACATATTCAGCTATCCAGTAAACTAAAAGGCATTTGTGTTGCAATTAGTTCCGGGTTGACCCCATTTTTCGGCTAGATCGCCTGTACTATATGTGCTGTATATAAACAAACACTCCGATCACACAATGTTCTACATTCCAACTGAGACGTACGTCATCAGCAAAGTTAGCTGTTATAATATTGTGTTCACGCAATAAAATCTTCAGGGGGGGGGGGGGGGCCAGCCATTGTTCATACCAAAACATCGAAAGCAATTAACGCGGTCATAAAAAAAAAGAGACATACGCGAACATACATCCGCGAAAACCCGAAATGTGTTGTCCTGCAATATATCCCCATCGCGATAGCTCCATTGACACGGCCTGATCAGCCTTACTAAAATAACTCGCATCGCGTGAAACCAGAAATGTGTTATCCTGCGAAATATCCCCATCGCCCCATTTGGCACGGCCAGATCAACGTAGCAGTAAGCATCCTTAGTACTTTTAGGGCAAATTGAATGGTATTTCAAGGTGGAGTTTGGCAAATTACAGTATTTTTCACATTTCTGCCCGAATTATACATATATAAGGTTAATGTGAATCTATTTTGTTATATTTCTGTGTATATATATACAAGGTATATTCTACAAAAACGGTGTTACAACTATTAATAGTCAACTATGAATATATCATGTAAAAAAATAAGGGCAAAAAGTCTCAGCCCTCGCCCAACGCCCTAAAAAATTCGGGCATCCGTACGGCTATGTTAGCTGCCTGTATTATTTAGGAGATAAACATACCCTGTTGAGTTGTACATTCTGGGATTCGAACATGAAAACGGTTTGTAAATCCATTTTCATAATTCTTGCATATATTAGCAGTTTAGCAGCATAGCACCGCTAGAATAGAGTTGAAACTGGACCGGACCGGACTGGACCGCCTAGTCAGTGGACCAGACCACCTAGTGTAGTCCGGTCCAGTCGCATCACTAATGCGAACATTGTTCATGCTGTACTAAGTGTTTTCCTTGATGTTAATAAATGTTTTCATTAACTAGCAGTTTAGCAGCATCGCACGGTTATATAGAATCGAGTTTGAAACTCTAGTTTCTAAATTTGTTCTTAAATTATCAGGTTAGCACCATAGCACTGCTAGAATCGAGTTTGAAACTCCATTTTCTTAATTTGCTAATGTATTAGAAGTCTAGCAGCATAGCACCACTAGAATCGAGTTTGAAATTACTTTTTTCTTAATTCTTTCATGTATCAGTAGTTTATCAGCATAGCATCGCTAGAATCCAGGTTGAAACTCTGGTTTCTTAATGTTTTCATTTATTAGCAGTTTAGCAGCATAGCACCGTTAGAATCGAGTTTGAAACTCAATTATCTTCCTTTGTTAATTAATTAGCAGTTTAACAGCATATCATCGCTAGAGTTTGAAATTTCATTTTCATCATTAATTAGCAGTTTAGCAGCATAGCACTGCCATTTGAAATTCTATTTTCATAATTCTTGCACGTTTTAGAAGTTTGGCAGCATAGCGCCGCCAGAATAGAGTTGAATCTCCATTTTCTAAATTCTTTCATGACCTGACTTTTATACGTGACCTTGACATTTCAAGGTCACCTTGGAAATGTGAAAATATCGAACTTTACAAGTCTTTTCATAAAACAATGGTAAACTTTTCGGTAGTTATTAAATTATTCACGATACATACTATTTAATGTCAAATTTCCAAATATCCGATTATTAGCCATTGTTGCGATGGAAACTCAAATTTACCAACTTTGTCCCAATTGGATATTCCTAAATAAAAGATATTCTAACGCAGTAGACTTTTAACTATCCAGTTCACACACACTTGCATATATTATGACAAGTTATGTTGTGATTTTTTGTCTCAACAATCTATATAAATATCCCAAGTTATGTCTTGTTGTACATAAAAATGTTGTCGCCACATATTTCAAACTGCTATAGTTTATAATGCATATATCGATATCCATTCAAATGAACCTTCCCATGGAGCCTGAATTCCGGAGTTTTTAAAATAGTGTTGTTGATCGCTATTTGTAATAAATCGTAACAAGGACAGTCGAAAATGTGACTGCTAAATGATAAAAATCCAGAATTTTAACAATGACCTTGACCTTTATATGTGACCTTGACATTCTAAGGTCACCATGGATATGTGGAAATGTCGGCCATTACAAGTGTTTCCATAAACCAATGTAAACTTTTAGGTAGTTATTAAATTATTCACGATACGCACTATTTAATGCAAAATTTCCAAATACCCAATTATTAGCCATCGTTGCCATGGAAACTAAAATTTATCAAATTTGTCCCAATTGGATTTTCCTCAAATATTGATAGTCTAATGCAGTACATATTCAGCTATCCAGTAAACTAAAAGGCATTTGTGTTGCAATTAGTTCCGGGTTGACCCCATTTTTCGGCTAGATCGCCTGTACTATATGTGCTGTATATAAACAAACACTCCGATCACACAATGTTCTACATTCCAACTGAGACGTACGTCATCAGCAACGTTAGCTGTTATAATATTGTGTTCACGCAATAAAATCTTCAAGGGGGGGCCAGTCATTGTTCATACCAAAACATCGAAAGCAATTAACGCGGTCATAAAAAAAAAGAGACATACGCGAACATACATCCGCGAAAACCCGAAATGTGTTGTCCTGCAATATATCCCCATCGCGATAGCTCCATTGACACGGCCTGATCAGCCTTACTAAAATAACTCGCATCGCGTGAAACCAGAAATGTGTTATCCTGCGAAATATCCCCATCGCCCCATTTGGCACGGCCAGATCAACGTAGCAGTAAGCATCCTTAGTACTTTTAGGGCAAATTGAATGGTATTTCAAGGTGGAGTTTGGCAAATTACAGTATTTTTCACATTTCTGCCCGAATTATACATATATAAGGTTAATGTGAATCTATTTTGTTATATTTCTGTGTATATATATACAAGGTATATTCTACAAAAACGGTGTTACAACTATTAATAGTCAACTATGAATATATCATGTAAAAAAATAAGGGCAAAAAGTCTCAGCCCTCGCCCAACGCCCTAAAAAATTCGGGCATCCGTACGGCTATGTTAGCTGCCTGTATTATTTAGGAGATAAACATACCCTGTTGTATGGCAAGCCGTTTTCACATTTTCGATTGATTTGAACTTAAGTCCAATTATTTGGACTTAAGTCCAAATAATTGGACTTAAGTCCAAATAATTGGACTTAAGTCCAAATAGCGAATTGTACTTAAGTCCAAATACCACATAATTGTGAATTCGGCGAGGAATTGTACTTAAGTCCAAATGAATTACACTTAAGTCCAAATACCGATATTTTCATCTATTTGGACTTAAGTCCAATTCCTCGCCGAATTAACAATTATGTGGTATTTGGACTTAAGTACAATTCATTTGGACTTAAGTCCAATTCATCTGTATAAGAAACACCCCCATCAGATATTAAGCAGGTCTGGTTTTGCTCATAGGGCGGAGTTGTGGGGAAAATGGCCTTCTTGTTGATCTTGTTAATTGTTACCTTTCTCAACATATATAATGAATCAGCTCGATGTGGACAGTCACTCTAATCTATTGTTTTGGCATAATTCGACTTTCGAGTACACCCTTATTACATTGAGTTTGAAAACCGAGCAAATTATACAAATAAGACACTTAGTAAATGCAATAAACGAAACTAAGTTAACCGAGGCTGTGCTTCACGCAGTCATTACAATAGCAATAGAAGGGGAGTCACTCTAATCTATTGTTTTGGCATAATTCGACTTTCGAGTACACCCTTATTACATTGAGTTTGAAAACCGAGCAAATTATACAAATAAGACACTTAGTAAATGCAATAAACGAAACTGCGTGTAGCCTACACTACATGCTGTCAAATAACAATTGAATCAAGACGTGAATTAATTTTACTTCATTCATGCATGCAGTTAGCATTTATTAAGATGCCAATTCGGATTCGAAACATTTTCAATCTCGGCATGCCGAAAACAAGCCACGTGGCAAAGGGGACGTACGGAGTTAGTCTTGGAGTCAGGAATGCCCTGGTTAGTACGGAGTTTGACTGTCAATCAAAACTTGCAGGAATATACCATTACAAAGAAGGGGACTATCGTTTCAAACCAGATGAATTGGACTTAAGTCCAAATGAATTGGACTTAAGTCCAAATCAATTCACTAATTGGACTTAAGTCCAAATAATTGGACTTAAGTCCAATTCATTTGGACTTAAGTCCAAATCAATTCGCTAATTGGACTTAAGTCCAATTCATTTGGACTTAAGTCCAATTATTTGGACTTAAGTCCAATTATTTGGACTTAAGTCCAATTATTTGAACTTAAGTCCAAATAATTGGACTTAAGTCCAAATAATTGGACTTAAGTTCAAATCAATCAAAAATGTGAAAACGGCTTGCCATACTGTTGGGTTGTACATTCTGGGATTCGAACATGAAAACAGTTTGTGAACGAGCTGGCTTGCCGGCGAGTTCACAACTTGTTTTCATGCTCAAATCCCAGAATGTACAACGAAACAGGGTACGTTTATCTCCATTGTAATTCAATCTAGCAAGGAATTTGCAAAAACACTGTATACAAAGTATCATTTAGTCATTTTCATGACACGAATCGAGACTTTCATTTTGCCGTTGTCACCGTGCACAAATCGTTGGGTTTGTTCATTGCGTTACTCCGAACACTGCTCCGTAACCATTTCCTGTGGGGGAGGGGGGGGCGTGTTGGCTCGTTTCGCTACTCCGTTCTGTGCCGATGAAATTGTACCGTGCCACATTCAGATTTGATGCACGCTGAAGCGGCCGATGTTGGTGAATCGAAAACTAAAGTTAGCCGCTCTCGGCCAATCAGAATGCTTGTTTTTAGTGACAAATACTCAATTGAATTACAATTCCATATACAAACCCCTGCTATATTATGCACCATTGCTGTAGATGCGTCATGGTATTAGCTATGGTACGCATATGCGTATGTCATGCAGTGGTGTATTTATTACGCGCGCTCCGCATGTATACTGATGTAGAGATTCCTGTTTCGCCTGGGCGCATGGGTGTTTTATTTATAGAATGGGAATTTTTGGGATGATTAAAAGTCGAACTGCGACCGGAGGCCGAGTCCGGTAAAAGGTGAATAGTTGGGAATTTCAATTTCGTTTATTGTCGTTAACATTATGTCAATAATGTTGATTTTTGGTTTGTGATAAGCTATGCTAATTACAAATAAAAGAAATGGAAAAGATAATTTGTAAGTCATATATATTTCAACTTTTATAGACATGTTTCGTTCTGCAGCCCACTGTGGTTGTGGTCGGAGACGGCTGAGTCGGCCGCCGGTTCGTTAATTAGGTGCTGGTTGTTATTGTTATTTTAACGGAATTCTGAGTTGGTCATTCGCGAAACCAATATATTTTATATTCTATAATTACAAGCATGGGTATAATATATGATCTTGAGTGCGTTACCATTTCTGACTATGGTTTTCTTGTAAGCAATGGCTGCAATTCGAAACGAACTTGAGTGGCAGTGGAGCGCGTTACATGTGATATATTAATCCAGGACATTGTGGTTTACAACCCCCGCCCAATATTTTGAGGATAACACCGCGTGCAACTTCGTGGGCTGGTATCTTTAAATCGTGTGCTTTCTCGGAATATGATATATTGTCTATAACATGTTTCGGTATGGTCAGACATGCAGCGCCGAAAAGTTAAATTGGTGAAAGTTTGTATATAACAATTTCTCGAAATTCAACAAGTTCTCGAATTTCAACAGCACATAAATCGGACTGCTATATTGCGTATATATAATCATGTTCTTTTTGGTTTCGAACGCGTTCACGTATCCGTTATTCCTTCAAGTGTATCAGTGTCCATTATAATCTCTATCATTCCATCCAGAGAATGCAGATCTGCATCTTTTACGACATCGTTGGCGCAGTTACTAGCTGGGTTTCTATAGGATTTCGCTAGCTGAGGAACCATCATATCGTAAAGACAACACAATGCCTCTCGTGAAGTCTTGTGCTTCGTTGTTTTCTGTTCTTCTTTCTGATTGGTTGACTTTTTCATTACGCATTTTGCAGTTTGTACTTTCCTGGCTGATTTTCTAAATTGGTCCATTGTGGGAATCGAAAGTATATTGCAAAAACTATATTCAAAACATGCACAGGTGTGCAAAATCTGAACTGGTGTAATGTCGAACGAACTGAACACAAAATAGAATGTAAGCTCCCTCCTCCAAGAAAACAAACTGAAGTATATCCGATCTAGAAATCAGAATGTATATCCATGGTGGCAATAGTAAGAGTGGTTATTTTTGAAGTAGGCCTATAGTGTGACCCTTTGCAACTAAAATAGGAAATCGTTTCCCAAACCTGTGTGGCTGAATGAAATTGTACTTCTAACATACAAGTTTAGGCTAATTGGTCGTATATAGTAACCACACTAAGTACAGATTTACGGCGAGGGCGTCAGGAGCGCCAATAAATCCGACGGACTAATATTCTAATAAAGCTGTATTAATCCATATTTTTCCAGGATCCAAATCATGTTAACAAAACATATAAGGGTGCGATAGGTCCTTAAGTGTAATCTACTTATATATATAGGCCAATAATATGGTTCACCGATTATACTTATGCGATTATCACTGATGTCACGACAGGCATAAACTCGTGCCAAATAACTTTAGATTTTTTGGTCATGAATTGAATTGTTTATTTGCAAAGTCAACATCGAAGTTGCAACATGTTACAACGTATATACAAAACAAAAACTACAAAACAAAAATTAATTCTCCATCATATTATATGGCATTAATAATAATGGCAAATAATACAACTTACATTCAGGAATATGTTTTCTCAAATGGTTTGCCTCATATAATATTTATATTATATATAATATAATATAATACTTGCGTCATGGTCACTTTAAACGCTAATTTTAAGAAAATGCTCTCTTTTCAATATATTTTTATTTAGCAGTGACAGCAATCTGTATAATTTATTTCTGTTAGGATTTTCCCAGTGATACTCCGGGATATGCATGTTGATACTATTTAATAGGAGTTATCTCGGCAGATTTTATTACTTTTTATTTTACTTTAAACATATTTTATTCGTATATAAATATACAAAAGGGGTCGGGGCACAAGTTATTTCAACTTAGGTATCCCCTCTCCGGCCGTACAAAATTGACAATACATTGTTACAAAAAGGCGATAACAGAAACGTTTGTACATAGTGAGAAAACAATTTGAGTTTGCATTTGGTCGAATAACATCTTTCAGCGTATGTGTTTATGGATTACCATTAGGACGAGCATAAATCTATGCATATCTATATATCTATTGTGATATTTAAGGAAGATGTGAAATATAGGTTTCAAGGCTATGTATGTATATCAAACTATTGACAGTAAGGTTAAGCTGAATTTGTATAGTAGTGAATTTGGCGATTCGCCCGATGACGCACTTGACAGTTACGCTGTAAGAAATTATCGGACCATGTATACTTGAAAAGGGAAAGTACACGTAGCACATTATTTAACTCATATAATAATAGTACCATATTAAATTAAAACACACAGGCAAGAAGTACAATATCCAGTTTACCAAAAGTTATTTCTCCAAATATGCCGAATATATATGACCCTTTCTGTACAAAATACTCTATCATTGACGAATAGCACTGTAGTTCCCTCAGGGAATGTTCAGATAATAAGTTCAACAAACGACGTTGTTGAACTTATATTATCTGAACATTTCCCTGTAATAAATAGGACACCTTCTGTACTTGTATTATCTGCGTCTGCTTATGTTTCCTGAATACCCCTCCAAATGAATAATAGACCATTCCAATGTATACGTTTATAACTGAATGGGAAAATTCATTTAGTATAGAAAGGGTTAAAATTCGTTAAATGTAAACATAAATATGCACACTTCATGCTTGAAATCGCTGCTGATAATTTTGATGCTGCATAATTATTTATGTTTCAAATCCATAATTTTAATTTAAAATACGTAAGATACAAATGGAATTTTGCGAATTTGGTCTGATTCAATAGGCAATGGGACAGGGAGGTGCATGGTGCAATTGTATATTGCAACGTGGAAACCCCAACAACGGACACCCTCTAGCCACATACATGCACGTGCTTAACATCATATGGTTGATAAAAAATAATGCTTTGACAAATTCTAGCGTTTTCGATATCCTTACTTCTAATATACTCGATACAATGATTCAATTCGAGACTCGTTATCATTCAGAATCTTTGCTGAAATACACAGGCCCATAGCATCTCGTCCTAACTAGATTACTAATTATATTGTTATCTACCCAAACGAAAAACGAGAACAAATGCGAATTCCATAATAATTGGACCAAACTAATGGCCTGGTCTTTTTGAAAAACGAGAGGCCGATCACGATCGACATATGTTGAACCCATCCCTCGCAGATAGTACATAAGCTATGATCAGAATCATACTCCAGAGTATTGATGTTGAATTATAGAGTATACGGTTATGTACGAAAGTAGTCTAGAGAAAATTGTATGTATAGAATAACACAAATTGAATACGAATTATATTGTTATCTACCCATACGAAAAACCAGAACAAATGCGAGTTCCAGAATATTTTGACCAAACTTATGGCCTGGTCTATTTGAAAAATGAGAGGCCGATCACGATCGACAGACATTTAACCCACCACTCGCCGATAGTACATAGCTATGATCGGAATCATAATCCAGAGTTTTGAATTGTATAGTATACTGTTATATACGAAAATAGCAGACAAAATTGTATGTACATAATAACATAAATTTTCAAATTATTAGGATTCGTGGATCAAAAGGAAGTGTTAATATAACATCTGAACTGAAGAACCTGTCCCCTAATTTAAAACAGAATACCACAGTTCATATAAAAGACAGTAAGTAGCCCTCAATAAAATGGCTTCACACATTACAATGTTTTACAATAGTTTGGAAGCACAAATCTTTAACCATCAAGTTTAATCTGCTAAGTGCTCTGCGGCCAACTATGGCAGTATGGACACATTGGAAACTATACACTCTTATAACTAATGTGTAGAAACGATTACACATCAAATGTGTAAACCCGGTTAATACACATAGCAATGTGTAGTTTTACATACAAATGCATTGACCAAGGACCGTTCTGCACATAATGTGTATATTTTGTTACACACAATTGTGTAAGAACGTAGAGCATGCGCATTGCGGTGCCTTCAGTTTCATAGTCTGCTACATGACGCCATATTGTTTGAGTATATGTTTTGGAATACAATCTACATCGATCGTAGACAAGGAACGTAAGTTCAGAATTCCGATTTGTGGGTATAGTATTAATGATATATGAGGATTTATTTGTTAAAACTTTCATGGCGAATACTGCTCTTAGACTCGTTTAAATGATTGTTGTAATATGGTAATACTAATATTATGCAACCACGCCACGACCCTGGTTTGTTAATTTAAAACGAAGACTCTACACAAAATGTGTAAGGTATATGTGTTGATTTTATGCACACCAATGTGTATAAATGTGTAGAAATTGACCCATTTATTGTGTACAAATTTGTAACAATTTGTGTAGGTACATAAAACTACACATATACACTGATATACTACACAAATATGTTTAAGGTCAAAAATGAATAATGATTGTGTAGCAGGGCTACACATTGTGTGTAGAAAATCTACACATTAGTCATAAGAGTGTATGGTTCATGGCAATAATCCACACGAAGTATTAACAACATCTGCACCCTTGGACTGGACAAAACCATTTTTGAAGTACTGATTTTATTTGGTGTTATCCTACCCTTATTTTGCCTACTGTCTAGGACCCCCTGACATGATAAACTGAAGGCTTCCCTTTTCCAAATGCTCCATAGTACTCAATAGATTTTATAAACCCCATAGCCCTCATTGTTAATCTTCTGACCCTTTGGTGGCCCCTACAATTCAATCAACCAAGACCCTATGAACAAATTACAAACTAGGTCTTAGAATGATCCAAACCAAGTATTAAGGAAATCCACCCAGTGGAACTGCGGAAGAATCAGAAGTATTTAAAATTGTGTTATCTGGAACCTAACCCGATCCTTTTGATTCTGAGGATCCAGCCGTTTCTGTATAAACAATCAGTAGATAAAAGCCAATTACAACAGACTTGGGCTGGCGACAGAAAATATAGTCCCCCAATTTGCCTATTTGTTTTTGTTTATTTTTGTTAGTGCAACGAAGTTGGACAAGATTTTAACTCTAATGAACGAAGCAATCATTTTACATGGTCTGGATTTTATGTCATGCGCAGCTTTTCAATATAGTATTAATCTGCTTGAATCAATGTAAAGACGCATTGCGTAGTAATTTTCTTGGCACGATGCCAAGACGCCTATTGATCACTAGTGGCAGATAGGGAAATTTGTAATGACTTTTTTAATGATATAATAGGGGTTTCATGTGATGCATGTATATCCACATAAAATTCAGGATTTATTCAACCCGTTGTTAAAGGTACACAATTGATTTGATGGTCCTCGTATCATCAGATTCCAACAACATATCTACAAAAGACAGTTTAGTTATCAAAATCGATTAATTACCCAAAAATAATGCTAACATCTGTCAACTCTGGTATCTGGTATCGAAAGTATGTCGGTCGGCTTGTCAAATATTTCTGGGCTGCCAAATATTCCAGGTGGTGAAAAATAACAGATTTCAAAATACAATATCTGATAACTCAGATATTATATGGGTGGGTTCTTCGACTCGAATCATATTTTTTATCCCGAAGCCAAAGAAATAATAATTTAGGAGCATTAATTTGGATTATGTATTCACCAACTGATAACTTGGCCTAATATAACTAGTGCACAACACTCCACAGTATCTTTTTTATCCCCTGTGCAAAGTGGCTTTTTGCTGAAATTTATTAATTTTCCGATGTGGCTTAATTTGAGAGGTTTCTTAATCCAAACCTAAGATAACTGGACAAACCTATGTTTCAAGTTGAAATCCTTCAATCCCCATTGTTGTTCCAGATAACGATAATTCACATTCAATCTAAGATGACGGAGATATAGGGATGGTTGTAACCGTTGTATTTTACATTCTTTGGGCCATAACTTCAGAAGAAACGAACCGACAAAACCTGTTATATGTGGATATTGTTCTCTTCATGCTGCCACATAAGAATAATAAAGAACATTCAAACATGACCTGCAATGGCCGAGACACAGAGATCCAAAGTTGGCACATAAGGGCCATAACTCAACAACAAATGAATGGCCGAAACCTGTTCATGTTGATATTTCTTCAAGCCTACAGTGGCTAGCATTGCCAAACTCACCCTCTGTGGACCCCTTTCTGCATAGATCTCAACTGCTATGGGAGACCTACGACCAGATTGAAGTTCTCAATGGAAGTACACACATTAGTCACCTCAATTATGCATTTCTTCTGCAAATTAGGGGATATAGAAACTGAAGAGAAGGGGGGGGGGGGGGGGGAAGCAACTAAAAACAAAGTTAATTTGATACTATAGATACTTCCCAGAAGATGAGGCCAAGCAGAATGGAGTCCCCAGAGGGTGATTTTGATGCACTAATTCACCCTCTGCGGACCTCATTCACGAAATGCTAAGACCTCACTTTCTGGGTCTCAAATTAACATTGTTTTAGTCACTTTTCCCCTTCTGGGAAGTTCTATATCCCCTCATTTGCAGAAGATAAAATGCATAATCGAGGTGACTTATGGGTGAACATCACCAACTTCAACTGGGGAACTTCAATCTGATCATAGCAGTTGAAGCTTAAGCAGAATGAGGTCCCCAGAGTGTGAATTTGGTGATGCTAGCCCACTGTGTATGGTAGTATCACTAAATTCACCCTCTGGGGACCTCATTCTTTAAATGGCAGACACACTATTTGCAGATTTGTATTCCTTCCTCCATCGCGGTCCATATGTGACCCGCCATATCAAATCCAGTCGGAAGTCGGGATTTTTTTACCCTGTGCCAATGCATTCTCTTATATATGCGAGTCGACCATAGGTCGCCTCGCATATATAAGAGAATACATTGGCTTAACAATTTTTTATCATGTTTTTTAAATAAATGTTTCTTACAATTTTTAGGACATAAAATAAAAAAACATCCATTACCCTGCAGGGAGCCCCACACATATATAGAAGCACATAGAAGAGTGTCGTCTGCTCATGTTTGTCTGGGACTCTGTATGGGTGAAATTATAAAATTGTTAAAGAATACAAGAACAAATTATTAAAATTGTAAATAATTGTTAGGCCAATGCATTCTCTTATATATGCGAGGCGACCTATGGTCGACTCGCATATATAAGAGAATGCATTGGCACAGGGTAAAACAGTTTCCCGACTTCCGACTGGATTTCATATGGCGGGTCACATATGTACACTGAAGATTATTGAAATACGACTTGATTGAGATAGTTGTTTCCGACAGATGCACCGATGGCTCCACGGACAGTACCAACTTCTATATACCCCGCGGAACCCCACCCACCCATTTTTACAAGAGTTACTGCTCTTTGGTAAAATTAGGCAATTATTGTCTTACAATGATAACTTGTTGACCAAAAAATATCAAGTTTTGGTAAATTTGATACCATAGTTGACAGTGGTTAGAATTACAGACA
The DNA here is from genome assembly GCA_032622095.1 of Siphonodentalium dalli. Lineage (NCBI taxonomy): Eukaryota > Metazoa > Mollusca > Scaphopoda > Gadilida > Siphonodentaliidae > Siphonodentalium > Siphonodentalium dalli. Next base: position 276,037,166 of record CP136063.1, read on the forward strand.
AATTACATTCTGGTCTGTAGGATGCTCAGATGAAATACAGGTAAAATTTGTATCGCAGATTTTAACTCTGCCATTTTGTATGGAATTCTCAGGATGGAATGGAATCAGTCAGCAACAGTGCAAGTTATACCAGATGTGAAAATGGGAAATCTTCTTTTCCGTTCTGAAACATCTAAACCATTAGTAAATGGAAAGTTTCAAATCAGTATCAAAGAACAAAGTACAGTAATGCTCTAATTAATCGACCCCTTAACCACAGCAGAATTATGGGCAACTTTTCAGGATTTAGTCGGAAATATGGCTTGTTGCAACAAACCATATTTCCCAACTAAATCCTGAAACGTTACCCATAATTCTGCTGTGGTTAAGGGGTCGATTAATTAGGGCATTACTGTAACTATTTTATTTTCTTCTGTACTCTGTATTCACATCATGAATACTAATTAACTTAATTGGCCTCATAAATGTACCATAAAAGAAACCAATTAAAACACATAAATGTACCATCAAAGAAACAAATAAAAATACTTTGGAAAATATAGTTTTCCCATGCAAAGGGTGAGTTTTGTGTCTTGGATAAATACAATTGCTGTGGCTTAAAGATGCATTGTCCGAATTAACGCTGCTAAATTACTATTTCTTTGGCTTCGGGAGTAAAAATCTCGGACAAAATTGCGGATGAAGATCGATAACTCTAAAATCAAGTGGTAATACAGCCAAATTTCGTAATACTTAAGTGATAATACGGCCATATTTTGTTGAACAAAATGTTGATAAATAACAAGTTTTGGGAAATTTGATACCATAGTTAGCATTATTTTGTGGCAATAAATCGATTCTGATAACTAAAGCTTATTTTGAAGAAATGTTGTTGTTGATGTATCTTGATGATAAGGGGACCATCTGATCGGATTGAGTACCTTTAAACTGTTTATGTTCGCTCATGGACTTTTTGCATCTATTGGACTTAGCAGAATGCTCTAATCCCCGTCACAGACAAACAGTTTAAGCGACGGCACTCGATACGTATTCTATATATTTTGAATGGCTTTGATTTCATCGGCATTAATTTCGGGGTTTATCATGAAAAGTGTTTTTATCGGTACATGAATTCGTGGATCAGATATCATATTTATGCACATCAATCATTCCTACATTAGCAGCTTCGTGACATATTTGAGCAGTCACTATAGAAAAATTAGACCCCAAGGTATTTCGACGCTGAAAGCACATCACACAATCAGCGTAATAGCTACCAGCTTCATTTCAAACATTGACCAGGTAGTTATTTATTGTTTATATAGTCTGCACATGGTGAACCCATTAGCCTTTATTACGAGACCAATACATTGAGCATTGTTTACACAAACTATTATAGAAGGGATCACATGATCAGCATATGAATTTTGTATTCGGTGAATGAATTTAAAAAAAAAGATTCCAACATTTCATCGCGCCTCCTGTGTATTTCTGCATACATTTTGACATATCAAAAACAGACGTAATGCCCGATCTTCATTTCTATGTCGTATATTGGTATTTGCTCATTCAACTCAAGAGTCAATTATTTAGTTGGATGTTGATTTTGTGGTTGAACCAAACCACAAAATCAATGAATAACAGACCCCCACTAATTAAAGACATAGTATGTACTTGTTCGGGCACGTGAAACTGGTAAGTTAGTGTTCAGGATGCCAACTGGAGGAATATAACATTTTACTAACATTGGCGAAAATCTCAAGAAAATCCACCACACAACTCCATAGAAAACATCGTCTGAACTACGCTCAATTGTAAATATTTACAACTCAATTCGGGATGCATCTATCAGTGATAAGCTAACGAAACCCATTTTGTCATTGATATTGGTTGCATTTAATTACTATAAAATAATGATTGCATTGTCAATTTGGATAGAATATTTGTAAAAATAACTACTTTTAACAAGAAAAGGAGGCGACTGCTTTTTTTTTTTTTTTTTTTTTTTACTTTTAACAAGATTATTCTCCATTTCTATCTGATCACCCTACCAGAGTGTTTCACATCACTTTAAAAGGATTTTACAGTACAACTTTTTTTCGAACTGGCGTATAAAACCACTAGATTAAGGGTGGTGTGAGGAAACATCTTGCACACATATACAAACTTAAGCAGCAAAAAATATTATCATTAGGGTCAAGCAGCAAAAAATATTATCATTAGGGTCAAGAAAGAAATATTATCATTAGGGTCAAGAAAGAAATATTATCATTAGGGTCAAGAAAGAAATATTATCATTAGGGTCAAGAAAGAAATATTATCATTAGGGTCAAGAAAGAAATATTATCATTAGGGTCAAGAAAGAAATATTATCATTAGGGTCAAGAAAGAAATATTATCATTAGGGTCAAGAAAGAAATATTATCATTAGGGTCAAGCAGGAAACAAGAAGTAAATCAATATAAATCTTTAATGTTAGTTTAAAATAATCGTTGAACAATAAATATGCAGAAACATCTAAACTGGAATAAACAATCATCCCTTTTTTAATCTTCCAGTGTTCCATTGAAATTAGGCTCTTGATTGTTTATCAAGACTCGCAGGGTGGAAATCTCAATAAAATGAATGTGTATGACAGTGTTTTCACTGATATCAAGACTCGCAGGGTGGAAATCTCAATAGAATGACTGTGTATGAAAGCAAGCCTGCAAATAGCGTGTCTGTCATTTGCAGAATGAGGTCCCCAGAGGGTGAATTTAGTAAGGACTATCCAGCATAGCGGGCTAGCATCACTAAATTCACCCTCTGGGGACCTCATTCCACTTAGGCCCTCAACTGATATGGCAGACCTAGGATCAGATTGAAGTTCCCCAGTTGAAGTTCGTGATGTTCACCCATTGGGCACCTCAATTATGAATTTTATCTTCTGCAAATTAGGGGATATAGAAACTTCCTAGAAGGGAAATGTAACTAAAAACAATCTTAATTTGATACTATAGATACTTCCCAGAAGATGAAGCCTAAGCAGAATGAGGTCTCCAGAGGGAGAATTTGGTGATGCTAGCCCACTGTGCGGGATAGCATCACTAAATCCACCCTCTGGGGACCTCATTTTGCAAATGACAGACACGCTATTTGCAGGCTTGTATGACAGTATTCATTGATTACATGTAAAATGATAGCTGGACATGAGAAATGAATAGAGCCTAACATTCAGTGTATCTTCATATGCTGCTTCAGTTAATGGCAAGATTTCACTGCCCGAGAATATTATACGGGATGCTGCCAAGAAATGATATCTGTGCTCTCAGGTACCTTCCTCTGCTGACAAGTAAGAAATAATTATACCTGTCCCCAGTGACATGTAGAAATTCCAGAACATTTCAAGCCTTGATTATGTTTTGTAATTTGGCAGCAAAAATTCATACTGGAAAAGCACATGGTGTTTTCGGAGCTGCATGGGAGAATCCAATCAGAAATGAATAGTCTAATTTAATGAAGTTCATCAGTAATCAGCAAACAAAACTGATAAAGATGATAGATATGAGAATACTAGAAATTTGAAAACATTGGAACTTATTTGCATGCAGACCACTTAGGCTTTCTCATAACCAAAGGAAAAATAGATTGTGAGAATCTTTAGTTGTAAATCTCTTTAAAACCGAACTAAGAGCAGCATAACATTAACCCTTTCATGACGGGAGCTGTGCTGGTGCAGCATTAAAGATTACCTGCCAATGCATTCTTATGTATGCGAATCTCCCATAGGGAGAAGCACTGGCTTATACGGTCAAGGTATATATTGTTAGGCCAATGTATTCACTTATATATGCGAGACTCCAAATGGGAGACTCGCATATATAAGAGAATGCATTGGCACAGGGTTTTCAAACAAATTCAGGATGCTCCAGTCATGGATAGGTTAACTGATATAATATTTCTAATTAATCATCTTTCCAATTTCTAGCAGACACAACAAACAACTAAATGATCTATCAACCTGAAGAGTTCTGTTTAACACTGAGCTAATGACATGTTATATCATAATGTTGTTGATTTCTATAATTTGGATTTCATCTTGCCCATCAGTTTTTCCAGCTTCATTGCAAGAGCCATATCTCCCTTGATTTTTAGTTTCCCTGACATGAAGGCCATTGTTGGTTTCATTTTTCCGGCAAACATTTTTTCGAAGTCGGCACTGTCCATCGTCATCGTACAACCAGCGGTAGCTGATGGTTCACCCTGCCCAACCGAGCCAGATCCGGTCTTCAGGTCAATAAACCAATTCCCTTCATGGGAACCTGTAAATAATGAGATAGAACCCAATCAACATTTAAAATTAAATGCTTGTTTCTCATCGATACCATTCTCATGGTGGGGGAATCATGTGGTTAAGAGATTGGCGAGTAGCACGCATGACTATGATTATTTATTCATAACTCATTCATATGATATATAGAGGATCTACAACGAATTCCCAGTTTATAGCGGAATTTACAAAATGAGTCCAGTAAATTAGGTCTGGACCGAGCCTTTGGCGAGGACCAGACCTAATTTACTGGACGAGTTTTGTAAATTCCGCTATAATCTGGGGACGAGTTGTAGATTCTATTTATTACATGATCCAAATCCTCGGCAAAACATACTTAAATCAACAAATGGGACGCGAAACTAACACAGGCTTCTATAAAGCATGCGATGACGTTTCACGTAACTATGCGTAGTTTGCCCGCATAAAGAAATAGTCCCAGATAAATAAAGACTCTTTGGCGTATTTATTGGCGTATATTTAATGACATAACTTTTCAAACTCTTCGTTTATTATAGTCTGTTGGAAAAATATTGGAAGCCACAGTATTTTGAGACGTTGTGAACAGACAACAAACCGGAAGTCAAATGTCACCCGGCACTATTTCCTGTTATTAAACGAACGTTTAATATCACAATTTATAGAATGGGTTTATTGAATGGAATAAGGATATGATCATGTAATAAATACAATTATATACACAGTGTAATAGTATAACATTCAATGAGCTATCGGGGACAGCATAACCAAGAGGTTGTCTACCTGCCGTCCCCATTGAAAAGTAATATAACTATACATCTAATAATAATTTTAATTTATCTAGGTTTTGTCTTGTTAACATTAAACATTGGTATATAAATGTCTGTTTTTTAATAAATAATAGTATAATTCATTTGTCGTTCACCGTTCATCGCTCAGTTTGTGATATGGTATGTAAAGTACAAGCATGTGGAATATGGATATGTGGATGAGGCCAGTGGAGAACCATGATAATTGTTTAACCAATGGACAAGGCATTCGAATAAGGCATTCGAATAATACATTCATGTATTTCCTGCGATGGGGTGATAATGCACATGTATTATCTATCCTTCTCTCTTGTTATACAATGTCAGTTATCGCTATACGAATACTATACTACTTATTACACATCGTTGCAGTCCGGACAATTTTTGTATGTACATTTGGGATTCAGTTGATATTGAAAATGGCCGAAGCAAGAGCAAATTTACACAAACATAATATATTAGGCCCTGACACAAACGTAGCATTTCGGCATATGCTAGATTATTTTTAAAACAAGTTGATACCTTAATTGTTTCGAAACACTCAGTAGTTTTCTATAACATTCTGACCAGTTGCCAGCATGGGGGTTCGTGTAATACACCAATCCATACATCTAGGAGAATTCTTCGACTGACAACTTTGGTCAGAATGTTAGAGCAAACAACTGTGAGTTTGACACAAATGAGGTATCAGCTTGTTGCATCCTAGTTTATTACCTTTTTCTTAGTTTGTGGTCATGTTTGCGATAGCCTCGGCCATTTTGAATGCGTGATACTCATCAACTCGAAACCATGTGATTCCCCTCTGTGATTCTATTACTGGCAATTCACAAACTATCTCACATGGGTTGCCCCATTATTACAGCACTATAACGGCACAAGCTAAAATTAGTAACAGGATCTCCAAGTGACTGTAATTATATTAACCCTTTCTATACTAAATGGATTCTCCCAGCCAGTTATAAAAGTTTTCATTGGAATAGTCAATTGTTCATTTAGATGGATGTCCAGGTAATAAAAACAGACGGCAGACAAATGAAAAGCTAATACAAGTTCGGAAGGATTCACATTCATTGATGGTAAATGTTCAGATAATAAGTTCAACAGACGACCTATGGTTGATTGTTGAACTCATTATATGATCACTTCCTAAGGGAACTACTCGTCAGTGAGTATTTAGTATAGAAATGGTTAACCACTTGGCTGCTATACTGGCAGTTGACCATTATTCTTCACTGGAACTCAGAGAATGGTGCATTGGAACCATCGTATCTCTGAGTTTGAAACAGTGTTCCAGGATTGTGAGTGATAATAGCCTTTCAACGGAGTCAGTTTTTGGGTTTTTAATATAATTATGTTGATATTGTTTTCCACTGAAAAATGGCTGTTAAGTTATCTGAAACCCAGACTGGTCTCATTACGAAATAGGTCTAGTAATGAAACCAGTTTGAGTGCTAAAACTTGACATATCTAGCTATTAACCCTTTACCCAACAGAAGGGCCCTGTTCCAATGCATTCTCTTATATATGCGAGTCGACCATAGGTCGCCTCGCATATATAAGAGAATGCATTGGCTTAACACATTAAAAATTATAAAATTGTTAAAGAATGTAAGAACAAATGGTAAAAAGTGTTAAAAAAAGATTTTTTTTAGGCCAATGCATTCTCTTATATATGCGAGGCGACCTATGGTCGACTCGCATATATAAGAGAATGCATTGGCACAGGGCATAACTGTAACTATCACAATGTGGTCAAGGAGCCGGTTCCAATGATATCCATATTTGTATGGTTCTATTGAGACAGACCGAAGATATTTTAGGCTGTTGAAGCTTTATTTGGCTGGTTTTGGCCGGTTTGTTGGGTAAAGGGTTAATGACAGATAAACTATCAGCTGACAGGAGGCCGCCAGATAAAAAATCATAAACAGGCCAACTGGAGGCTGAGTATTAGTTAATCTTATACATACTTGCTCTCCATGTATCCGATTCCTTCTATATTTTCAGTTGTATGATCTCATTCTCATGAACATGGCTTATATCTCAATACTGTTCAATAATTACAGACTATCACACCATTGGTCATCAGTAGTGTGAACGAGAGCCCAACCGTGCTTCAATAATTACAGACTATCACACCATTGGTCATCAGTATTGTGAACGAGAGCCCAACCGTGCTTCAATAATTACAGACTATCACACCATTGGTCATCAGTAGTGTGAACGAGAGCCCAACCGTGCTTCAATAATTACAGACTATCACACCATTGGTCATCAGTAGTGTGAACGAGAGCCCAACCGTGCTTCAATAATTACAGACTATCACACCATTGGTCATCAGTAGTGTGAACGAGAGCCCAACCGTGCTTCAATAATTACAGACTATCACACCATTGGTCATCAGTAGTGTGAACGTGAGCCCAACCGTGCTTCAATAATTACAGACTATCACACCATTGGTCATCAGTAGTGTGAACGAGAGCCCAACCGTGCTTCAATTTTGTTTAAATCACACATGTTTGAGGGATAATTTTCTGAGTAAATTCAGTCAAGCAGTCAGCAAAACACACTTCTAACTTCAGGGTAAATTCCATTTGCACAGTTTAAAAGCTTGAAACATTAATTCTAGTGCTGGGACGGTTGTCCGGATAACCGGTTACGCGTGTCAACCGGTTGGAGGAGGCCACAGCCGGATAACCGTAATATTGATAACGATCGTACTATCATCGTAGTACTCCGTGTAAATGTTGCCGAAATCATTTACGGAAGTTTAAGTAACGCGAGTAAGTAATAAGAAGCCGCTTAGAAGCGATTTGGACAGTTGATTGTGTATTCATATACCCCACAACACATGCCTGTTTGATCACCGGCAGCTTTTCTAGACATGAAACCAACAACTACACTCTGTGTCAGTCTATGAATCACTTGCTACACATTCAATGCCAATTTCCTTTGGCGGCATTACATGACGTTCCGGCTGCACGCGCACCGCGGCATACATCAAAGCAATCAAGTCTAGACTTTTACTACGTCATCAATAGTATGTCTGTTTTCTTGAAACTGCCCCCCCTTTCATTACCATTAGTTCGTCTCAAAGCGATGACAGAAGACCTACAAAAACGGAAATTGAACGTTTGGGGACATATAGTCCTAATTGAAGATGACGAAAAAAAGAAAGAAATGGGCAGTATATATACAAGGCCTGTCGAACGCGATTCGTTTATTCTGGATCAACATCCAATATGAAGTCGCACATCCAGAAAAAACACATAAGCCTACTGGGAGTGGGAACTCAGAGTATATCTAGTGATGTGTTCGATAACTTTATTTCCTAAACACTGGATGGGGCTTGCGTAATGAATCATGACGATTTAATTTTGTTTGAATTTGTTTATTAAATAATTGAAGTAACATCGTGTAGCCACTGTGATTAATACATACCTGCCTATACCCAAACACTAGTAAACATTACTAAACAACAGTATACCTACCTTCAGTAACTTGTTTGGGCTAATCGTGCCCAGGATATAATACACGAGGGAGGAACAATATTTCGTCGCTGAAAGTTTTGCAAGCAAGCGTTATATATGCGGTAAACATCGATATACTAGCGCACCACTGTAAACATCGATAAACTAACGCACCACTGATATATATTATATTTTAGTTTGTTTGGGCTCAAAACTGAATTAATTTATACACATTTACCACTATTTGATCGCCGTAGCAGGAACGCATTGTATGACCAAGACATCGTTTGTGATCGCATGTATATCAACATTTCCGGGAAGCGTAATGAACACTTGTTTTGCCGATATCATGACCAGTGTATTCAATCTCATACTTAGGGTAATGCTGGTCGTGGTTAACTGGTTATGGTTAGGTTAATGCCCGTGGTTAACCGGTTAGGAAAAAACCCCAACCGTCCCAGCACTAATTCATTCTAAGTCAAATATTTTAAAAAATACAATTCCATTAAGTTTGACTCAAAATAAGAAATTTTCATAATTGTGTTTTGATACTCGCTACGTCTATTCAAAAAGGCAACTATTCCACCAAATTCATGGCATCTTCATCAGCCATTCCAGTTGCATAACGGTCAGGAAAATATAAAATGACTTCACATGTCTCCAGTGATATCTCGCGGTCTGGAGCGCCATGGAGCAAGGTTATTTACTAGAATACAACGTTGTGTATCTTACAGATACAGTAAGGCCCTAAATAATCGACTCCTTAACCACAGTAGAATTATGGGTAATTTTTCAGGATTTATTCGGAAATATGGCTTGTTGCCATTCATTGGAAAGCTCTCAGTGAGAGCTTTCCGATGAATGGCAACATGCCATATTTCCGACTAATTCCTGAAATATTCCCATAATTCTTCTGTGGTTAAGGAGTCGATTATTTAGGGCATTAATTTATGATATATACCTGAGAGCTTGAATTGATAAATTCCATTGATACTTTTGATTAAGTCTTCACTGAGTAGTCCCTCAATTGTGTTGAAAATTTTTGCTGGACCATCCGTTGGTGCTGCAGACGCTGAAGAAGCTGAATCACTAGCGGGTGCTTCAGCATCAAGGAAGAAGTCAGGCATCAATGTACTACCTGAAGATGCAAATCATTCACATTTAAAGGCACCCAAGGCACTCACATTGGGAAAATGTTCAAATAAAAAAAAAAAGTATTCAAAAACGTTCACAACCAAGAAGAAAATGGAGAAATCTATAAATATATAAATCCCATTGTCAGATGGTCGTCTGTCTGTCTGTGTGTGGCAAAATGTCCTCAGTGTCCTTTAGCATCCAAATGCATGGGCGCCGCTGAGAGCACTAAGAGAACTCAAAGAAACACTATAGACCAATCATTTTTTGACAGGCAATCCCCGTAGATAGATTATTGATAGCTCTCCATTGATGATATATCGAGTGTTGAAACCATTGTTATGTAAACAAAGCTCTTACAGTACTTTGTCAACAAACATAGCTAATTGTGTATTAAGTTCAAATACATTAGTCTAAAATATATGATTTTCCAGATTTTTGGTTCACTGCTTTGACCTTTTCCAATGATTACTGTCAAGTTTTGATTAAACCTTGGCATGTTATTGGTAATTCCGCTGTAACAGTAATGTTTTCGATAAGCAAATTCTCACTATTTGATAGTTATTAATGAAAATAAGAACAAAGTTGAGACAGTTTTGTATGTATTTGTAGATGATAGTTGGTTCATAAACTTAGAACAAATTTATATGTTATTTCGCACACACCCAATTTGAGGCCCTAGATCCCATTAACTACTGAAACCAAAGTATGAAACTTTTTCCCACCTTGAGATATTATTTTAGCAGGTCTTTTCATCATATTTCATGCCCTAATAACACAGGAAACTGCACACTTCGACCCAAAGGTGCATGAAACATGTCATTTTATCACTACGAGATACTAGTAACTCATAGTTGGCATCTGGATGGACTCATGGTCATAATTTTCGCTGCACGCAGACTACGAGTTATCTCATAGGCAAGTCTGGACATGTTTTCCTCATGTTCATGAAGTATGTACTCGCGCAGATATGAGAAGAGACAAGATACATCTGTTCGATGTGTTCAGACGGACCGGACATGTGTGTTGATGGTTGTTTCCAACTGTTCCATATTAGCAACTTATGAATGTTATGTCATATTTAATCTACCATTTGATCATAGGCACTGACTGCTATGTACATATCAATGGATCTACAATGAGTCCTCAGTTTATAGTGGAATTTACAAAACGAGGCCAATAAATTAGATCTGGACTGAAACTTTGGCGAAGTCTGGACCTAATTTAGTGGACGATTTTTGTAAATTCTGCTATAAACTTGGGACGAGTTGTCAATTCTATTTATTACATGATCCAAAACCTCAATAAAACATACTTAAATCAACAAATGGGACATGAAACTAACATCGGCTTCTATAAAGCCTGCGATGACGTTTCACGTAACTATGCGTTGTTTGCCAGTGTAAAGAAATAGTCCCAGATAAATAAAGACTGACGTATTTAATGGCGAATATTTAATGAAATAACTTTTCAAACTCTTCAATCGTAAGTTTGTTAGAGAAATATTGGAAGCCATAGTAATTTGATACGTACATGTAGCATACGGAATATAAACAGAAGACACACTGGAAGTCAAAGATCACCTGGCACTATTTCCTGTTATGCAACGAATGTTGCAGAATGTTGCATATCACAATTTATAGAATGGGTTTATTGAATGGGATAAAGGTAGGATCATGTAATAAATACAATTCCTGGACTCTTATAATGAGCTGTTTCCATTGATTCAAATGAATATTTCAAAATTAAATTTATTCTTTATTCATCCTTTTTCACTTCTACTCCACATACTATACTGAAACATGTGTGTACTAGTATATAGATATGAGCTATGAATTGAACATGCCCATTTTCATCAGAGCCCATTACATATAGAAGAGTAGCGGGAGGGGACTAGGTCAAAAACAGCATCATCCCGGCCGATATCCTGTTGTAGACCGAGAAGACTTGGTCTAATTAATAGCATACAAAATCATTCTCCTCTTCCAATATTTCAAAATAGTGTTGTTTGACTTCTTGCTTGACAGAGTGAGCTGTTTCTAGGAAGTTAAATTATGGGGGTTATATGTTCCAATATTTTGGCCCGAGATGCTTAACACGTTGACTGCCTGTATGAGTTATATCAAGTGGGTACATAGCAACTACGAGTTATCTCGTAGTACCTGGTGCACCAGTAATTGCTACCATAAGTTGACTCGTAGTTGCCCTTAAACTCAGTTGAATGGACTGTAAATTACAAATTAACTGGAGATAATGCTCAAAGTCTACGTCTACAGATGCAGCGATGTTCTGCATAATAGTTAATAAAGTTATTCCTCTTTATTTGTGTTGTTACAGTACAGAGGGGTCGATGTTCCAGTGGACTGTTTTCAGGTTAACTTGTGTGCGACAATAAGATTCTTTTGAGCACCAGGTTAGAACGTGGTTGAGTATATGCACTGTCTGGTTGTTTCTTATCATTCATTTCGAAGGTTAGTGCTTCTGAAAAACAGAACATTTACTTTTAATAATAATATAGAGAGCAGCCTTTCCCTAGCATCACGAAGGGGTGTAAATTGAACTTCAGCTATTGTTACTTCTCTCAGATAACAGTCCACTTCTCCAAATTGAAACCTCTTGACTGGTATGTGTCAAATCAACAATGAACATATTAATAGTTAGAACAAGTCTTCTCAGTGCACAACAGCTTGGGGTATCAGTTGGTTAATGCTGTTTTTTGGAATGAGTCCTGACCCGTTGCTGTTCTATAACGGACATTCATTCATAAGATGTATAACACCGGGCATTCACGTTAACCCCTGCATGTGATTATTATCTGACATGTCCGCGATTAATCTGTCTTCGAAATGATATCATTTATTGTGATAGAAAAAGGTATAGTGATGATTCGATCATTTAATGTATTGTTTTCTGATCGAAATTCTCTGGAAAACAAGGCTTTGTTTACTTATAGATCTCGTTGCTTTGACATGTAAGGGACCTCTTTTGTTTGATATCATCATGCTAGGGAAAGGCTGTTCTCTATGTTCATATATGCAAAAGCTTCCATTTGCCCTAATCCGAAGACATACAAGCAAGATAATTCCCACTTATGATTCATGGGCATAAAGTCCGTTATAGAAGAGTAACGGGAGGGGACTCGGTCCAAAAACAAAATCATCCCGGGCCATTCCTGGCCGATATCCTGTTAAGGGCGGAGAAGACTTGGTCTAATTAATAGTATACAAAATCATTCTCCTCTTCCAACAATTCAAAATAGTGTTGTTTGGCTTCTTGCTTAACAGAGTGAGCTGTTTCTTGGACGTTAAATTATGGGGGTTATATGTTCCAGTATTTTGTCCCATATTTACTTATTTTTTTCTCTTTTCTTTTCAACGGACAGGACACTTTGTTGAAAGGCATGGGGAAGATATAATGTAATTTCAGTTTATCCATTCCTTCATCCTACACAGCTGGCAAACCAATATTATATATAATTGTTTTATATTTTATCTTAGATTTTTTATCAGTTTAAAATATGTTTATCATAATCTATTTTACATTTTATTTCACATTTATGGATCATAATGGAAACAAGTTTTAATCCTTTCATGACGGGAGCTGCGCTGGTGCAGTATTAAACATCCTGTGACAGTGCATTCTCTCATATATGCAAGTCTCCAATAGGGAGCCTCGTATATACAAGAGAATGCACTGGCCTACAAAGTCAAGGTATATATTGTTAGGCCAATATATTCTCTTATATACCGTACCGGTATATACCCTACTCACATATATAAGCGAATGCATTGGCACAAGTTTTTCGCAAAATTACTGGAAGCTCCAGTCGTGGAAGGGTTAACTTTATTGTGCTATCACTGATTTTATATACCTGTAAATAGTATACATGAATATTTTACCAAATAAAATCTACACGAATCAAATCAGGTTGAAAAAGTCAAGTCAAGCATCAGATACCCTGAGTATGTAGCTAAAAATAGACAGAACAAAATAAATTCTGATTGGAGGAATAGGTAGGTAGTAAGAAAATAAACTGTAATTCAAGAAACATTCATTCTGATTTGTCAAGAACGTGTCTAACTTCAGTTTTCCATTCACCCGCATCAACTGCTGATGGGTGAACAAAATTAAATATAGCTCAATGCAATTGACAACATGTCCCCATGATTTCATAATGCAGCCAGGAGTTGTAAAATTGAGCGCAACTCCAAGTTGTTTCTATATAGATGCAGTTCTCATCGATTAATATTGGTTACAATAATCATAAAATGATTGGAACTGGCATTTGGGCTAAGTAACGTTTCGTAACTTTTCCCGAATCCCTTGTGTATTATGCTTAATTACAAATAAAATACGTTTGAAGTAAAAGAATAGATTAACAGGAAGTTGTTTGGTTGATGTTCAGAGTAACCCTATGGAATGTGCCCAGAGATTAAATGCAGGGGATAGGATATCTCACTTCATGGAATGCAATGCAAAAAAATCTGAGCAAAGATGCAATCACTTTTCAAATATAGCTGATAGTCCAGGCACATTAGGTTTCACTACGGCAAAAAATAGGGGAAAGTTGATTATTGCAGCGATTAATAAGAACATGTTTATGAACAACTTGGCAAAAGCCCCTAGAATCCGAGTTGAGCTTTTTGAGATATCATGATTTTTCGTAATGGTGCAAATTCTGACGAAATTCCATTAGACCATAAGCGAATGCAGTAATATGTAGGCTAATTTATGGACTCAATCTTCACACATACCCGATGCTAGAGCTTACTAACAGTCGATATTCCATAATTGTGATGACATTTATTGCCGAAGAGATCATATAAATCGCATGGCGATTCAAAATTTTCCTAACAAAAGAGGGCGAGTAAAGATATTCAGACGACAATGAGCTAAAATATGAACCATTATACGAGAACAGTGGTTAAATCAGAAAAGGAAAGTGATAAGATATATGGAACCATCACCATCCTTAAGATTTTATACCTGGAAACATAACACTACCCCCTAAAACGTACGCCATGGCTTTGAGTGTCTGAAAGGCAAAAATACCACATAATAGTCCTGGCATAACAATTGTGCAAATGGTGATAACACTATGAAACTTGGCACATAGGTTCCTTATACACTATTAATCATTTTCAGATGTGTAGACATCGCGACAGGTCCTTCCTTGGCAACGGTTGCTAGACAACTATCCCACATCGAAGAAATACAAATATGACTGATATTATGGCAGTTTTAACAATCTAACATACGTCATGCAGCATTTTTATGGTGAAAATAATATTAGTTGTTGTTAGAGTGGATCTGGCTGGAAAATTACCATAGTTCTTACTTACAGGGGTGGTAACGGTTGCTAGGGACATACACGAAATCAAAAAATGCCCAGCTGACTGATATTATGGTTGTTTTGACAAACTAATATAAACTACGTAATTATCATTTTATGATGAAACAATTGTAATAGTTATTGTTAGTGTGGGTTCGACTTTAAAAATTACTATATATTTCTGGTAACGGTTGCTAGGGACATACCAGACATCGAAAAATGCACACATGACTGATGGTAGTTTTAACAAACTAAACTAAGTCATGTAACATTTTTATATTGAAAACAATTAATATAATTGTTGTTAGTGTGAACATGACAGTAAAGTTGCCGCATTCGTTACCTAACGGGTGGTGTAATGGTTGCTATGGACATATCCACCTTTGAAAACATACCATATGTATGAGTTTCTGGTAATTTAACTGATATAACTGTTTCATAATATGGTAAGAGTTTCGGGAAATTTACATGATATAATTGTTTCATAATATGCCATATTATGCTTATATTGACAATAATGCATAGCTAAAGGTTGTTGTGTTGTGTACTGATGCATTCTCATGTGGCAAATTGGTATTGAGGTTTCATTGTTGCTTGGTAACCACCTACCATTGCCAAATCTTCTTTAAACTGACAGACTATTCAGTTAGTTTGATCAGAATCACATACCTGTGTGGAGTTTATTATTGTTTGACCCACATTTATGTCGATACAACCTGAACCCCACCCCCCCCCCCCATGGAATCAGACATTCGCACTACATTTGAGACAATGGCATCCATGCAGAACACTCTATCACGGTGTGTAGCATCTGTATACTAGTTGCTATACGGTAGGAAATAACTGTGTTTCCTTCCTATCCATGCCATAACTATAATATTTTTTTACCCAAAATATGTATCTCCTATAATAAATATCTTGGGACACTGAAACTAATGGTTATATATTCTTGTCTGCAAGATTCTAGAAGAAGTCGTTTTCAAAATCGGTACGCAATACCTCGAGTACGCGCACTTGTCAAATGCCGATTAATGGCGATTATATCTTTGGACCAATCATGCGAGTCCCTTCGCTATAACAGCGATTGAAAGACAAGACCTCAATCATTTTAATTTCTTCCTCCTGTGTGTTTGATGCGTTTGACCGAGTGCGCGGGGCGGGAATGCTGATCCCAACTGGGAGGGCCCTTGCTGTGTTCAGTGTCCAAGATATTTATTATAGGAGATACATATTTTGGGTAAAAAAATATTATATCTCCGTCAAATATATCTTGGACACTGAAACTAATGGTTATAATTATAATTCTTGAAGAGGAGGAGGCCACGAGGCAGATAATCCGACTATGTCTATGAGACCCACCTGCTGAAGCAGAAAAGACCTGCATCCTGTACCAAAAAGATTTCTTGGTAGACATGTGCCAAAAAATAGATCATTGTGTCCCATATGTAATAGTTCAGATAAACTCAAAAACAACTGAGCCTCCTAAAAGGAAACACCACGTACTTCATGTGCCCTACTAGTAATGATCACAGGGTGAAGGTGTCCAGGATAAACATTGGTCATAGGCAAGGGGGATAACTCATTCATTCATGTACCTAATAGGATAAAGGAACCTACCCCACCCCCCTCCTTAGAGGATGAAGCAGCACTAGCACGACATCCAGAGGATGCTGACTGGCCCACAATACATGCAAAAGGGGCACCGAGGGGAAAACACGGTCGCAAAGGTGAGAATCGGTAATCGCTAAATCAGATTAGAATTAGAATCACGCCTGCCAAGTGATGTTAAACACTCGGCCCGAGTGATAACATAGAATTGGAAAATATTCTTGGTTCAAAGTCGGTGCTGTGACAAATACGATAACAAAATGGACTACATACATGACGCCTAGACACCAATGAAATGCCGATACGCTATATGATGAAATCCTATGGTGTGAGGTGGTCACTGAAAGATACATCCCAAATCTAGAAGTAAAATTGAAAATGAGCGTAGTTCAGACGATAGTGTCTATGGAGTAGAGCGCCAATTTCCACTGTGAGATATAGCACCCGCATACTAACTTATCAGGTTCACACACACGATCAAGTCCATAATACGTCTAGGTTTGTCTCATAAAAGCGGCCTAATTGTTGATTAAAAATCTAACAGATTAGAAGTCCCAAACTATAAAGACAGGTCTCAACAACACCTGGAATACCCCGACGGGATAAGAACGGAGGTGAGAATGGAGGCGAAAGAAACTTATTCAGGAGCAGTTCCTGAATGCGGCACATAGCCAGAGCAATGCGATATGGCAGAAAGCAGACTGACAGAGGAAACCTCAAAGTACAAAGAACGAAGGTAATATTGTACAAAACACTCAATCGAATGAATGCCACTTGTCGGCGACTAGGAACAATGAGGTAGCCAAGGCAAGAAAGGGTTCAGAAAAACCGCTATGTGCCGTGACAGCATGAACCTGGATGGACTGAGACAGAACCAGCGGTAGATGCTGCAGAACCTCCATCGCTGCTCGTCGCTGCGAAGGTTGTGGGAGCCGCGACTACAAATAGAGGAGGCATGACCACCAACAGATTCCGAGCCTGCAGCGCAGGCTGTACCGAGTGGACAGAGGAATATTCATTGTTTCCTGTCTCTGCGAAGGTTGTGGAAGCCGCGACTACAAATAGAGGAGGCATGACCACCAACAGATTCCAAGCCTGCAGCGCAGGCTGTACCGAGTTGGCAGAGGAAAATCCATTGTTGACCGTCTCTGCGAAGGTTGTGGAAGCCGCGACTACAAATAGAGGAGGCATGACCACGAACAGACCCTGAGCCTGCCGCGCAGGCTGTATCGAGTTGGCAGAGGAAAAATCGTCACACGTTGGTTTTTGTTCTTGATATGTGGGCCCCATCCAGTCCTTCGGTTGTGGAAGACAGGCGTACTTCTCTGCGGATGGCTCAGGAGGCCGCAACCAATAAGGAGTAGTCCCGCAACCGACTCCAGCGGAGGCTCCATGTGAATGGAGGAAGCAAGAGAATGGCGCTGTTTGTTCTTCCTTTTTCTGTGCTGTTAGTATCGTGCTGGTAATGCATGCAAAATTGTGCGCAATTGTTATCCTAAGACAGAAGGACTGACCCATCCGAAATGACCCTCAGGGAAGGCACTCTCGGATGGGCATGGCGAACTCGGACACGCATCAAACGCTGCCAAATCCAGGAGATGTTGCGACAGCACGTCCTCATCTCTGAACAGCACCGTCCGCCCAGGAGATGGGGGGAAAGGGGCAAGTATCCCGACCAGGTCACCTGGTTTGATGAGGCAAAAAATTCCGGAGCCTCGGAAAGGAAACTAAGTCTAAGTTCTGGCCTAGGAGCCCAAAATAGGCCAGAAACTGTACAAAGCAAGGCCACACTGGTGAAGGAAAGAACACAGGTGAATAATAGGGATACATATCCACCCCAAAACCGGGAGGGACGGATGCCGGAAAAGACGTTGACGAATGGAGGACAGGTCAGAACCCGGCGGTCAAATCCCCTGGAGTGGAAGCAGTGGCAGTTGACACATTGAACTGCGTAGGCAGGCAATGTGCCGAGGGCACCGGGCTTGCGAGTAGAGATGGGCGGTTGTGAAATTTTGCCTCGGTTTCGGTTTCGGTTGTGGAAAAAGAGTTGAGTCTCGGTTTCGGTTTTTATTAATAAAAATTACTAATGTGAACAAAATCTAATTATGCTTCATCATATTACAAAGAAAACACACCAATTGTATCACCATAACTTGTGAGGTACATGTCCTTTTATAATATTAAATTATGTATCATATTGTTACTATTACATGTATATTGTTAATGTCCATGTCGAGTGGCAGTGCTAGAATGCAAGTGAGTCTGTGTATTGTATATGACTGCAATTCAGCATCATATGATCATAAGTGTGAAATAATATAATGATCATTTATATTGGCATAAAACTAATGTGTGTGACTAGATATATGTGTATAGTTATGATTTGAAAAATAAAATTTGAAATAAACAACAAAATGAAAATAAAACATGACTAGAATCTCTCAATCACATTATCTGGCTATATGCCTATTACCATATTTAGGGAACATAATATTGTACACACTATACAGTATACATGCATCCAATACAAGTCACCTGAATGAGTGCTATTTCTCAACAGTTTACCGACAAACGGTAGAATTCATTCCGGCTCCGATTCCGGCATAACATTTTTAATCAACGGCGCACAAATATATTTGACGATTTAACATCCAAACAGTGATAAAAACTAATAGGGAATGCGGGTAACAATCATTGATACCTTTTCATATCGTATCCTCGTTATCAAATTCACCTTTCAGAGTATTTGTACGGCCTTAATGATTAAAATAACATGAGAAATAAACTGACTTGTGAAGTTGTGTTGTGTTTACTACGGCGAAAATAGGTGTACACGGAAGCAACGTAATTAATTCGTCGCGCGATTTCACCATGCGAACTCCTTTCTGCATATATTACAGGCGGCACACTTAGATTTCTTATCTTTCTTTGAAACATATTTCCACACAGGACTCGTTTGTTCGTCGTGTTCTGCCATGATTACAGGAAGTTGTGACAACCGAAACAACGGGTTTTCCCCCAACTTACCACGGTTGTCATTTCCGGTTTTTCCCGACAACCGAAACCGAACTGATTCCACGGTTAACCGCCCATCTCTACTTGCGAGCTAAACGGACCACTGATGTGGTAGCTGTAGCAAGTGGCCGGCTTGTGCAGCGATGGTGCGAACCCGGCGGAACCGGAGGCAGGACCAAGGGCAGCTGCACTTGGACCACCATCGCTGCCCTTCTCTGCGGGGGCTATGGATGCCGCGACCCTGAGGGAGGAGGCATGTCCACCAACCAACTCCAGCGGAGTCTCCAAGTTAATGGAGGATGCAAGAGAAGGTGCCACGTCAGCAGAGGTGCCACGATCATTGAACTTGATAATCGATAGTCAAAACTAGATTAGAATCGATGAAGCGTATCTAATAGCAAGGACAGAGGAAGTAGTGCATAATATTCACATGTGCATAAATTTAATCGGAAACAACCGAGACAGTCCTTCCCATGACAAAAATTACAGTTTTGTTGATTAGAAGGGTGTAATTGCACCGGTAATATAATTGTAAGTTGGGGTTATCTCAAATCAAAGGTCATTGTGTGATATACCCAAGTCCACTGACACTGTCACATGCCCATAAATTAACGGAGATGGGAAATGTGCTAAATATATCTTCACATAGTTTAATATTGATTGTGACCAGGTGGACAAGTTCAAATGGTGAACACCCGTGAATAGAAAATAGCGAGTGCATACGGGTGCGAGAGCAATCGTTACTGTCTCGTGGGAAGGAAAGCCGGTAATTAGTAATGAGCACAATGCGTTACAAATATCTTTGCACGATCAACGATCGTTAACCTGTCCGATGGATATTAAACTGTAAAACAGGGTATCCAAATATGTCCGGTACTTTTCGACATCCGACATAAAGAACTCAGAGTAATCGCCGCCGAAAGTGGTAATTGAATATCGGCTGTATCAACGTTTCATCGATTATACGATCAATCGTGGCACCCCTACCAGTCGGAGGGAAAAAAAACATTACGAAGTTTTCATCGTAAAAGCATTGAGACGTATGTTCAATGTAGAGAGAAGAGGCAAGCCACACTGTGGCTATTTTATCTAGCATCCGTGAGGAAAATTATTGTAAAATATTGTAATGTAAAATATTGTAAATTATTACTGCTAATACATTTGGATAGGATTTTGTCAGGGACCAAACTCCAAACTGGAGCTTAGTGGAGACGACAACACAATATTGCATCCGGTGCAGTGTTAAAAAATCCCGACGAGAACCCGAATGACTCTAAAGAGCATCGGTTTTTTCTATTGAGTATTGTTTTATGCAAACAAAAACGATATTTGTTCGAAGTGATTCTCGTAAATAAAACAAAATTTAAATATTTGTTAATGAAAATATCCACCCACGGACTACTGTCATTAATAAGACAGTATTGTAGAATAAAAGATTGTTGAACAATTGTAAAACTAAATTGCGAAAATTGGAAAACATGTGCGTAGTGCACGGAATTAGGCAACTGCGTGTTGTCGTTCGCAATAGCATAAAGAGAAACGTTCATGAGAAATGAACAGATAAAAAATGCGACTTATCTTGCGTCTAGAAGAATTTAAAATGAATGAGGTCTTGTCTTTCAATCGCTGTTATAGCGAAAGGACTCGCATGATTGGTCCAAAGATATAATCGCCATTAATTGGCATTTGACAAGTGCGCGTACTCGAGGTATTGCGTACCGATTTTTAAAATGACTTCTTCTAGAATCTTGCAGACAAGAATATATAACCATTAGTTTCAGTGTCCAAGATATATTTGACTGAGATACATATATGTCAATACATGATCATGAGTCATTTACAAGTCTATAGGAGCTCGTACATGAGCGTGGCCTATATATTTCATACTGAGATACCATGAACTACCCTTTGGAACCGGTGACCATTTCCCATTTACATGGCAGCCATGGGCCCATTACCAACCCATAGTTACTAAGGAACTGCATCCAATGACGTGTCTTAACTACTGTGTCCATGTCATAAGGGGCCTGTACCGATGATATACTATTTAGGGCTGGTTCTATTGAAATGCCGTATAGACCTGGGTACATGTCATGCGTTCATAACTATATGCACATGTGTATTTGCACTACATGTGGTGTTCATATGGGTCCATGGCGTATGCGTGGCTGTGGTTATAACCTACATGTATATAGTCATGTAACATGTACATTCATGGGATGGGTTCATGTCTTACATATAAATGTCTGGTAATAAGGTCGTAACTGTTAGATAAGGTCATAACTAAATCAGCCTGGATACATGGGCTGTCCATAGTGGCCCATCTCAATTTCCTACCTATATGAGCCTGGCTCCATAGCCAAGCTATGGTGGTGCACATGGCCAATCTAAAGGGACCTCCATCCTATAGGGTGTTGGTCGAATGGCTGAAAATGGACGTACGTACATGTATATGGTATGCATATAGAGACGTGGATCAATGCACAGGTATTTTGGTCCATGACTTACCTGTAGGGCATGGGGTCCATGTGTCTCCTATATATGTGGATCAGTCCATTGCCTACCAGCATATATGTGAATCTATGAAATGACTAATAACGACGGTTCCGTAGCTTTTATTTAGGGACCTGTGTCCATGTCCTACATATAGGCACCTGTATCCAATGCATAGATCATTATAGTCACCTGTGTATTAGCACTATTTAAACTTGCCTGGGTCTTTGGTGTAGATATATCACGTATAGGGGGTGGGTCCATATCCTTCATATAGACAGACACCTGCTTATGACTGGGTACAATGCTATATGGCATACATATATCGGCCTTGGTCCATGGTCTACATGTATGGGTATGTGTCCATGGCCAACCTACAGTGCCATATGTGTATGGGCTATTTATAAGGGCCTCTATCCTTAACTTTCGTAATATATGTGGCATCGGTCCAATATCTATATATAGGTTGGTCTGTCACAAAACTGTCTCATATGTTCATCTCCTATATATTTTGAAGACCTCTGTCTGTCTGTCTGTATGTAAGTATGTCATTTATACAATCGAAAACGGGTTGACCGATCGGGACGAAACTTGGTACGTGTGTGTAGTTTGACCAGGCGGTCGTCAACGTCGTATTGGCGAGCCTGTGCGGCGCCCGTGCAGCGCATGCGCAGACGATATCTCGGAAATGGATGGAGCTATCGACTTGAAATTTGCTATGTGAATGTATCTTGCCCCGGATACGAATTTTATCGGGTCGCCGAGCCCGTGTGACGCAAGCTTCGCACATGCGCAGACCAGATCTCGGAAACGGGTGCAGCTATCGACTTGAAATTTGGTATGTGAATGTATCTTGCCCCGGATACGAATTTTATCGGGTCGCCGAGCCCGTGCGACGCCAGCTTCGCGCATGCGCAGACCAGATCTCGGAAACGGGTAGAGCTATCGACTTGAAATTTGGTTTTTGAATAGCCCGGACAACGTCGGGCTCATCAGTTAGTCTATTATATATTTTGGGAAATCTGTCTGTCTCGAAAACGGCCAAGCCGATTTCAATGAAACTTGGTATGTGGAGGTACTTTCGGCCGAGGAGTGGCATGGGCCTATTAATTTGCCCGTGGGACATGACCTTGAAATCGGGTCATTTCAAGGTCGAACACCCTGAGTATCACAGGATTTCGATGAAAATTAGTGTCTAGGGATACTTTCGTATGGGGAGTGTCATAAGCCTATTCGTTTGCCCGTGCAACGTGACCTTGGCCTTGAAATCGGGTCAATTCAAGGTCAAATCGCCAATTTTTATGGGATTTCGACGAAATTTGATACGTAGGGTTACTTTTGTCCATCGAGTCTTTTGGACAGGTCAAATCGTGACCCCGACCTGACCTTGACCTTCAAAATGATCAATTCGAGGTCAAATCGGGTAAAACCCGATGGATTTCGACGGGTACTTTTGTCGGGGCAGTGTTTTGGACGGGTCAAATCGTGACCCCACCTGACCTTGACCTTTAAAATGGACAATTCAAGGTCAAATCGCGCAATTCGCCGAAAAGCAGAGGGGAAACAGCCCGGACGAAGTCGGGTCCACCAGCTAGTACCATATATAGGGTCATGAATCCATGGTGTACTAATGTATTGTGCATCGGACTTGGTCTATGGTATCTTAACCGCGATGCTAGGCTGGTTATACCTGGCTACCGAGGCCGCAATGGAGAGATGCCGTGTTATAGAAATACAATAGTATACTCTATGGCGATGGACCCAGCCCATTATACATGTATGATATCTATGACCATGACCATGACACTGTTACATGGTGCAAATACCCAAGTGCCCACAGATAGACCATGTACTAAATGGTGTATGCCAATATATAATGGCTTATATGAAGCGGTCTGGTTCATGGACTATACATATCCTACGTCCATAGTCTATATGGACATGGGTCCTGTGACTATATATGTGCCTGGGTCCTATTAACCTATTAAACTATTGTAGGCTAGGCCCATGGCTAACATATTGGTGGCTGACCCTATGTTCTTCATATATAGTAGAGTGGGTCCGAGACTTACATTACACATCTAGCTGTGTGGGTCTATGGCTTATATAACTATTATGGTCATGCCTCATATTAAATATAAGTAACAACTTTTCAACTCTCACTTTGAATTCCTGATATCTGAACTGCTGGAGCATAACGGATAATTGTACCCATATGAAAACTAAATTTGTAGCACATTCTGGTTAGGCTCACACTAACAACATTTATAATTGTTTTCACCATAAAAACGTTAATACTACCATAATATCAGTCATATGTGCATTTTTGTATTTCGGGTATGACCCTGGCAACAGTCACCACTCATATAAGTAAGAATTATATGGTATTTTTTTCAGCCAGCTCAACACTAACAACAACTATTCTAATTCTTTTCAACATAAAAGTGCTATTAGGTATAGTTTAGTTTGTTAAAGCTACCATAATATCAGTCATATGTGCATTTTTAGATTGTGTGTGTGTCCCTAGCAACCGTCACCCCCTTGTAAGTAAGAAATATGGTAATTTGTCAGTCAGGTCAAAACTGACAACAATTATTTTCACCATAAAAATGCTACACGACGTAGTTTAGTTTGTTAGAACACATATAATATTAGTCATATGTATTAATCCGATGCCGGGTAGTTGCCTAGCAACCGTTGCTAAGAAGAGCCTGTCGCGAATGTCGCCACATGTGTAAATGAGCAGTGGCGTATAAGGAACATATGTGCCAAGTTTCATGCTTTTATAAACCTTTTCACAGTTGGTGTGTTTTCTACAACAAGCACTTGGACTATCGGAAGAGCAAAATGTGACGAGAGCCAGTTTAGGAGGTAGGGTTATGTTTTTACAAGTATTGACCACTTATCATAGGTATAGTTGCTAATCCCATATATTATATTGCAGGAGTGATGTCTGTGCAGTTTTTAAAACAAATTGCTTGCGCCTACATAATGAATAGCCCAAGAAATTTGACATTGAATAGGCAGTTTGTCTGAAAAAATTGTCATTTTTTTGGGTCATTATGTTATTTTATATCCATATTTGCAAAAATTCATTCAAATCCCCCCGTTGAATTTGTATCTCTGGTTCGAGAATTGTGTATTGAACAATATTGAGCACATTTGGTATATGTTTCGGCTGAAATATTGTTATATCATCCCATTATTCCTATGATTGTGAAAAATATAAAAGTTTTTTTTTTTATGGAAAAAATTGGTTAACTCCGAAAGCTCAACTCCGATTTTAGGGGACTTTTCGTGACACATCTGCGATGTTATGGCCTAAATAATATAAATAAATCAGCTTTTCCCTATTTATTTCCTTACTTTTCCCCGTTCACGCCTAATGTGCCTGGACTACCTTCTGAGATGCCATGCAGATGATGCAGTCCTGAAACATCACAAAACCTCTGCCAATTTTGTAAAACAAAGTTATTTGGCTTACTGGGCAATTGTCAGTTGCAATAGAAAGTTGATCTTTTGAAGGACGTGGGGAGAAATAATATGAATTAGTTTGGTCCTGGATAACAAGTGAATCATTACCTTGAACAATCAAGGAAAACAAGCTAGTTCTCAGTTCGGAAGTACGTATATCTGAAAAGACATTTATGTAAAACGTCTAACGGTAGTATGACTGAATATTATAAAGCTTCAGAGAAACTATAAACTGCAGACTTTGTAGTAAATCATTAAAATATATATGTATAGTGTTGTGTTTTGAAGAAATGATAAGTGGGTTAAATGTCATGTGTGTGCAATTTAACATTATAACAGGGCTTATTATTTTGGGGTGCTGAATGAGGTAAATTTAAAATCCCTGATACCAATCACTCCTTGAATTTTAGTTTTAGTTGATGGATACCAGAGAGGTAACTTTTACACATCCTTTGTGCCAAGCCTGAGTTTAGTGTGCCTGTTATTTGCAGAATGAGGTCCCCAGAGTGACGCTAGGATCACTAAATTGACCCTCTGGGATTCTCATTCTGCTTAGGCCTCATCTTCTCTGGAAAGTTTCTTTATTATCAAATTCCTATAGAAACTTCTTCACATAGTTTCTATTTCTTTTTAAGTTAATTTCTCTATATTCCCAAATTGGCAGACGACACATTGCATTATCGAGGTTCCCAAATGGGTGTACATCACATTTTACCATTTGGGAACTTCAGTCTAAGTCTATATATCCCATAGCAGATGAGGCCATGCAGGAATGAGATCCCCAGAGGGTGAATTTGGTGATGCTAGACCACTGTGTGGGATAGCATAACTAAATTCACCCTCTGGGGACCTCATTCTGCAAATCACAGGCACACTAAACTCAGACTTGCCTTGTGCTGACAAATGCAAAATTAATTCACGTCTGGCAAAATATAGCTTCATTTGGCAAATGTTTTGACAAGTAATTTGTTATTTCGAGAAGAAAGTAGAAAGAGTTCAGAAATTAGTAGCTTAACTCTTTCACCTCCGCTGCCTGCTATAGCGGGCACGACGTCATGTAAGTTATACCCCGCTGCCCACTATAGCGGGCAGAAGCGTTCGCCTGTTTATCCGTTTTTTAAACGAACTGTGTCACGGCTACATAATGTAGTAGCTCCCACAATTCATACAGATCCCTCTGGGGATCCCTCTCTGTGTCCCTGCTGTGTGTCCCTGCCATAGAAAACTAAAATATTATATCTGAATTCCATTGGAAGCATGCCTCAATTTAAGCGGTCAGTCGGACACGGACATTTCCCGATACATATCGTCAAATGTCCGACCATTTTCATTTTTAGCCTGTAATTATGTCCGGCAGTATATTTTTAAATTAAATTTCATATATTTTGCAAGAATGTTGTCTAAAGTGTTATAGTTGTGCGTATCATACACCTTTTACGCGGACAATTAGGCCTAATACCCCTGAAAACGAACGCAATATTGAAGCAGAAAGACTCATACTGGAATTCCCAAAGTTATAAATAGATAGCACAAAGGGAGTGAATTCAGTTTCGAATTGATTTCGTTTTGAGGAAGTTTGTGTTCTAAGTTCATCAATAAAAGGACTTCTAGTGTGTGAAGTTCATTTGATTTGATTGTGAGATATAATTAGATCGATTAGAGTGATTTTGGTCAATATAGTCAATTATTTATCAGTCACTGAATGTGATCACTGGGTGATTTATTTTTGCATTGCCTATTTTCATTTTTTGGATCGATTTTGGACTGAGATTGACATAAATTTCCCCTCCTCAAGCCAACATTTGCCTGATATTTTAAACAAGGTGAAATCACTTCTTCAAATTTTACCATAGGGTGATCACCAGTGTGTGCACAAGAACAAAAATAGCCAGCATTGTATGAGTGCCATTCAGTAGAAAATTTATCAAAATCTAGTGTTTTTCAATGACGGGTGTTTCCCTAGCAACCGTTATCAAGGAAGTTCGGAACCCGAAGGTCATCTATGATCCTCATGCGAATATAAATTCACTGCTGATCACGGCAATATATGGTTTGCCATACCCACAATCCCTCTAAACATTAGTATTTAGGCTTGGCGCTAAAGACAAAACAAATTCTAATTAAGTCCTGTAAATCCGGGGTCTGGGGCATTTTACCCTCATATATTCGGTGGTGAAAGAGTTAACCCTTCCATGCCTGGAACCAAGCCTTGAAATAGGGTGTCTGTCATTTGCAGAATGAGGTCCCCAGAGGGTGAATTTAGTTATGCTACCCCGCATAGCGGGCTAGCATCACCAAATTCACCCTCTGGGAACCTCATTCTGCTGAGGTGTAAGCAGAATGAGGTCCCCAGAGGGTGAATTTGGTGATGCTAGCCCGCTATGTGGGGTAGCATCACTAAATTCACCCTCTGGGGACCTCATTCTGCAAATGACAGACACCCTATTTCAAGGCTTGACCTGGAGCTTTGTGAAATTTTGCGAAAACACTGTGCCAATGAATTCTCTTATATATGCATATCTCCCAGAGGGAGCCTCGCATAAAAGAGAATACACATTGGCTCAACAATATTTACTTTGACCTTGTGAGCCAATGCATTTTCTCCTATATGCGAGGCTATCTGGGAGATTTGCATATATAAGAGAATTCACTGGCAAATGATCTATAATGCTGCACCAGCGCAGCTCCAGTCATGAAAGGGTTAAACCACATACTAGTTTGTAGTAGTGGCATATGCAGGTCAGGGGAATTAACACCTCCATCAAGAGGTACAGTGATGCCCCAAATAATCGACTCCTTAACAGCAGAATTATGGGTCATTTTTCAGGATTTAGTCGGAAATATGGCTTGTTGCCATTTATTGGAAAGCTCTCACTGAGCAAGCCTGAGATTAGTGTGCCTGTCATTTGCAGAATGAGGTCCCCAGAGGGTGAATTTAGTGAGGCTATCCCACATAGCGGGCTAGTATCACCAAATTCACCCTCTGGAGACCTCATTCTGCATGGCCTCATCTGCTATGGGAGAATGACTCAGATTGAAGTTCCCAAAGGGTGAATATTGTGATATACACCCATTGGGAATTGTGTCGTCTGCCAATTTGGGGATATAGAGAAACTAAACTAAAAAAGAAATAGTTTCTATAGAAATTTGATAATAGAGAAACTTTCCAGAGAAGATGAGGCCTATATGTGGGAAAGTATCACTAACTTCACCCTCTGGGGACCTCATTCTGCAAATGACAGACACACTATAATCAGGCTTGCATATAAGGTATTCATTGGTGTTTGCGTTGCTTTGATCATAAAATCTTTTTGTTTGAAAGGTTAAATGATACCATGTAACATATCATATCGCAGTCATCTTAACGCGTTAGTGGAGCCACTTATATTTCAATTTAAATGCGGCACAATGTAACAGGTCAAAACATATTTTACCTTTGACACACGCATACTGTTCCATATCAGTGACACCACTACTTCGGAGAACCTCATCATCTATAGCGAAGTTGCCTGTATATGTCTTGCTATCTTTAGTTAGCATGATATATGCTGCATCAGACATAATGTCGACGGACCTGCACTGGTTTTTTATTTCTTCGCCACCACCCATCATTTCCATGGCTGCTGTATATATCGCTGTAAAAAGATGGAAACAACCGACATGAGATATATTATGAGGAAGATTTGGAGCCCCGCTACTCAGCGCATAGAGAGGTTTTGCAAGAACTTCAATTACATATTGTTCTCAATAATTTATATTGGTGAGAATCTAATATACTTTGTTTTTTTATACATTAATTATAACAAGCAGTCGCAGACCAAGGTATCCCCCACCGAATTGTGCAGTTGGGGAAGTGAATTCTCAATAATGTTTGCGTTCTCAGTATGTGCTAGACAAGAGGTGGGATTTTGTCAAAAGCCTGGCTTGCGAACTCATTTTAAGTACTGACATTTGTGGAAATTAGCCACGTGACGTCGTCCAAAAATAGTAAACAAAATCCAATAACTCTGCTGAAAATATCCGGTCTGACCTGGTTTGCGAACTCGTTCTAGATACTGGTCATGTGAACTCATATACCAAATATCTTTGAAATCCATTGAGATTTGTGGAAATGAGCCCTGTGACGTCGTCTATTTGCTATTTGGTAAATTCGACAAAAATAATAAACAAAGTCCAATAACTCCGGAAAAACAATCCGGCCGGACCTGCCTTGCGAACTCATTCTAAGTTATGGTCAGATGAACTCATATACCAAAACTCTTTGAAATCCGTTGACATTTGTTCAAGATATGACTCTTACAAATTCGGGACGGACGGATGGATGGACAGACGGACGGACAGACGGACGGAACCTATTCCTATATCCCCCGCAAATTTTCAATTTGGCGGGGAATAATTATTCATTTGTCCTATAAAATGTAATTACATTTTAAATCATTAATCATTGTGCATAGGCATTTGAATGATATTATTTTAAATAAAATATTTTGCTAATACATTTACATGGAAACTCATTGAACTTCCATGATTTTCCCACAGATGAACACCATAACCATGGAGCATGTTTGAGGACCATCCAAAAATGTCAACAAAAAAATTTCATACCGTGGTATCTATAAAATTTTAAATCAAAGAAGTTTGGTTCACACATGCCTACCAGCAGTTGACTTTCCTAACTCTAAAATATTGAAATTACGAAAAATATTAACACTCTCATGATGGGAGCTGCACTGGTGCAGCATTAAACATCCTGTGCCAGTACATTCTCTTATATATGCGTGTCTCCCATAGGGAGATATGCATATATATATAAGAGAATTCACTGGCTTACAAGGTCAAGGTAAATATTGTTAGGCCAATGTATTCCTTTATATATGCGAGACTCCCTATGTGAGACTCGCCTATATAAGAGAATGCATTGAATGCTGGTATGCACGTGAGGACAAACTCCATCATGATAATGGTTGGGGCTGGACGACATTTTTCTTGCTAAAATGTTTGGCAAATGAATCATTTTTGCCAAATTCCAAAAGGACTTGCCAAATTCAAATAAATGCTTTTGACAATGTAGTATTATTTAATAATACTAGGTTGTCGAAAGCATATATTTTTTGAGTACTTTTTTATTTTGGCCCAATATATATCAAAGTAGCAATGTTACAAATGACAAGTATCTCTGTTTACAATACCATTTACTGTGAAATTTCCATTCATTGTTGTTTATATTCTTCATTAATTGAAGTGATAGACTGATTGTAGCCTCATGTC
Organism: Siphonodentalium dalli; assembly: GCA_032622095.1. Lineage (NCBI taxonomy): Eukaryota > Metazoa > Mollusca > Scaphopoda > Gadilida > Siphonodentaliidae > Siphonodentalium > Siphonodentalium dalli. The sequence goes on from CP136063.1 coordinate 276,068,033, forward strand.
GGAATAAAAATATATAAGGCCAAACAAAAATAGAATCCTGTTTCTCAAAGATCGCCGCCCCCTTAAAATATGGCCCGCCCGGTGCTTTTTTTCCCCATCCCAAAATAAAAAGGTAAATAACACCCGCCGCTTGATATAATATCGCAAACAGGCGTCGCAAACCCGGCGATGTCGTTCTGCTCCTTTGTTCAAAGAGAGAGAACTCTACTTCCGATTCTTCCGGTACATTTGTTTGCACCGGTAAACTATTTATGCACCGCTTCTCGTCAGCCAAAATGGCGGCGCTTATAAATATCTCGGCGTTTTCGGGTTACACAAATGTTATTCCATGGAAAATTATACAAGTATACAACACAGATACCGTTCGTAAACTGTGTGAAGATTTTATACACAATAGTGATACAAACGAGTTCAGTATTGACAGTAAACTTCACGGTGTCTGTTGGGAAAACAAAACCCAAGGGAAATGACCATTCTGATTTCGATCTGGTGTCGCAGGAACTGGTCGGATATCAGGTGGCTGATATCTTTAGACGGTACTTCAAGATAAATATTAGACCTGCACCTAAATTGCTGGATGATGCTTCGGATTTATGTGAAAACTACAGGTTGTTGATTAATGTTCAAAATTAAAGTTTTTAATAAAACAATGGTATTGTAAAATAATTTTATATTATTTATTTCCAATAAATTTGGGGCAATGTAATGTAATAAAAAACCTGCCTGCCGGTAAAATTTTGTCATAAAAAGTAGATATAAAAACGTGCCTGCTGGCAAATTTTAGTCATAAAAACATTATATACAAACCTGCCTGCCTGCTGGGTTTGAAAAAAAAATCCTTTGAGAAACAGGAAATTAACTTTGTGTGGCCTAACTAACAATGTATACAAAAAGGATCTTTCCTAGCACTTTCTTATTAGACATTACAGGCGAGTAGGAATATTTAATATAACTGTATACCGCGATGTTATTTTGTCATAAAAAGTAGATATAAAAACGTGCCTGCTGGGAAATTTTAGTCATAAAAACATTATATACAAACCTGCCTGCCTGCTGGGTTTGAAAAAAAAATCCTTTGAGAAACAGGAAATTAACTTTGTGTGGCCTAACTAACAATGTATACAAAAAGGATCTTTCCTAGCACTTTCTTATTAGACATTACAGGCGAGTAGGAATATTTAATATAACTGTATACCGCGATGTTATTTCGAAAAAAAATTACGTTTTTTTCAAACAGCATATCCTGCCACCATTAATGTATTTACTTGCTGACAATACATTGACTATAGTCCACTACAGTGGACTTTGTTACCTACCTGTTCTAGGCCACAATGCATTCACCGCAACCCCATCATCCTTAAACTCTTCAGCCATCCCAAGAGTACACATCGACATACCATATTTGGCCATTGTGTAGGCTGTGAATAAAGAAGAATAGAGAATATGTGGATCTTTATAAACATTCATATTAAGTCCAAACAAAAATGAAGAAACTGCAGTATGTGGGTATCCCCAAGCTGGGCTATTGCTGTACTAAATAAGAACCAAATATATTAATTCACAAACAAATAATAATTCGAAATGTTAGTCTAGATGGAAAATACACACATTTCAAGGTCCAACAAGGAGCGTAACTCTAGTAAGAACAAGAGGTACGCTGTCGCATGGCAAAACCCCAAAAAACAAGAGAAAAATTGAATTTTCTAAGAAAAAAAAGGGCCATAACTCTGGTGAATATGGGTGGACGAAACCCGCGCTATGCATGTAGCTGTTCCCCCATGCTGCTCTATCACCATACCAAATATTAGCTAAATCTGCCCAGCAGTTGCTGAACAATAATGCAAAATGTTTGTATGGACGGACAAAATTCAAATTTTCTAAGTTGAAAAAAGGGCCATTACTCTGGCAAAAATCATCAGATCATACCCAAATTCGCACTTGACATGTATTTTCATATAACTGATCCACAAAAATACGGGATTGCAATCGTACCACCAAAGCTCACGCTATCATCTGGAAACCAAAAAAACAAGAGAAAAATTGAATTTTCTAAGTAAAAAAAGGGCCATAACTCAGGTAAAAATGGGTGGACGAAAGCCGCGCTATGCATGTAGCTGTTCCCCCATGCTGCTCTATCACCATACCAAATATCAGCTAAATCTGCCCAGCGGTTGCTGAACAATAATGCAAAATGTTTGTACGGACGGACAAAATTGAATTTTCTAAGTCAAAAAAGGGCCATAACTCTGGTGAAAATGGGTGGACGAAACCTGCGCTATGCATGTAGCTGTTCCCCCATGCTGCTCTATCACCATACCAAATATCAGCTAAATCTGCCCAGCGGTTGATGAACAATAATGCAAAATGTTTGTACCGACGTAGACGTCGACTATATACCTGCCGACTTCAAGTCGGGGGCATAATAATAGAACAATACTCATAGTATGTGACAATCCTTTCCCCAAAAATAGGGTATCATCGCACCAAAGGATAACCAAATCCAATACTCCATTCACAAATTACAAGGAGAGATGGATGGATGGAGCCCAGGGACGTGGCTAGGGGGTATCCGTTGTGGGGGTGTCCACATTGGGAAATTACAACTGCACACCCCCCCTTGAATCTGAATCAGACCAAACACAAGTTTTGCATAATTCCATTTGCACCACCCCCTTGCACCTCAGTGATCAGGCCTAATATCCTATATATTCATAAACCATGGTTCTATATTCCCGGTATGAGAACATTCATATATTTCAACCTGTAAGTAATTGCAAATCCTAGCATCTGGACTGGCCTCAACTGAAGCTTTCCTAGTGTTGGAAATTTCAAACTTCATACTCCCCCTCAGATTGGAAAATTCTCCAACTGAAAACCATTTCAGTCCACAATTTTGACCAAATGTAGTAAAATATTGTTTTGTATTGGCCACGGGGAGGGACAATGGCACACCGGGCCGACCAATGGTTCGGCCCGGTGTGCGAAAATTTGGAGATCTGAACAAGAAAATCGCAAAATCCTAGCATCTAGACTAGCCTCAAGCCTTCTTACAGTTGGAAATTTCAAACCTGACACCCCCACTTATGTTGGAAATTTTCCAACTGATGACAATTCCAATGACAATGTTGACCAATTAAAAATAGACCAGGAATCAATGTATTTATATCATCAGGAATCAATGTATTTATATCATCAGGAATCAATGTATTTATATCATCAGTGTTGGCCATTCTACAACATGATTACCTCTGATTGTTGACTTCCAACATTCTATTGTACAATAAGAGCTCATTTCACAGCTGCTTAGTGACTTGTCTCACAAATTGCATGTCCACTCTGTTACGGTACCATGATTCTGCTTATTGGAGGGTGGATTAATGGAGTTGATGAGGTTAAACAGTGTTTTATTATCCATTTTATCTATGATCTGTGACCGTTATATAGAGTTGATTGGAAATCTTTAGCCCTTTATAATTATTTAATGGGTATCTGTGTCATTTTTAACTATAAAATAAAGTTTTTCAAAGTTTTTTTTAAGTTAATATTTCTTTTATTCTACTCAATATTTAATACAATTAAATTAGTATTATATAATGAAGTTTATGTGATATTTGCTTCGAGTCAGGGATCCCACCCATCAAAGTTCAGACTTATGAGATATAAATTTTTGAAATCTATTATTTTTCACCACCTGGAATATTTGGCGGCCTCACAAACATTTGACAAATGACAACTGACATAATTATACTCTCGATACAAAATTGCGTTGAACAAAATGTTGATATATAACACTTTTGGGGCAATTTTATACCATAGTTGACAGTGGTTAGAATTATTTTTTTGTCCAATAAACGATTCTGATAATTGAAGCAGCATTTCAAGAAATGTTGTTGTTGTTGGAATCTGATGATATGACCATCAAATCAGATTGTTTACATTTATTAGTAATTAGCGCTCTTTGATAGTCTATTCCTGATATGGTACTATGGTTCATTACTACTGTGAGATAAATTTGCACTCCAAAATAAAACTAATAATAATCTCTTTTGAAAGGACTGTTCCATGTTAATCTATTCCTAATATGGTAAAAATAAAGAGCATTTTTTCACTACTGTGAGACAAATTTGCACTCCAAAATACAAATAATAATATTCACTTTTGAAAGAACAGTCTATTCTGCTATAATTTTACGTTAACCCAGGATTCCGCCAGAAATTTTGAACACAAAATCAACAGAAGTGAGGACCAAACATTTTCAGAGCTTTCTGTGGGAAATAAAGCCAGTGTATGAGAAGGTGATGAGAACAACGGACAGCCAGGTGATGGTGCTTTCCAAGTGTTGGAAATTTCCAACCTGTCACCCCCCCCCCCCCACCCTAAGGTTGGAAAATTTTCAACTGATGACCATTTCAGTCCAAAAATAGGAAAATATGCAAATATTGGTCCAAAAGCAATTAATTCCCCTAATAAATTGTTTGAAAATCAAACTTCTAGAACATTTTCAACCTATTGTTGGTGTGAAATTTCCAACTAATGTTTTGGCAGGTATGAAATTTCCAACTGTTGAAAATTTTGACCAAAGTTGGGGGGGGGAGACACCCTCCCCAAATCCCCCCTGTTGCCACGTATCTGATGGAGCCCTCAACTACACACGTGAACTTCATTCGGGGTTGGGGACAAAATAAGTCTCCCTACCTCAGCCAATTTTCTATTTTTTACTGCCTTTGAACCCAGGTATTAATTTTAATGGCCTGACCTACCGACATGATTCTTGAACCATTTTGAACTCATATTTAAAGGTGGACTAAGGGTCAGGATATGAGGGTTGGTCCCTTTCTGTAGATGTGGCATGCAAATATGTGAGCTGAAAAAAACAAGAGAGGATATTTTAGGCCACATGGTAAAGTCAATTCCCATTTCTCATGACAAAAAAAAAATGACAAAGCATGCACACGCTATATAACCCTTTACCCAACAAACTGGCCAAAAACGCCCAAATAAAGCTTCAACAGCCTAAAATATCTTCGGTCTGTCTCAATAACACCATACAAATATGGATATCATTGGAACCGGTTCATTGACCACATTGTGATGGTTACAGTTATGCCCTGTGCCAATACATTCTCTTATATATGCGAGTCGACCATAGGTCACCTCGCATATATAAGAGAATGCATTGGCCTAAAAAAAACAATTTTATAATTTTTTCTTACATTTTTTAACAATTTTTATATTATTTTTCTACATTCTTTGACAATTTTATCATTTTTAATATGTGTTAAGCCAATGCATTCTCTTATATATGCGAGGCGACCTATGGTCGACTCGCATATATAAGAGAATGCATTGGCACAGGGCCGTTCTGTTGGGTAAAGTGTTAATTAAATTTTTTATTTCTGGGGCACACTTCAATGAATCATTCCATCTCTGCATCGGCTATCTCTGGGTTTAGAAATAAAATTAATTTCAGTTGCCTGTGGGACATTATTACCCAAAGATATGTCCATAAAAGTTTAGTTGATCGATTCCATGTGTTTATTTCATAAACAAAATCACAGAGTTAGGCCAAAAAAAAAAATGTTTTGGTTCTCGGGCAATTTTTTTCTTCAAATCAATGAGGAAGGAGGGATTTTTTTTTTTTTTTTTTTTTTTTTTCTGCGTATAGTAAGCATGGACAAAGATACCTTCCTCTGTCTAGTAATAACCAGAAAGGTAGAGGGAACTGCTATGCATATAAACTCATTTAGTCTTATATAAAAATGACATTGTACTTCCAGTGTATGACTGGGATTACCTAACATTATATAATGCCCCTGAGATTAACTACTGTTATTGTTGTCTAAAAACTGATACCTCCCCATTCTAATATGTGATCCTGAATTTAGTCCTGTGCCTTTCAATTGTATAAAGTTACAATTTGTGTAAGTTGTTCACAATGACTAATTGTAAGAAGAGCATGAGGATCAGCTAATCATTTTCTTAATTGTAGTCATCTACTTCATTTTGTAAGCCTGCAAGTCACTTTTTAACACATTAGATGTTAGAGCTCAATGCACACTAATATTCAACACATATCTGCTATGGACATGTTGATAAATACCACACACACACACAAAATGTTTTTTTGTCATAACATCAGGCATTGCAATAAAAAGGCCTAATGCGGCCCTTTTTATTCAATGCGGCGGGGCCTGAGAACCAAAACTCTTCTCTTTTTTTTGCCTTAATTATCATTGACACATGTTTTTATTGAGTTTTCAGATATGTGTTTAACAATTAGTAATTGAATTGGAAATTTTCCTGACAGATTGATCATGAACAAAAAGGTTGTATGCACAGGGTTAAGGCACGAAATGAGTTAATTGCTATATTGTAAATGTTTCAACCAGAAGTGAGAATAAATCATCATACATAGAAATTATGTCTTTGTGTCAATATATTCCCACATATTAACTAATAAGTGGGTTTTAACCCTTCGTGACGGGAGCTGCCTTCATCCAGCATTAAAGATCCTATGCCATTGCAATTCTCTTATAAATGTGAGTATCCTATAGGGAGCCCCAACATATATACGTATAGGTCAAGGTAAATATTGTTAGACCAATGTATTCTCTTATACAGGGCCTGGAACCTACGTCACCGGAAGGGTAACCCTACATCAAAATAACTGTAAATAAAGTTTGACTCGCTACTTAGACATCGTTTTTAAATAAATACAATCGATTTCGATGTAGTATTATAAGCAAAGGAGCTATGCCACCTGCAAATCTCGACAAGTACAGAAACCGAAAATCGGAAAGAATTGCTTATAATGAGAATTTCGCGTCCGCAATTCAAAATCGCGTCCGATTTCCTATTTTCGTGCAGGTGTTAACCCAACATTTCATGTTCTCCGCACCCTAAACTCATTTTAAAACCGTATACATTGAGTTTCGAGATATTATAAATGCTAAAATTTGAATCAATAACAAAAAATTAACTTTCCCGTGGTTTGTTTGTAAATTTCTTAAGACACAAAGAATGTTTATGAATTTGTCTATTAATGGTAAGGCCCACATCGCGTTAACGCTCACATAATATTGGCCTGTTTCTATAGTCTCTGAGTCGTAGAATATGGTAACCAGATTTTCATTACTTGAAAGTATTTTGAGTACGAAGTAATGTTATGGATGGCAGATTAGCCGGAATGCGAAAATCCAAATTGTTGTTGTAGAATAATTTGTGCAGTTTTCAAACAAATGTATCAAATAAATGTTAAATTATTTATATGTATACCACTCACATATACTCATAAATTTAAGTTATGGTATAGTCACCACTCAGTAAGTGGCTTGAGTTTACGCCCCGTATCAATATAATTGTTTACATGATCATTAGTGCCACGCGTTGCCCAATCCACTATCCGTGAAATAATTTGATTACGTCTTGTACACGGAAATTCGTAACTTATTTTATGGCTCCAGTCATTAATTAAATATTATTAAAGCACTCAATCCGATTATGCACCCCTCAATTACTATTTATTTGGCTTCGGGGGTAAATAATATTTTATTCGAGTCGAGGAACCCACCAATCAAAGCTCAGAATGGTCAGATATCGATTTTTTAAATCTATTATTTTTCACCACCTGGAATATTTAGTGGCCCAGTAAAATTCGACGAGAAGACTGCCTCGGACCAAATTTGCGGATGAAGATGGTTAACTCGAAAATGAAGTAGCTTTTTTGTCAGATATTTGACAAACCGACAAAATGTTAATAAATAACAGGTTTAGGCCAATTTTATACTATATTTGACTGTGGTTAGCATTAGTTTTGGTTATTTAACCGATTCTGATAACTGAAGCGGGAATTTCAAAAAATATTTGTTGTTGGAATCTGATGATATGGGGGACCATCGAATCGGATTGATTAGCTTTAACTTTGATTTTAGGATAACCTATTAACCTGATCGTTTACAGAATACATCTTCGACTCAAATTACTTATTTGTTTATATAATATTAGATTATAGATATTAGATTGTTGTTATTATCAGGAGTTTATTGAAAATGGCGTACAGTACCCCTTAATTAGTTTTAAGTTGTTCTATTTACTTATCAAATATCAACGAGCGAGTATGAATGGTTGCCGGCAAAACAAATTTCAATAATAATTAAACACATGTGAATTTAATGCTTCCATAGCAATAATAGAATTCTTCCCTCGCTAAGATCCCCCGATGATTCCCAACCATCAATCAGTGCTAATTGACCCTTCCGCAGATCTCGTCATCATCCAATCAGATAACGGCATCTATTCACTGAGAGCCAGTGCTATTTCCGGTAAGACATCGTTGTTTGTTTAATAGCGTAGCAACAGTAATATCGGTGGATCTTTGTTCAAATTAAACAGCATGTTTTGTAATTAGCAAGATTATTAAATTTCATACAAAGAATCTGTGCATCTCCTTATCGTTTGGTGAAATACATAGGCCTATTGGTGTTAATTATGTTTTGCTTATGCTAGATTGTGACATTTGTGATTTTGATTTAAAATATATGTTATTCCAATTGAATAGTTATTGTGTTCTTATATCTGATTCATTGAAAATTGGAGTAGGCAGCTCCCATGAGGTGTCTTCACAGTTTGTGACCTGCAACTGATTATCGGATTACATAATACGGTAATGATGTGCAAATGGAGTCTCAGTCCCGATTCAATAAAACCTTGTTTAACATGCTAATCACCTTGTTACTGAGTCTGCCAAATTTCGAGAGTGTCACTTACATCCTGGCTGCATTAGCAATGGCGTGTGAACTAATTGATTTATAATATGTGTCGTCTTGATGACAGGTATACCTAGAATCAACAAGGCTGATCGCACTTGTCTTTCTTTGTCGATCAGTTGGAAGCTTGTCTTTTATTGCACATTAATTGGTGATCGCCACATGCATGCTAGACCTTGTCACCACGTGGAACATACTGCATGTGAACAGCGACCACTGCACGTGCCTGGGGGAATCCTTGGATGACAAGCTTGAACGCTGGGGTTTACTTCAGTTTAAAAGTGTTTCAAACTGTTCTGGTTTTTATTCATAAAATAATGTATTATAGTATTTTACCGATATATAGTATATGCCGATCCACAAATCGATAATGCATGACGTAATTTTAGAATTTTAGAATTTATAAAAGTTTATAAATAAAAATGAATCAAAATAGACTCAGTAGCTTATGTATCAGCACAAATTTGTATCATTTTGAGAGGTGGATACAAAACAGTAAATTGAGCCCGTTTAGGGGCGGATTCAAAATGCGATTATGTGACCCAACCAGACAAGATGCTAATTTGTGTTGACAAACACAATGAAAGTGGTGATAATAAATGTTCTTAAGTTTAAATCGTCATTTTAACTCCAAAATCCCGTTATGAACACACTATTTTAATACTTTACAATTAGGGAAACGCCACGAGCAGACTTGACGTCACGCATATATAATCTCCGAATGGGGGGGGGGGGGTGCGAGACAAACGTTCTAAGCGCAGTGGGCATGATGTTTAAATTGAGGTAAACACCAAGATCACTCGTTAATAATAATCAGAGGAATTTACGGATCGGATATACATGTATAATATTTTCCACAAACTGTTCGTAGTTTCGGCAAATATGCGGTGGTTTAGACACAGTCCAGCAGTATATTCACAAACTAACGCAGCATTAGTATAGAAAGATATGATTATTATTGCACTCAACGATCTTGACAAGAGAAGTGGCCATCGGAAATAGTCGATGAATCAACCTCGAAATCAACCCGGTGTGAATTTTCATTTTCCCTCTGGCTTCGGGGACATTTCGCTCCAACAAACAGTTCATGTTCCAATTTATTTATTGACATGTTGTGATCATAACCTTCGCTATATTATCTGAAACTTTGCTGACAGGATTTTAAAGATGTATCCACCGAATTAAAAAAGAATTTGTCGAAATAACCCGGCAAATCCAACAGAGCTCCTATACGCGGCTTCACAGTTTCACTCATATTTACCACTTGTATGAAATAATTAGCCGTGGGCGAGGTTATCGGCAGCTGGCGGAAAGGTGAATTAAGATCCCCCGAAGATTCCCGCTAACATCCCCCGGAAACAGTCGAATGGGACTCGGTTGGCTAAGATCCCAGATACAGGAGGAATAACTCTAAATTCACACGCAACACAGCTTTTACCTGCATATTTTAACCTTATATATGATGATCTTACCAATAGAACTGGGTTTTAAATATTTATTTTAACATGTATAAATGTGAAAATGGAGGGATATCCTGAACAGCACAGAAAAGAACATAGCGTTAGAATAACGTTGTGTTAGTCTCTGGGGGAAATCAGTTAGAATTTACTGACTAACACCACGCCATTCAAAAACTATTTTAGAGTAGGGTTCATAAAAACTGTGTGAAGTGTTTCAGTTTGATGATGTAGAGTAACTACTGTACATGAGAGTGCGACTTTACGAGCTTGTGATTTTAATTAATTTCTTTTTAAATAATTAAAAGTTTTTTCTTTTATTAATTTCAGAAACATTTGAATTTGAAACAAAAATTTAATAATACAACTTAAAGGCACGTGAGGCCTTAATTGTCGAAAATATTCATATTTGTTCCAAACACCGTAAACAGAAAAACATTAAAACGCATACAGTTTCGTTCATATATACCATGACCATCGCGTAAACAGGATGTTATCATAAATACCTACTATATTTTACCTAAGCAAGAGCCTGATTGGGTTACAGAGGACAGCACAATGCTACTGGCTAATCGCACACAAATGGCATAAACGCTCTTTATTAGTTCCATATCAGGAATTCACCAACAAAGAACGCTCTTTATGTTTATCATCATAATATAAACAAACACCAGAAAAGTAACTTTCTATGCTTTTGTTTACATAACAATGGTTAAACATATGAGAATAACATACTGTTTATGCGATATTTCTTATTTATATACGGACAAAGTCTGTCTACATTTTGATGTTCTTTCTGTTTGTGGCAGTTTTTGACGGGTTGAAATATTTTCACAGGATAACCACCGCCAAGGCCAACCGTGTCTTTAAAGCTCCTTCCTGGTTCAACTCAAGCAGTGGCGATATTGCGATTTATTCATTTATCAAACGTTGGTTTATTTTAGCCTATAATTATATATGATGCATCAACCAGAATGACATTTTGTCTTATTCCCTATAATAATATTGATATATAAAGGTCATATAATTACTTATTATTTTATTCATTTATGTCTTGTGATAGTAATTCCGTGAAAAACGTATTAATTAGCCTGCCACAAGTGAAGCAGTCTACTTTTGAGCCGATGTATACCGATTCTCCTCGGCAATATTCGGGGGATCTTAGCAAGGGAAGAATTATACTCTTGCGCTTCCATAATTTCCATTAACTGTGAAGGCATACACTACTCACTAGTCCTAAAATTAATTGTGATATTCGGCAAGTGAAAGAAAGAATTCAGTCAAATTTCCGATTTTGGAATCAATTGTTGATTATATGTAGGCGTTACCATTTATGTCACAATTCCAGTTTTAAAAGCCAATGTAGGCGTTACCATTTCAAAACTCTGAAACATGCCTCGAAAATTGGTGACGGAAACCACCTGAACGTGATAATCTTTACAACCGTTACATATATATTAGGGTCCTGCGAATTGGATATTTTGATCGAATCGAATATCGAATCGAATTCACGAAATCGAATCGAATATCGAATCAAATATCGAATCGAATCATATCTGTGTGTTGCATTCTCAATTAGGTATGTTTTGTCAACGATTAGATTATTTGTGAAACGTTCTATGAACTACATTCATGAAGTTCCATCAGAAGTTATGTGGCGATAAACCGTCGTTTGATATACTATTAACTTCAATTTATAATTGTCAAGAAAACAAAGCAGATTAAAATGTCCATGCGGCCATCACAACGATTAATATATTACCACTAAACAGATTATCAAACTAAAATCACACGAAATTTCTACAGTTTGCATGTACATGCAAAATTGCAAATCGGCATTCGGAAACACCCGTTGTTATAAACTTGAAGACGCAACAACAGTCGCAGTGTAGCCTCTTCATGTATTGGTTGATGCTTCTTGAACAGATGATTCCATAGATGGGTCATTGTCCCAGATGCTTGCGATTTATACACCATGCATGTTGCATTCATCACACGTGCCTGCAGTTATTTCATGTTTAAAATAAACATGAATGATGGACGACATTTTGTCCATTGTAAAAGAAAACTCTGAAACTGAAAGTCAACTTCAAAAGAGAACAGTGCCAAAATGCACTTTTCCACACAACATGTGTTGTTTACATTCTCACCCATATTACATAACGCGGAATCGAATAGACGATGGATAACGCTATCGGTAGCCCAGTCTCATAGCTATTATAATTTACCGCGTCGTCGGTCCATTGGCTATCTGCTAGCTTTTGCTACCATTTTAAAGCTATATAATTTAGACCTATTTAGTCGTCCTATCGTGGCTAATTGTTGGCTATGTACAATAAGAATTATAATGTGCATATATACATAATTTTCTGGAATTAAATGCCACAAACAGCTAAGATCGACATGTGTACTTGTCCTGAAACAGCCTACTTTTCCGTCATAGTATATTCGAAATTTCGAGTTGGCAATTTCGACTCGATTTCGAATCGAATTTGACTTTCGAATCGAATCTCGAATCGAATATCGAATATTCGCAGGATCCTAATATATATCTCGGTATAGACGACTGTGAGCTAGCAAACAATGTTTTACAGCTCATAAGCTATGATTTTTTTAGTGGTTTAAGTACTTAGTTTGCAAAAACGATAAATACTCACTTCGAGTCGCACTGAGCAACCGCCATTTTTCGGTGAAAAACTTTGTTTTATGATGTAGGTTCCAGGCCCTGTATATATGCGAACGCATATAAAAAAGCATGCATTGGCCCAGGGTTTTCGCATGAAGATATCCTCTATCACGTAATTACAGAATATGTTTTACTTTCAGAGAGAGAGAACTCAATGCTCAATGATTTGTTTATGAATGAATGAGTCAGGACTGTTGTTAATGAGTCAGGGCTGTTGTTAATGAGTCAGGGCTGTTGTTGTTGTTAATGAGTCAGGACTGTTGTTAATGAGTCAGGGCTGTTGTTAATGAGTCAGGGCTGTTGTTAATGAGTCAGGGCTGTTGTTAATGAGTCAGGGCTGTTGTTAATGAGTCAGGACTGTTGTTAATTAGTCAGGGCTGTTGTTAATGAGTCAGGGCTGTTGTTAATGAGTCAGGGCTGTTGTTAATGAGTCAGGGCTGTTGTTAATGAGTCAGGGCTGTTGTTAATGAGTCAGGGCTGTTGTTGTTGTTAATGAGTCAGGACTGTTGTTAATGAGTCAGGGCTGTTGTTAATGAGTCAGCGCTGTTGTTAATGAGTCAGGACTGTTGTTAATGAGTCAGGGCTGTTGTTAATGAGTCAGGGCTGTTGTTAATGAGTCAGGGCTGTTGTTAATGAGTCAGGGCTGTTGTTAATGAGTCAGGACTGTTGTTAATGAGTCAGGGCTGTTGTTAATTCAATTTAACCCTTCCATTACTAAAAAATGGATTGTCCCAAACAGTTATAAAAGTATACATTGGAATGATCTATTATTCATTTTGGGGCGGGGTGGGGGGGGGTGTTCAGACGAAAAGATAATACAGGTGCAGAAGGATTCCTATTCATTGGTAGGAAAAGTTCAGATAATAAGTTCAACAAACGTGGCCTTTGTAGAACTTTAGTTATCAGAACATGTCCATGGAAACTACTCATATACGTATTCAGTAATTTTGTTTGTATACAGGTTTAATTATCCAAGCCAGTGATAATATTGTTAACCTCTTCGCTGCTAAATGACAGTATGACGTCGTGTCGTGTGCTGGGCTGTTGATGTTATTGACATTTTCCAGTGGAAAAATATAACAGGAATAGCAAAACTTAAAGAACCATAAAATTGACTCAGTTGAAAGGCTATTATCGTTCACAATCATGGAACATCATAAACTGTTTGAAACTTCGAGATAGTTATTCGGGTGCACCCATCTCTGAGTTCCAGTTATGTATAATGGCCTAATGCTAGTGTGCTGAAGTAGGTCCGTAGTATCTACGAACCATATAGCACATGACATGCACTTTTACGTCAGTAATAGTTACGGTTGTCATAGCACTGAAGAGGTTAGTTAAATCATGTGACTCTTGTACATAATTATCTGTGCCCTTTTCTTGTTCTATCATGGAGACTCCATTATAATGAGTCACTTTTCTTTTTGCAAAATAAGAGCACATAATGGAATGTAACTTACTATTTCCAACAGATATAATTTGTGTTCCCATGAAGTCAATATTTTCATTACTATTTTCAGCACAAAATCATCAAAATAAAATCAAGAATAAATAAGGTTTAAGACCAACAAGGAGTTTAAGTAGAGGATATTGAAAAGTTCAGATGTCAGAAGATGCTTCACTAAGTCAACAATTTCAAAATGTGATTCAAATTCTCTGATAATTACTATAAACCCTTTCAGTGCCAAGTCCGATTTTTGTATCAACCCATATTAAGAGCTCTTTCCATCAATGTATCACATTATTATAATCAATAAATTTGAAAAATGATCAAAAAAATATGGGTTGATACAAAAATCGGACTTGGTACTGAAAGGGTTAAAATCAGCTTACCACAAATAAGTTCCCCTGGCATTTATGTTGTTCATCAAATCATATTTCTTCATTGGCGTAGCAATGGTACCAGTCAAACTAATCGCACTAGCATTGTTCACTAGGATATCGATGCCACCAAACTTTTTGACAGCATCATCTACAGCCTTCTTGACCTGGTCCTCATAACGAATGTCCACGAGACAAGGCAAACATTTGCCGCCAGCATCTTCAACTAAAAAAACAATGCTCAACTTATACCGGTATATAGTAATGCCCTCAATAATCGACTCCTTAACCACAGCAGAATTATGGGTAATTTTTCAGGATTTAGTTAGAAATATGGCTTGTTGCCATTCATTGGAAAGTGATAGGGAAAGTGAGAGCTTTCCGATGAATGGCAACAAGCCATATTTCCGACTAAATCCTGAGAAATTACCCATAATTCTGCTTTGGTGTTAAAGAGTCGATTATTTAGGGAATTACTACTCTTGAGTGCCTAATAAACATACAGGGCGGAATAAACATACAGGGTGGAAATTTTCCCAAATCTATTGAAATACTCATTTAAAATCCACCATAGCTCGTCCTATTATTGTACTAGTACTAATTTATATGTTATTACTACATTGTAATCCACTTTGAGAAATGGATTGTATATTCAGCAATATTATCCTTACTAGTAAGTACTAGTACTAATACTAAATACAATTTGGGATCCAAGGATATATATACGACTACTGTAGTATGTTTTGCGAGATACTTTAACATATACAAAAATCACCCACTAATACTACTAGTAGGAAGGGAGAACCCTAACCGATTTTTGTTCAGCCTTGGGCCGACATTAAAAAGAGGTTTGTTTGTCCACTCCCGACCGACTCATTTTTACCCCCCCGACCGAAATATTTTTATTGCACTTCCCTAAAATTGTTTTTGTTTTTTTGTTTGTCAAAATTGGAATCCTCGGTACAATCGGAATCCTCGGTACTTTCCGTCGATTCCTCGGAATGTATAATCGGAATCCTCGGTACAATCGGTGACGATTGCGGCTAACCCGTTTCCTCTTAACGGCAATCCTTTGCCGTCCGGAACATATTACTCCGTACTTTTTCTAGTGCATAATCGAGTCGTTTACGTTACGGAATCGGCCGAAATGAGCCGAATGATCGCGGTGACACTTTGTGTGTCGGTAATAAAAAGAACATTATTTTCTAAGACTAAACAGCCCGTGCAAACTTGTGTTTTAGTTCAAAATATAATCAATGCCATGGGACATTTATTGAACGAAGTGTCCAGCGATGCGGAATGTGAGCCTTCCAGTGTGGAAGTGGAATTGAGTTGAAGTTTCAGGGACCTAGATATCTTTACTCCTGTGTGTACAGAACCCATTCAGATTGCTTTGGACTTAGAAAAAATACTCAAATTTGTGAAATTTACAGTGATTGAGAGAGTGCCTGAAAGTGAAACAGCACAAAACAGGAAGGATCAGCGCACTAATACTTTCGATATGCTTTTGGGAACATCAAAAGAAAAGGTTCTGCCCAACTTAAGTTTCTTCCAAAGGAAAACATGAATCTTAATATTATAAATATATTATTATTAAAATTAAAAATGATTAAAAAAATTATTGAGTTAAATTGTGCTATTATTACTCCAACCTTTCTTTGAGAATATGTCACAAATATGCCATGGGGTGTCCACTTTATATTCCTCCCCCACCCTGTCCCAACCAATCCCACCGCGACGCATACCCAGTTTTTGTTCAATTCCGGCTTGTATATAGCTTGAACTAAGAATATTTTGAAGGTTTCACGGCTGCAGCAGGCATGATCCAACGCTGGTGACTGGAGACGACTCAGATGACACCACTCTGGATGTAAGTTGTAAGACCATGTGTTCAATGAATAAAATCTGAGAGACACTGTCAGGCCACCCCACACGCCTAAATGTAACTGCCCCTATCTTCTAACTAAAAATCTGGGATACATGCATCGATCCTGCCATGTGTGCCCCGACCCTTGATATACATGTCAATTGAACAACAATTGTGAAGCTCATGTTGAATTTGAGTTTTATTCTTCGCAAGAGAGTCTGGACATCTGCTGCCACTGCTGTGGGCCTAACTGCACAAGGGACCCTGACATATTAAAGAGATACAAGGTGGTGCTGCCAGTGTGCAAGAAATGTGCAGAAATTCACAAGGAGATCCCAAAGAGGAGTCCAAGATAAAGTCCTAATGACAAGTTTCAGCAACATAACTAGTCAAATAAAGCATGCCGAATCATGATATTTGTGATATGTTTTATATGGGAAAATTATAACATGGTATAAATATCAGGTCTAATGAAAAAAAATAAAAATATTTACCTACCTACCTACCCACTTCCAAAATCTAGGGTCGGGAGTGGACAAACACAGATATTTTTAATAGTGGCCTTAATAATCACAAATCATCCCTGTATAAAAAAAAGATTGGTTGACATATTTTGACGGTTCGACCGCCAAATTTAATAAACGTACAGGGCCAAATAACGATCGTACAGGCGGGAATTTTAACTCAAATTTAACAATCGTATATGTACGTTTATTTGGCACCCAAGAGTATATCAATCCATGAAATTGGCATTTTTCTTTAGAACTGCATAAAATTCTATATTGGCTTCTACAGCAGATTTTTTCTACTGCATTGAATTTTGCTGAAGCTAATCAGTATAATAATGACTCTGATCAGTGTGCAGAATCAGTAATGGATGCGACAAAAAGATAATTTACAACTTCCAATGAATTCCAATATGATAATGAACACTTTAACTATTTATTTATAAAAAGTTATTATAAACAAGAGATGGAGTGTCGTCTGGTGCATACCCCCATGTGGCATACTGCCTAGTTTGGGCATACATGTACCTACAACCTATGACTGAGATACTCAGACGGGCTGAACCAAAAATCAGCATTTTCAGACAAACAAAGACGAATAACTCTAGAGCAGACAACCTGAACAAAACGGTTGAACACTCTATTGAATGTCCTCATCGAAGTGAACATCTATACCAAATTTCATTGAGATTCGAGCACTACTGTTCAAGTTATGTCCTAAAAAGACATCGGATGGACCAAAGAGCCAACATTTCCTGATAAACAAAGATGAATAACTCTAGAATGGAAAACTTAAAGAAAACGATTGTACCCTCTATTGAATGTCCTCATAGAAGTGAACATCCATACCAAAACCTTGCCTCTCATTCGGGACAGATAATACAAAATTATACTTGTCATCCTCATGATCCAGTAACCGTGACTTGTCAGTGACAGGTAGACAGGTGTACATTTCGAGTCCTGGAGGCGGTATAACTTCATCACCTTATTCGGGTGTAAATACTAGTAATGTGCGGTTTTGATATTTCATTTCGGTTTTGGTTTGGTTTTTGTGAAAAAAACAGGTTTCGGTTTTAGTCAATACATCAATGAATTTATGCATACAAGTTAGAGATGGGCGGTATTGAAATTTCAATATCGGTATCGGCATCGGTAAATTTCCGTTGATTTACCTCGGTATTGGTACGGTAATCGGTATTGCTATTAAATTACAAAACCAGAGCAGAGATTCCTGGCGATTAAAATTTTTAACTGAACAATACACATGTATATATGCCCATGTATTTACTACATTTGTGACAACAGCTAAACGAGGCAACAAAATGAATAACACAATTATTCAATTAAGTGATTAGTGATATTCACACATTTCTTTGATGATTTGCACGCACGCCGTCGCACCGCTTTCGAAAAGAATAAGAGTTTGCATCATTGCATGGTTACAATATCTATACTTGTCAATTTCGTCACATTTTCGTGCGTGAATAGAATTGTGAGAAGTAATCAGCGATCACAATTCACAAATCCCAATCAATAGCCGCAACGCCGAAATAAATTCGAGGGAATGCGTGGGTGTTAACATCAGTCACAAAAGTTTTGTGTTGTTCAGTGCCTCAGTCGGGAACCTGTCAATCTGATATTTCAACACAACAGAGAGAACGAGCTGAAGACAGTGAAATGTGATCGATCATAGTCTCGCAGGCGGGAATATGGTATTATCCCATAACAAAGAGCAGTTAAAGACATATTATGTACTTATTCGGGTGGGTGAAACTGATCAGTTAGTAACCAGGCACTATGCCAACTTGAGGAATGTAGCATTCGACTAGCATCCGCGAAAATCTGAAGCAAATCGACCGTACCGCTCTATGAACACATCTTCTGAACGACGCTCAATTGTAAATATTTACTACTCGATTAGGGACGCATCTATCGGCGATAAACTAACGAAAACGATTTCGCCATCGAGAGTGACTGCATTTAATTAATATAAAAGAATGATGGTGTGTGTTGTCAATTTGGATATAATATTTGTAAATATTACTACTTTGAACAATATTATTCTCCATTTTTATTTTATCACCCTACCGGAGTGTTTCACTTTAAGAATTAATTTCGATCATGAACAGAAACAGTCACTGAATTTCTGAAACACGGTTCAAACACCTTACAAAGATTTTATGAACCCCACTCTAAAACATAATTGGTACGTCGTGGTTTCAGTAAAATAATTCTTATTGCTTTTCTGCATGTAGTATTGTATGTGGTACGTAACGAATACGATATGCTTACCTTGTGTGAATTTAGAGTTGTCCTCCCTGCACCGGGTCACGACTCACAAACATGATTCAAAGAGAGCCGCTTCAGTTTTAGTTCTGATTCAGTATAAATGAATGACATGACCTTATTTCTGTTTTAAAATATACAATGGCCGTGACTTTGAGTTAAATGGGAGTAAATGTTTTGACCCGAAATTGGACCCATGTTTTAAGCACAAATGCGTATCGTACCAAGCATGCAAACGCATTTTGGCGCATCTTCAGACTGTGTCTTAATTAATTCTGAAAATTATGATAGATGCCGCCGTAGGTTGCTTGTGTTTGAATTCGCTGAAACGACAGTCTTCGAACATGTTGTACATATTTTTGAGTTTTGTGATCGCGGATCTTGTGTATAAAAACTATACACTGCATTCAATTGTCTAGACATGTTTGTTCCCAAATAGAACAAATATCAGCCGACAGAAGCACGTGCTAATCGTGCGCCGTGAGCGCGTGCAAGTTGCACGAAACAGAGATATTTAGCTACCAAAGGCATCTGTGTATCGAAACCGATATTATAGGTTTTTATGGAATATATCGGTTATGGTTTGGTTTTGAAATGAAATCGAAAATAAAACCGAGAAACCGCACATCACTAGTAAGTACTACAATAGTACCAAACACTCACTCTCTTTGGCTGCTGTGTAGATTGTCCCTGGCAATTTGGGGTGCGGTTCAGCTGTCTTTGCAGCTATGACAACATTGGCTCCATCCCGCGCTGCTTTCAAAGCTATCGCCTTTCCAATACCACGACTGGCCCCTGTGATGAACAACGTCCTTCCTGCTAGTTTTCTTTAAGAAAAAAAACACAAACTCATATATAGCAGTTCATAAACATACATGTAGTACAGTACCAACTGGATGGTCATATTCTCCAAACAGTCACCGAAAATAACTACAGTAATGCCCTAAATAATCGACTGAGAGCTTTCCGATGAATGGCAACAAGCCATATTTCCGACTAAATCCTGAAAAGTTACCCATAATTCTGCTGTGGTTAAGGAGTCGGTTATTTAGGGCATTACTGTAGCTGTGCCAAAGGATTTAGTCATGCAAAGAGTAAAATCCAAGATGGCTGCTGGCGGCCATGTTTTTTGGCCAATTGACCCCAAAATGACTCGTTCCCATCTACATGTCAATGGCAACGTTCATGACAAATTTCATAAACATCAGACAAAAGGTACGACCTGTAGCCCGTGCCAAAGGATTTAGTCATGTAAAGAGTACAATCCAAGATGGCTGCTGACGGCCATGTTATTCGGCCAAACGACACCAAAATGACTCGTTCCCAGCTACATGTCATTGTTAACATCCCTGACAAATTTCATGAAGTTCCGACCAAAGCTACAACCTGTAGCCCGCGCCAAAGGATTTAGTCATGCAAAGAGTAAAAACCAAGATGGCTGCTGGCGGCCATGTTTTTTGGCCGAACGACACCAAAATCACTCGTTCCCATCTACATGTCAATATTAACATCCATGACATATTTCATGATGATCAGACGAATAATACGATCTGTAGCCCGCGCCAATGGATTGAATTTTGAAATCCAAGATGGCCACCAGCAGCCATGTATTTTTGCCGAATGACCCCAAAATGACTCGTTCCCATCTACATGTCAATGGCAACGTTCATGACAAATTTCATAAACATCAGACAAAAGGTACGACCTGTAGCCCGCGCCAAAGGATTTAGTCATGTAAAGAGTAAAATCCAAGATGGCTGCTGACGGCCATGTTTTTCGGCGGAACGACACCAAAATGACTCGTTCCCATCTACATGCCAATATTAACATCCATGACAAATTTCATGATGATCAGACGAACAGTACGACCTATAGCCCGCGCCAATGGATTGAATTTTGAAATCCAAGACGGCCATGTTTTTCGGCGGAACGACACCAAAATGATTCGTTCCCATCTACATGTCAATGTCAACATTCATGACAAATTTCATAAAGATCAGAACAAAGGTACGACCTGTAGCCCGCGCCAAAGGAAATTGTTGACGGACACACGGACGATGGACGACAAACCATGGAAATAGCTCAAACTTACAAAGTAAGTTGAGCTAAAAAGACAGTAAGGCAAGCAGTGAATTTGGACTACTGAGGCGAAATATCAGACATGGATCAGAGAACTGTAAAAAGGAGGTAAATGGGTTGACAAAGCCCTTAACAATGTTGACTATAGAAAACAATTGTGCGCCTACAGCCAAACAAAGGCTTCTACACCAAATCAACACAATTTGCAACAAAGGCTGGGAAAATTTCATGATATTCCTTCAAATGGAAATATTTATGTAGTATATGTTAAATACAGATTCAGGAGTGAAATGCAATTATTTATTTATAGCAAGGTGTTCAGCGAAAAAATTTATGAAGAAATATATTTTGGTCAAGAAAATTTTCATACCCTATCATGTCTTCATGGTTACGACCTTTTTTTGTCGATGTGCCATTTTTTTTGGTTATATTGAAAAGAGACCAGGAATCAATGTATTTATATCATCAGGAATCAATGTATTTATATCATCAGGAATCAATATATTTATATCATCAGGAATCAATGTATTTATATCATCAGGAATCAATGTATTTATATCATCAGGAATCAATGTATTTATATCATCAGGAATCAATGTATTTATATCATCAGTGTTGGCCATTCTACAACATGATTACCTCTGATTGTTGACTTCCAACATTCTATTGTACAATAAGAGCTCATTTCACAGCTGCTTGGTGACTTGTCTCACAAATTGCATGTCCACTCTGTTACGGTACCATGATTCTGCTTATTGGAGGGTGGATTAATGGAGTTGTTGATGAGGTTAAACAGTGTTTTAATATCCATTTTATCTATGATCTGTGACCGTTTATATATAGAGTTGATTGGAAATCTTTAGCCCTTTATAATTATTTAATGGGTATCTGTCATAACAATAAAAAAATAGAAACAAATGAAAGTGTCAATGACACTGTAGCTCAACTGGATCAGTGCATCTATAACCATTTAGCCGACTTCCCTATGTTCTACATGGTAGAATGAATAAAAATCACAATTACGGGTGTCAGAATGGTGTGAAAGCAGTGTTCGCGCTGTCGGTAGCCAAATTAGCCAATGGCTAATATTTTTCGAATTTGGCTAATAAAAATTTCATTTGGCTAAACTTTTGGCTAAACTTTTTTTGAACCCAAATGGAGACTGAAAGCATGGAGCCAGAAAGCTAATTAATAAAAGCGCTCAATAGATCGACATTCAAGACGAAGTTGCAATTGGTAATATCCCGTAGAGAAAATTATCCCAGTTTCAAGTTAGGTAACCCTAAACATAACAAATACTCCGCCGTATGATGTGGCGCTCTATTCTTCCCGGAGTTCGCTTGGCGGTAATTGTAAGATCGGTTTACGATTGCATATTACATTTTTTGTCTATATCTGTCACATTTTGTGATTTTTTTCTGTTCTTCCCTCGATAAGATCCCCGGATACAGTCGAACGGTGCTCGATTGTAATCGGTAAATCTCCACTGGCTAAGATCCCAGATGTACAAGAGGGATAACTCTAAATTCACGCACACAACTTTTACCTAACTAATTTAACCATATAATATGATCATCTTATCAATAAAAACTAGATTTTAAATATTTATTTTAACTTGTATAAATGTGAAAAAAGGAAGGATATCCTGAACAGAACATAATAGAACACCACGTTAGAATAACATTGCGTTAGTCTCTGGGGAAAATCATTGAAAATTTACTTACGAACACCACGACATACTAAAACTATTTTAGAGTAGTGTTCATAAAAACTGTGTGAGGTATTTAAGTTTGATGGTGTGGTGCAACTGCCGTTTATATAGAGTCCGAACTTTACAAAGTTAGTATTTTCGTGACTTTAATTGATTTGTTTTAATTAAAAGTATTAATTCCATATACCTGGTACATTTCAATTTGAAAAAAAAATTAAATACTAGCCTACAACTTATAGTTAGACTAGACTCCTGGTTCAATCAAGCATGCACTGACCCTGAAATGACCCTTTTCACATTTATTATTTATTTGTGCTTAATCAAATCTCGACCTAATGTAATTATCCGATATAATTACATTAGCTTTGATAAACTCAACGCCAATTTACTATAGAAAATGAAGTAGGTGTAATTATGCTCAAATATATCTATCAATTTATTGCGTTTAAGCACAATCATTTGCGCTTAAGTGCAAATACCTAACACTCCCTTACTTCCCTCTGCTTGTGAATGATTGAGTCCATCTCATAGTATATTATTATGGGCCCATAGTAATAGCCCCAGACAGACTCGAAGTTGAAGAAAAAACATATTTCCATATGCATATCAGCATCGATATATCTCTGTCCCTGGTGTCCCAAGAATTGGTGCCTCCCACCCAGAGTTCTAGTATATTTTATTAAAGGGACATCTCCTGCACAGATATATACCATTTCCATGGCCATAAAAAGGGAATTGGGGGTTACCAGGGGCTTGCTTCCCTCATATAGTGTACTTATTGACTTGAAATAGGGGGGACCCTATTTTCATATTATCAACATCCCTGTCCCCAAGAATTTGTGTCTCCATCCCATAGATCTAGTATATTTTATAAATGAGACATATCCTGCACAGATCTATATCATTTCCATGGTCATAAAAGGGATCTAGGGGTTACTGGGGGTTTGCTTCCCTCATATGGTGGCCTATATAGACTTAAGTGATGTGTTTAGGCCTGTGCCAATTAAAATTAATTCAGCGGGGGGGGGGGGGGGGGGGGGGGGGGGGGGGGGGGGGGGGGGTCAATGAATATTAATTTTTATTTGCGATTAAGCGCAAATGATTTGACCGTAAGCGTAAATAATTTTTTAAGCGCAAATGATTAACGCTTAAGCATAAATATTTACGCTTAAGCATAAATATTTGCACTTAAGCAAAAATGATAGAAGTTATTTGCAATTAAGCGCAAATATTTGCGCTTAAGCGTAAATAAATACTAAATATGAATAGGGCCTCCCATAACTATCACCGCCTTTCGTTCAGTTGGGACCCAGCTTTTATAACAAATTTCAGTTGGGTACCCAGCTTTTATAAAATTTACATTTGGGTATCGGTACCCAAATTTATTAAAGTAACCCGCATGACCTATGTCCTGTGCCTACAATTCTTCTCTCCGCTATTGTCAAGCTACAGGAGCCTGGAATTTGGAACCAGCACCCGGGACCGCAGGTTCCGCCAATAAAAGAGGGTTTTTGACCAAATTCCAGGCTCCTGTGGTGAATATATATCATAGATAAACAAGTATTCACAAATTTAACAGGTTCATTTAAAAAACTGATGGCAATCACTAATTAAATTACATTCTGTGTGAGATTTCATAAAGCTGGGTATCCAAATGTAAAAATTTTAAAAGCTGGGTACCCAACTGAATATTTAAAAACGCTGGGTAATGGGGTACCCAAGTTTGGTCATCCAAAAGATCCATATGAAGTTTGGTGACGATCGGATGTGGTCTCTATAGGGACCAGGGTTAGTCGCCATATGAACGGCAGTTTCGCCACACCATCAAACTCGAATACATCACATAGTTTTTATGAACCCTTCTCCAAAATAGTTTTGGTATATCGTGGTGTAAATTCTCACTGATTTTCCCCCCCGAGACTGACGCAGCGTTATTCTAAAGTTGTCACGGTTCTTTTCTGTTCAATTCAGAATATCCCTCCTTTTTCACATTGATACAAGTTAAAATAAATATTTAAAATCTAGTTTTTATTGGTAAGATTATCATATATACGGTTAAATTATTTAGGTAAAAGTTGTGTTGCGTTGTTATGTTTAGAGTTACCTGACTTGGAAAGTGGGATAATTTTCTCTACGGGATATTACCAACTGCGACGAAGTTAGGTGACGAAAGTAATTCATTATTTTCGTACTTATGAAATATCGTACAAAGGGAAACCCGATCGACAACTCTATCAACCAAGCGATCACAAAGTGATATGCAATCATCTTTAGTTTTCACAAGACGGACATTCAAAGACGCATGGACATTAAACCGACCGTGGTTGAATTATGACAATGTGAAGAAAGCAATGTTTTGTAAAGTGCATTGACGCCGGTATATAAGCAATTTGTTCGTAACATGCTGTTTTAATCTGGAGAAAGATTACGTCACTCTGCACGAAGCAGCAAAAGGTCATTATAATTTTTACATTTAATCCCCTAATCCCCCATTCAGCCCATTGTCACTCACGGCGCTCCTGCACAATGCATGTTTATGATGACATTGTATTTATGACTGTCGAGGTTTATGAGCACCAAGTGTAAGACAATAGCTTAATCAGCCAAATGTGAATCACGACATATATTTTGTGGCTATTTGTCGTCAATACCGATACAGTCAAAATAATATGCATGCTTTTATGACAGATTGTAATTTGATAATGGCGTAACGATATTAAGTTATTAGTTTCCAGATGTCACTTAGATATTTTCGCAAGGATAAATATTTAATGATTTAAAAAAATGATATAAAACAAAAAAATAATGACATTAAGAAGGACAATCCCGGTTACCCCCCCCCCCCCCCCCCCCCCCCCCCCCAATCACTCTTTCACATAAAGATTAATAAATTTTAAATAAATGATATATATAAAAATACTTCTAGTTCATCAAAATTATTTAAATTATTGTGTATTTTACCTGCGTCTGTTAGATTTTACGTTTTAGTCATTAATTGTGAACCGACCAGAAAACAATGATTTCATTTGGCCAAAGTTTTTTTTAATTTGGCCAAAAAACATTTGGCTAAAGTTATTTTCATTTGGCTAATAACATTTTCATTTGGCTAAACTTTTGGCTAAAGTTTTTTTCGGTCCAGCGCGGACACTGTGTGAAAGGTCTTTACCGTTATTTGACCATTCTCAGAAAATGAACCAGTTTTGACTTTTGGTTGTTTTGTCTTTTGACCTTTACTTTTGGGTTTCGTCATTTGGCGATTATCGCAATACGCTAGTGGAACACAGTGTGCGTAACGTAACTATCACAAGTATAACGTAATCTGATAACAATTTATCGCCAAATTCATGCTTAAGTTAAGACTAAGACATTTTAAACATATCATCTTCGGCTTGTTTTATTTTATTTTTATTGTGGTGAATGTTGAGGTACACGTGTACTGTGCACATGTGTGTATTGACTATTGTTGTTGTGAACGATCACGTGAAAGGTCACGGCATCAGGTGACAGAATCCAGGGCGCTGAGTGGATGCACGAGGTGAGCGAAAAAGGCCACCGTGGTGCGGAGGAATACAAGACTCTCTCACTCTCTTGTCGTTTCAATCGTAGGTGGAACAAGTCGACAATATTGGACTTCTCCAGTTATTTAGGACGTTGGCCGATCCAACATTTCATCTACTTCATCATCATTACAACAGCCATCACGGACAACGACTACGGACCCGCCCCAAGACCACGACAACTCTAAGCGGACTACACTGAACACGGACGAGAAGATTTACTGATTTAGGTGAGACATCTTTTCTTTAGCCATCTTCTGCCCCGTTTGCATTCAGTGTTGGAAAGATAAATGCAATATTCAATACAGTTAGACTTTGGCCCATCGTCAACTATTACTAGTATTACTATTAGGCAAAGTTCTAACATTTAAATGAAAAGGAATAATAAATGGGGTATCTGTATCTGTAGTTGTTACATCCTAGTGACCAAGGCTGGCTTTTACAGGACGGGATCGAGTAGCTATCCATAATTTTTCCAGGAAGTTTTTTTTTTTCGCCGAACCCGTGACTTCTTCGCCACGGTAGGGATCTTTAACGTGCGCACATTGTTGCACACGGGACAGCCATTAGCGTCGGCTCCCGATCCGACGGTGTGCCAAGCGTAGTGTCATCCCTGGTCATGACATTACGAGAGGATCAGAGGTACGAAGTTAGTCCAGTACGCATTTTTTCAAATTTTGTCTGAGACTCTTTGGCTTCTGGAATCTTTCTCAGATCACTGATCGTGGCTTCGATGATTGATTTGTGATGCCCATGGTTACGGTACTGGGAATGCAGATGGCGACACAAAGTCCGACCGATATTTTGTCGGATTTGAACCCTCGACCGTGTCGAAGGTGTAGCTCAGAGGTCGGCCCACAAACCAACTGAGCTATCCGCTATCCACTCCAATGTTTGTACTCAGATTTCACCAATTTGTGTACCTAGCTTGCCTGTTTCTCAGGAAAGTGGGTAATTTGAGTCTGTTTGCTGTTATATATATATTATATTTATCACCCCGAGGAGGAGCGGATAGCTAGGAGGAGCACAATGTGCGCACGTTAAACTTAATTTAAAGATCGCTACCGTGGCGAAGAAGTCACGGGTTCGGCAAAAAATTCCTGGAAAAATTATGGATCTACTCGATCCCGTCCTGTACAAGCCAGCCTTGGTCACTAGGACGTAACAACTACAGATACAGATCGTATTGCGATAATCGCCAACCGGTTTCGTCAATGTCATGGTGACGCGAAAATAGGGAAACAGTCGTAAGAATTGATGTTTATCACCACGAAATCATTACAAACAACATTTAAATGTCGCTGTTTGTGAAACACATAGTATCTTATACCCTGTGTTGGCTGCCATGGCTCCGGGATGAACAAAACCGTGCGTGAATAAAGCTGGAATTGACGATTGTGAACTTTGATCATTCGGAAACACAATAAAAAGGAATCGGAAACGGAGTACGAGACGAAAATTCACGAGACCGTGATCAACACAGTTTGTTGAGTTTGGTTTTGGTCGTCATAAAATTAACCTGAACGACAATATTTTAGGCCTAGGCCCTATATGTTGTATTTTTATCTCATCGAGTATTTACAAATTGCCAATGTTATCCATAAGATCCGAATATATAGCTCGGTCTATATCTAGACCTACTATACGTACGGTATATATAGCCTATGATTGTCCTTTAGGCCTACAATTATTTAGGCTGAATGTTCTACATGTAGGGCCTATATGTATTTATAAGATTCAGCCTAAAACATACCTTTACTTTAAATATACACAATATCTACATCATAAGATGCACGGATTTAGATGCTTGTAATGATATATATGCATCAAACACACAGGGGCCAGCTGTACATAACGCGCTCCGCTGTCCGCCCCCCTTTTGCACTGCCCATATATACGCCGCCTCTATATATATATATACGCGACTTCTTCGCGTTAATGGAACATTATATAGACAAGGGGCACTGTAGAAATTCAACGTTTCACCATCGCTCGGGAGTCGCACAAAGTTATAGCCCATTCACCCCAGTAATGATAACGATATATACACGGATGGATCGGCAAAGAATTCATCTTTCAATAAATACCACAAACCCCCATCAGAAACATTCATACACGTTGCATTTGATAAAATTTAACCACCGAATATTGTCTCCGGAGAGCGTATTTTTCAGGATTGATCCGGCTCAGTAGCATGTGTCTCTAAATTCACCACCCATACAGTTTACTATCATTAAAAATCGGTCAAACGATCAACTAAATATCTGGAACTTAGTGATTTCTTGTCGGCTAATAATTTATTTACTCATACAAATCAACACATTGTCAGTAAACAATTTCTATAGAGGAGAAATCTGTCGATAATTCCAACTTAAAAAAAAAATTTGTCAAGTCACACGTACAGTTCCTAATTGTAATATTCATTGTGACCTGACCTTTCCATGACTGACATAGTAGAAACAGCCAATCACCGCTCAGTGTTAGAATCGAGGTCAGGTCATAATGAATATGTGTACATGAATGTTTCTGATGGGAGTTTGTGGTATTTATTGAAAGATGAATTCTTTGCCGATCCATCCGTGTATATATCGTTATCATTACTGTGGTGAATGGGCTAAATTTGTGCGACTCCCAAGCGATGGTGAAACGTTGAATTTCTACAGTGCCCCTTGTCTATATAATGTTCCATTAACGCGAAGAAGTCGCGTATATAGAGGCGGCGTATATGGGCAGTGCAAAATGGGGGGGGGGGCGAACAGCGGAGCGCGTTACATGCCCCTGTGATCAAACATGACAACTTGTTGAGGCACACAATCATATATACAAGCCTCCAGATACATAGGCATGTATCTATAGGCCTATATACGTGTACACTATATCTAGTTAGGGCATAGCTAGGCCTACTATATATGTCTATACGGTTTGATATTTATTTTTAGAGCGACTATGAATTTGGAGTATAGGCTTAATTGCATGTCTTGCATGTGTATATGAACTACATTTAAAAATAATCACCGCACAAGAACGATATTAATTAATATATAGGCCTACGTATTTTTTCTAAAGGCATAATTATATAGGATCATATAGGCCTAGGCCTATAGACTACATGCAGCTATAGCCTACCGGGTAGGCCTATATATATTTTTTTTAAATGATCGTCCATTAATAACTTTAGCGAATCACGGATCACGCCCTGCAAAAACCAGATTGGGATATATAGGACAATTATATATATACAGATACGGGCCTACCCCATGCAATGCACACGCGTGTTTAGCCTGTAAAGTATCATCATAGACTATTCCTTCATCTGATTGGCTGACAATCGAATACGTCACTTCCGCGCGGGAAATAAAGTTTGTCGTCTGGTAATCTTTAAATCCATAAACACGTGCAAGCATCTGTTGCAATTTTCATTCCTATTGAGAATATTCTCGGATACCGCTATCGTACCTTTTCACTACTGCAGCCAGAAGTTGCCAAGCTTTATGATGTTTTCGGATGAAAGTTCTGAATATTTCCCCGCGGAGGACATTGATTCCAATGATCCAACGGAAAATACGACAACAGAGGGTAGTTCGTCTGCTAATCACAATGGGCTTCCGAGGAACGACGCTTCACTTCAGGAAGAACTCAAGCAATTCACAGAGTTCACGAGTCCAGGCACCCATTCAAATTGTCTTCAAAAAGAATACAACGACCTGATACACCGTGTCAAATACCGCATCAACGAATGCAGACGTCTAAAATCAAGAGCAGACGATTTAAAATCAGATTTCAAAAGTTTGAATGTTAAACTGCACACTGATCTCAGAAGGTTGAAGGTCGGAACCCGAGCGGCGGCATCAGAATATCTTCAAGAACTAGAGAAAGTGATATACCTCAATCGAGTTAGACATTTTATGGAGGGATCAGATAAGAGAATGCGACTTGAAGCCTGTGTGGTTAATACAACTAAACGCGAGATCACACCACACCATGCTTCTTTGGAGAGTGTATTTTAACTTAAAGGTCGACGTTGTTTAGTTTTAGGTCACTCATTCCAGAGAATTAACGGCTGCTCAGTAGCTTCAAGCCGAGTATATAACACAATGAACCATTATTAAATGCGGCATCAGAAGACTGAATATTATGTACAATCGTGATCTTAAAATATTGAATGCCCGGTTTCTGTTCTAATTACAATGCTTGGTAGATTCTTGTTCAACATAATTTTGGCAACCATGGAGGCCCATGCATTGCAAGATAGGGAGAGAGAGAGCAACTCTCACCAGTATCTTGTGTAACAATTAACCACTCACGTTTTCGATTTTACTTGTGCATTACTAGACTGATATGCACTAAATATAACTGAACTATATAAATAGTTGTAACTAAATAGAAATATTTTTACTTTCAATTGTGTTGGAATCCAATATCTGCACATATTATATGCCAACATATTACATTAAGTCCAATTGAAATAGGCAAATACTTACATCCAAATCAAATTGGCATTTGATCTCATATGGGAGACAAATTTACATTTATTAATTGAGCCTCAATTGCGCTGAAGTCTGAAGCGCCAACTCAATTGCACTAAATCACAATTCATTGTAAGGGAAATCAATTGCACTTCAAATAGCACAAATTGACAATTGAATTGAGTTGAAGTCCAATAATTATTCATATACATATACATCTCATAATCCTGCCAGATGACTAGTTAGCTCTGTGGATCTATCGGATAGTAATATCAACCAATTGGTGTGCTATATGCTATTCCTTGGCCAATATACTCCATGGGGATTAATACCCATTTAATGCATGTGTCAATCCAAAGTGCAAAATAATTTAATCACGTTTCAGCACAATTCAATTATTGGACTAGGCTTCAGTATAATTTCAATAATTTGATTGCAGTTCAGCAAAATACGAATTACTACTTAGTAGTGTAATTATAAATGAATGTGAACATGGCCTCACAATTACTGATGTACTGCTTAAACAGTTAAAAAGTATTTGCACAAACATTTAAATAAATATTTAGTTTTAGTAGACTTTAAATCATTTACAAAGGTTTTGCAGTGTTATCATTCCTGGCTAGGAGCTTCACCTCCTATATACCCTTTTTTTTTTTTACTAATATCACTTCATTCATATTCGTGCAGCTTTATTAACATGGTTAATGTTGTTAAATTTGGGCGTGGTCATTGAACATGTTTTCAAAATGTGTGCATGAAAAAGGAGGCCATACATTGACATTGTCCCGGAAATATATAACTCTGCAAAAAACCTGTACCCATGAGTGTTTTAGCCTTAATGAGGCCCAAAAAAAAAATTGTGTTGGGGTTTCCCTACTGACTATATTTTGAAACCCCTGCCCTGAAAATTTGTTCAATGATACAAATGAAATCTCTTGAAATTTTCATCAGTCATCACATTATATTGGTATTATAACAAATGAACTGAAAAAACAAAACAACTTTCAGTGACCAAAATCAGTTCATTTCTTAATCAAAGTATTTGGCTTAATATAAAAAAAAAGCAATGAAAACTTTTCTCAGACAAATTATATCACTGAATTTCAAATCAGAAAAGAAAGCCATAATAATATCTCAATAAAAAATTATTTTAAAAAATAAAATTTTTAGGCCCGCCTGCCGACCCCAATTTTTTCTGGTAACCAGACAATTAACTTTCTTTGGTCTGAGTGGGAAGTTCTGTATCAGTAATGAAAGTGTCAATGACACTGGCTACATAGCTCAACTTGGAGAGGGGATAATTAATGTCATACATAACAGACCAATAAGGAATGCGGAAAGTTTAAATGTTTAAAGGCCCACTTAATATTCGAACCACCAGATCACATTATTTACAACACATTCCATGTTATATACCATGAACCACCAGATCACATTATTTACAACATATTCCATATTATATACCATGAACCACCAGATCACATTATTTACAACATATTCCATATTATATACCATTTGAAAGAGGAAGCTCCAAAACATACGTTATCAACTGATCTGGTCGAATAAACTGGGAACATATTGTTTTTGTCGAGGTACTGAGGTGTGTTCTGTGATTAATTGTTTGAACCAGACTGTACTATAAAGTCTATTATTATCAATGGAAGGGGAATAACTCTATCTCTTAGTTTGAATTCTGATGCATTCTGGGTTGACAAAGGGGGAAGTCTTGGAATGAATCTGAGAATCTCTATCACTTGGTCGACACTCCAAGACCAAAGCTGTTCCGTATTCTGGTGGAATATATATATTTTTGGTTCCTCTTCCAAATGGTATATAATATGGGATATGTTGTGTATAATGTAATCGGGTTATTCGATAATTAAGTGGGCCTTTAAGTAATACTAGAGGTCAACCCTCAGAGCCATATGAAGTTTGGGATCAATCAGATGGGAATTATTGATGATTGTAGGGTGTGACAAAGGATTTAGTCAGGCAAATAACAAAATAAAAGATGGTGCCAGTGCCCATGTTTTTAATCAAAAATCAATCAAATTGCTCCCATCCCAAGGTGATCCTAAATATGCCTTTAAATTTTAAAAACATTTCTCAAATAAATGTGGGCTGCAGGGTGTTTCCAATGGATTTAAATATGAAATACAAGATATGGTCACTGACAGCCATTTTCATTGAAATTCAGTGAGAAAATAGGAAAAAATACATGGGTCCCATCTATAGGTCACCCCAAAGATCATATGAAGTTTAGGATGAATCAGATAAAACAAAATTGTACAGCATGCCAAAGAATTTAGACATGCAAAAAGTGAAATCCAAGATGGCTACTGGCGGTCAACGTTTTGGATTGAAACTGTTGTTCCAATTCGATAGCTCCCATCTAGTGGTGATCCCAAACATGCCTGTAAATTTTCAGATTTCTCAGAAAAATAAAAGCTGCAGGGGGTGCCAATGGATTCATATATTAAAGAAAAGATGGCCACTGGATAAAATAGTAAACTCCATCTGGAGGTCACCTCGAGGATCCATGGCGATGATCAGATGAGAAAGTGGTTTGTGGGTTTATGCCAATTAAAGGATTTAGTCATGCAAAGAGTGGCTGCCGGCATCTAGATATCAGAATTTAAATTCCGGAAAAATATATAGCTCCAATTGAGAGGTCACCACAAAGATCCATATGAAGTTTGGTGAGGATCAGATGAGAGACATGGTCTGTGGGTTGTGCCAAAGGATTTAGTCATGCAAAGAGTAAATCCATGATGGCTGGCTGCCGGCATCTAGATATCGGAATTAAAATTACAGATAAATTTATAGTTTCCCATAAAAAATATTAAAATTTAACAGCTCCCCAAACATGCCTGTCAATTTTCAAAACCTTTTGCCAATAATTGTGGGCTGCAGGGTGTGCTGATGGATTCAAATGTGCAATCCAAAATGGCCACTGGCATCCGTCTAACAAAATTCAGAAAAGTTCCCATCTAGAGTAGTGGTCATCCCAGATATACATATGAAGTTTGGCGATGATTGAATGAGGATGTGGTTGCAGGGTTTGCCGAAGAAATTGTTGACAGACATAAGCTAACGATGGCAATATCTCAAACTTGACTTCATCAAGTTGGGCTAAAAACTACATTCGGAGTAAAAAAACACAATTTTTCAAGAATGAGACTCTAAAAGTCTTTTAATTATCAAATTAGGCAGCAACAGAAATAAACTTTCTAAATTTGGTTTTACAACAGATATATAGAGAAAAAACAAAACAATCAAAGACTTTTGGTACATTCATCTCCAAGTCTTGAAATAGGGTGTCTGTCATTTGCAGAATGAGGTCCCCCAGAGGGTGAATTTAGTGATGCTACCCCGCATAGCGGGCTAGCATCACTAAATTCACTCTGGGAACCTCATTCTGCTTACACCTCAGCAGAATGATGTCCCCAGAGGGTGAATTTGGTGATGCTAGCCCGCTATGTGGGATAGCATCACTAAATTCACCCTCTGGGGACCTCATTCTGCAAATGACAGACACCCTATTTCAAGGCTTGCATTCATCTCACTGAGGAGACAGGTCTTTGAGAGACTGCAATAGAAAGCAGTATTCAATACCGCTCCAATATGATAGAAGGGGTAATTGTTCTTGGAGAATAGATTATTGATTAAATAATATAAAGAGACTGCAGATATTTTACACTGACAAACAGTAAACCTTTAAAGAAACCCAAGACACTCGCAGTTGGTAAATGTGCAAAACTTATAAAATTAAAAGTCTGTGAAAACATCACCACTAAGAAGAACATGGAGAAATAGATCAATCTTGTTCTTATATTCATTAGTGTATGGACTAGTTGGACTTTTACTGTTAATTCCACTGAACATAACAGTAATGTAATACATACACAGAACGACACGATGTGTAAATAGGTTTGTCGATACGGCACAAGTGCTGTTACGGAAGGATAGAACGAGAGGCGTTTGCTCCTCGAGTTCTATCCTTCCACGACAGCACGAGTGCCGTATCGACAAACCCATTTACACATCGTGTCGTTCTGTGTTTATTACACGCTTCGCATCCTATAATCCGTGCATTAAAAATACAAGATTAGAAGGTTTATTTAGGCACATACAGGGCGTGTTTGTCACGTGTGATGATTCTTTTATTTAAATAGTTCCAGTTTCATGGTTGAGGCGAACGTCATGTACGTCAACGAGATGCGTATGGAACCTACGTTCCATACGGATTTGTAAATATGGAACAGCAATAACACTGTACATCTAGGAACAAGCGTGTAATAAATAACAATGGCTTTTACATGCGAAATCCGAGTTATCAATAATGAAAATAAGAACAAAGTCAATCTATTTTTTTCATGTACTTATTGATAATAATTGTTTTGCAGACTTGTATGTTATTTTGCATGAATCCACTTCAAATGCCTTGAGTCCCTCTAACCTCTATTAGGTTCCGTTTCACCTACAAGGCCAAGTTATGACAATGTTTGTTTTATTGGGTGGAGGAACTCAGGTTTGACTGCACAAATGGTTAATTCCAGCAGGAAATCACCCCACTGACATAGAAACACGGACTCCCGGATAGCAACTGACAAACTTGCCTATTACGACTATTGTATTTTCTTGTAATTGGATGTTTTAACCCTTTACCCAACAAAACGGCCAAAAACGCCCAAATAAAGCTTCAACAGCCTAAAATATCTTCGGTCTGTCTCAAGAACACCATACAAATATGGATATCATTGGAACCGATTCATTGACCACATTGTGATGGTTACAGTTATGCCCTGTGCCAATGCATTCTCTTATATATGCGAGTCAACCATAGGTCGCCTCGCATATATAAGAGAATGCATTGGCCTAAAAAAATTCTTTTTTAACACTTTTTACCATTTTTTCTTACATTCTTTAACAATTTTATAATTTTTTCTTACATTTTTAACAATTTTTATAATATTTTTCTACATTCTTTGACAATTTTACCATTTTTAATATGTGTTAAGCCAATGCATTCTCTTATATATGCGAGGCGACCTATGGTCGACTCGCATATATAAGAGAATGCATTGGCACAGAACCGTTCTGTTGGGTAAAGGGTTAAAACCGAAAAACATGAGATCGTCTCATTGAGATTTTAACCCTTTTTATACTAAAGCATCATTGATGAGTAGTTATCCAGAAGGAAATGTTCAGATAATAAGTTAACCCTATCTATACTAAAGCACCATTGATGAGTAGTTATCCAGAAGGAAATGTTCAGATAATAAGTTCAACAAACAACCATTGGTCATTTGTTGAATATATTATCTGAACATTTCCCTAAATTAATAGGACTCCTTCTGCACTTTTTTTTTATCGTTGTCTGCTTATATTACCTGCCCATCCCTACAAATCAATAATAGACCATTACGATGTATACTTTTATAACTTAGTGGGAGAAACCATTAGTATAGAAATGGTTAATGTCCCAACTTGATCAACTAACTCCATATAATGTTCAATAAGGGAAATACCCCTTTCATGACAGGATCTGTGCTGGTGCAGCATTAAATATCCTGTGCCAGTACATTCTCTTATATATGTGAGTCTCCCATAGGGAGTTGATTACACCATGAAGGTACCCTCATACAGAAAATTATAAAAAATGTCGAAAAGGGTTAATAACTCCATAAATAAATATTTTTTCCGTCATCTATATATACATGTTGCACATCTCCAATATGTGGGTA
The DNA here is from genome assembly GCA_032622095.1 of Siphonodentalium dalli. Taxonomy (NCBI): domain Eukaryota; kingdom Metazoa; phylum Mollusca; class Scaphopoda; order Gadilida; family Siphonodentaliidae; genus Siphonodentalium; species Siphonodentalium dalli. The sequence continues at coordinate 276,104,981 of CP136063.1, forward strand.
ACAATACTCTGAAGTTTCAAATATCTACGATCAAAACTGTAGGAGGAGTTGATTACACCATGAAGGTACCCTCATACAGAAAATTATAAAAAATGTTCTAAGTCGAAAAGGGTTAATAACTCCGTCAAAAAATAAATTTTCCATCATCTATATACATGTTGCACATCTTCAATATATGGGCAACAATATTCTGAAGTTTCAAATCTCTGGGATGAAATCTGTAGGAGGAGATGATTACACCATGAAGGTACTCAAAAGTGTGACGGACGGACAGAGCCCGTTTCTATAGTCCCCCTTTTCTTTCAGAACATCGGGGGACAAAAAGAAATAGAATCTATGTGCAGAAGTTGCTATAGAAATTTGATAATAAACATTCCAGAGAGAATGAGGCCTAAGCAGAATGAAGTCCCCAGAGGGTGAATTTATTGATGCTCTGGGGACCTCATTCTGCAAATGACAGGCACACTAAACTCAAGACTTAACTTGCTTGGGTCCCCATTAACCCTTTCAGTGCCAGGTCCAATTTTTGTACGACTATCCATTGTCATCTTGATTTTATGAATCGGTATCTGGACCGAGATCCAGTATATTGCCATGTTACTATAGGGGTTGTCGTGACATCTTGAAGCAGCTGTACCAACACTCTGTTGGAAATTATAACCTCATTTACTATAGTTTTATGGCATGAACAATATTTATAAGTTTACTGTTTTGGGTACCAAGAACGTCTGTAAAACAGATTTTTTTTCTTCGAAAGTGCAGTTCGTATATCCATGATATGGGATATAATATCTGAAGATCATGAGAGGGAACTTAATTTTTCTTGATTCAAGAAATTTCACAATTACTTTCATGTAGAAAGATAGCCACCAATAAATCATTTCTATAATTGAAAAGGTTCATGACATGCCAGGAACAGTTTGGCTGAGATCACATGTCACAGGTCACATGTCCATATCCAAATCATAGCTGACCACTATATCTAAATACAATACTGTGGTCTAATTCCAGTTGATTGCTCCCTGTTATAGTGGACCAGACTCTATATCAACATTAACCATTTCAGTGCCAGGTCCGATTTGTGTATCAACCCATATACCCTGTGCCAATGCATTCTCTTATATATGCGAGTCGACCATAGGTCGCCTCGCATATATAAGAGAATGCATTGGCCTAACAATTTTTCATCATTTGTTATTGGTTTTTACAATTTTTTACAATTTTAATAATTTGTTCTTATATTCTTTAACAGACTTATTTTGTAGGTTTAGTGCCAGGGAATCTTACGTTTTTCATGGGCATCAAAATTATTACTATAAATACTTGGTGATAGTTTTGAGTTATAACATGCCCCTAAGGACTTATCCAGTTTGTTTTTAAATTCGCTATAGCATGCTTAAGCATACTCATAAAACAAAATTAAATCCAAAAAATAAAAAAAATAAAAAAAATTTAGGCCGATGTCATCGGCCCTGGCATTCTACAGACCGCAAATTAGGGACGATGAGATCGGCCCCTGGCACTGAAAGAGTTAAAGCCTGATTGCTTATGTAAATAAGGACACTTACTCCTGACTTTCTAATCCGACTAATTTGAGGCCGATCTTGTCAGCCCTAGCACTAAAAAATCTACAACTACTAAGGCAACAGCAACTGATATTAATAGCCTGGTTTATGAACCCATCCTACAACTTGTTTCACATACTTAGTACATGTTTTGTAAAATAAATAAAATTGTTAACTCACTGGTTCTGAAGGGGTCACTCTCATCACAAAAAAGTGCTGAAGAGTACACAGGTTTTGAAAATGTGCTGAAGGATACACAGGGCTTGTGATTAGCACAAACACAGTTATTTCAACTGTGTTCCTGAAAGCCTGGCACTCATTAGCAATTTGTTTCAGTTCATTTTAATTTTCATTGTAACGTAAACAATTATTCTATAACACAAATCACAGACACAAAACTAAACATCATTTAGAACGATATTTCAAAACCTGTGCATCCTTCAGAACATTTTCAAAACTTGTGTACCCTTCAGCACATTTTGTGGTGAGAGTGACCCCTTCAGCATCACTGGTTGTTTATGTTCATTTTCACTAATGATGGTACAGTCTTTCGTTTTTCTTGCTCCTTCTATTCCATTATTAAAACTTTTATTGGACGAATTACCTATTAATTTCATAATTAAAAAAAAACTTTGCTTTCAAAAATCTTGTGTAATTCAGGTACATTTTCAATATGTGTTTATTATTGGATTAATGGTAGAATTTTGTTTTGTATATTATTCCCCCCCCCATATCTACATTTTCTCTTCCCAAATGTTCGTAAACCAGACTATAATATAGGTGTGACCTAAGTTAAGTTTAATTAAACTAAGGACAGACCTAAAAGGTATCAATATTATGAAAAACGTAACTAACAATGTGATATGTCATATGATGCCTTTACTCTCAAAACTCTTGTAACATTGTGATATAAAATTATACAAATAAAATGAAATGCTACTTGTGAAAAGAAAAGTTGAATGGCTTGTCCAAAATAAACTGACATTGATATTGAATAAACTCTATGCCTTTGTGTTAACATTGAATCTTTATGAGAACGGCTAAACAATATTAAACACAATTGAGCAAATTCGCTACCAATAGCATATGAAGTGCAATCAGGGACATGGCTAGAACATTCCAATGGGGGGGGGGGGATTTCGAACTCCCATGTTTACAAGTTACCATTTGCAACCCCCCCCCCCTTTTGGGTTGGAAATATTCAACCTGACACCTCCCTCCAAGGTTGAACAATTTCCTACTGATTGCCATTTCAGACCAAAATACCCATAAAACTGATGTCTTGTTAGGCATAAAATTTCCTACTATTGAACTTTTTGACTAAAGTTGCATCATATCCACAGGTCCGAAGATCAAAATTGACCCCACCCCAGTAATACTTAATCCTAAAGGATTAAGTATTACTGGGTGTGGGGTAAATTTTTGTGTTGGGGACCTGTGATCATATCCAGGTGCTGAAATTCTAGAAAGGCCCCTCTAAAGGTCCTCACAGATGATGTGGTGAGCAAACTTTGAGATAGGGTGTCTGTCATTTGCAGAATGAGGTCCCCAGAGGGAGAATTTAGTGATGCTACCCCGCATAGCGGGCTAGCATCACCAAATTCACCCTCTGGGAACCTCATTCTGCTAAGGTGTAAGCAGAATGAGGTCCCCAGAGGGTGAATTTGGTGATGCTAGCCCGCTATGCGGGGTAGCATCACTAAATTCACCCTCTGGGGACCTCATTCTGCAAATGACAGACACACTATTTCAAGGCTTGTAAACTTGACAAAATCGAAGGAAGGTAACTTGAGATTTCGTACCAAAAACTTGCAAAATCTACTGGAAATTTGGGGGTAAAACAGGTTGTCAATCTGGGTGTCTGCCTACTACATGTATCTTCAATAAATAAATAAATATCCCCCAGTGTTTGTTATAGGACATAAAATTTCCTTTCGTCGACATATAACTTGACAGAGTCAATTGAAGGGAAGTCGACATATCGTACTGGGAATTCGCAAGTTCGGTATTTGTGGTTGTAATAACTGAATTGGTATTTGTATGTGTATAATCACTACATTCCGGGCACCCATGCTTACAACCGATTTTTGTCAGTCGATTTTGATATGATATCTCGACTTCCCTTCGTTTGATACAATCAAATTATATACCAAAATAAAGGAAATTTCATGGCAAATAAGACACATAGAAATATAATGTGACTGAGATGAACGATTTTGAGAATCTATGAGGAATTTGATAGATGGTGTGTCTTTCGTATTTGTGAACATTGTCACTGGTATAGTAGATATTGGTTATCTGGAATTTCTCCCCAGGGGCCTGTTACATGAAATAAAACAAACCAATATAAAGCTTTATATTTTCACAATTAGTATGGAGAAAAAGGTTTTAGAATGAGATCGTAAACCTGGTTATTAACCCTTTCAGTGCCAAGTCCGATTTTTGTATCAACCCATATTTCCTTGATCATTTTTCAAATTTATTGATTATAATAATCAATAAATTTGAAAAATGATCAAGGAAATATGGGTTGATACAAAAATCGGACTTGGCACTGAAAGGGTTAAATTGATGTTGCCTAAAAATATCTAGAAGTGCTGTAGTGCTGCTGGATGCAATTTTCCTTTCTAAAGAAATCCAAGAGGGCTATTGCATGGGGACACCTCCCCATCTACTGATGCTGAATTTACCAAGGTTACATGCTTTCACTGGTTAGGATACCCAGGATCGCAAAAGGTACCCAGGTCAGGATCTCCAAAGTTTATTTGGTAAGCATGTGAGCGTATGCCACTCAGAAAATGTTTTCGTGAAATTCTCATTCTTCTTTGAAAATTGGTTGTAATCTCATATAAGGCCCGTTTTATACGTCGAGCCAGACACGGGTCGCACCAGCCTAATTAGTGTGAAAATGACAAAGTCCAAGATAGCGCAACTGGAGCACAACGTATAAAACCAACTGGCATGTCAGAATTTCTCTGGCACGACCCGACGTGCTACATGTCTGGTACCGACCTGCTACACGTCTGAGGCTCGACACTGTTTTATATGACGTGCTAAACACAGGTCGTGCTAAGATGATTCAGGGAAAACCATTCCGCATTTAGGACCCATTTGGCGGAGAGCATGCGCAATTTGAAGTTTTTGGCGTCATTACGTTATCTCTTGAGTCATCTTAGCGCGACCCGTGTCTGGCACGTCGTATAAAACAGCGTCGGGCCACAAGACGTGCTAACTCTTGGCCGTTGTAAATATACATTGAAGGCAATTGTGCTGTACTATGGGGACATGCATGTATCGACTGACAAAGGACGTTTCGCAAAAGTTGGGAATAAATATATTGCAGAGATAAATATTCGAAGGTTCAAGGGAAATGAATGACAAGATCCCGATTTTGAAACCAACGAAAGCGTAAATTATGAGATTCATGCACTGTATAGAGCGCCAGTTTATAGTGCATTGTCAGAGGACACTATCGCGGAACTGATTATAGCATTTTGTATCAGAAATGCTATTTTTTTTCGAAATATACGATTACAAACGTGCCAGCTGGCTCGACGTATAAATCAAACAAACGTAACACAAGCCAGAGACGCGCCAATGTCGAGCCAGGGGAAGATAGCGCGACCCGTGTTTGGCGCGACGTATAAAACGGGCCTAAGATTGCATATATCTATTCATTTTAGGCCACTCAAAGTCAATTTCCGGTTTATCAGGGCAACAATATTGAAAAAGCATGCATGTTTGCAGTTTAAAATTTTATTATTTATTTCCTGAGGCACCTGTCCAAAGATCATTCTATTTCTGCATCAGCTAGCTCTGAGTTTAACCCTTTGAGTGCCAGGTCCGATTTTTGTATCGACCCATATACCCTGTGCCAATGCATTCTCTTATATATGCGAGTCGACCATAGGTCGCCTCGCATATATAAGAGAATGCATTGGCCTAACCCCAAAAAAAAAATATTAAAAAAAAAAAATCATCATTTTTTAATTTTTTTTTAGGGCACTCTACAGACCATAACTTAGGGCCGATGAGATCGCCCCCTGGCACTAAAAGGGTTAATTTCAATTGTGTAGTCATCATTATCTGAAAAGATGTCCACAAAAGTTAGTTGATAGATCCTATGTGATTTTTATTTTGTCAAAAAATCACCCAATAAAGTATCATTGACAATTTTGTTTACCGAAATCATGATGCTATACATCACATGTTTAACACAAGTTTAAATTTAAATATGGTTACAAATAAGAGTTTTGAATTGGGAAAGAGGAATTTTTAATTAAATAACGTACCACAATTATTTCGTACTGATAGCAAATTTCCCCCAACAAATTGAATGCAAATAAAAAGGTTTTCGGGACCGTTTTCGGGACCATGCGCACGGGCATGAGGAACGGGAATTTTACTTTGCGTGGCCTTACAATTTTACTTTATTGAATGAATTTCGACATTATTCTCCAATCAAACGACAAATAAAAAATGTATATAACTTCACTAGCTTCTTAACCCTTCCATGACTGGAGCTTCCATAGGGAACCTCACATATATAAAAGAATACATTGGGCTAACAATATTTACCTTGACCTTGTAAGCCAGTACATTTTCTTATATATGTGAGTCTCCCAATGGGAGACTCGCATACATAAGAAAATGCACTGGCACAGGATCTTTAATGCTGCAGCAGCGCAGCCCCAGTCATGAAAGGATTAATGTACAGCAATATAATCACAGATATATATGACGCTCAAATCCTGATAAATGGAGTGAAAGAAAAACAATATTTTTCAAAATAAGTAAAATATATATCTCCTAAAAGTATCTTGCCCACTGAGCTATATGGTATATTTCCCAATTTAACTAGGAAGGGTTAACAAACCCCTGAGTTGAAAATGGTACGAAAATTCTATGGTACATTTTATCATGGTTCATGACCTTCTGTAATATCCGACCACGTGATCTCCGATCCACCAAAACCAATTGCCGGGTCAATTCATCCTCTTTTTTCCCCATTAGGACATTCCTCGTGAGCGGGGTGGGTGCGAAACCCTGGGAGGGAGCTCAGTGGGCAAGATACTTCTAGGAGATACAATATTTTCCTAAATAAGTAAAATATATATCTCCTAGAAGTATCTTGCCCACTGAACTATATGGTATATTATCCCAAGTAGGAAGGGTTAACTCTCCGAGTTGAAAAAAACGTACGAAATTCTATGGTACATATCTTCTGTCATGTTCATGACCCGTGTAATCACGTGATTTCTGACACGTAGTGAAGTAATCGCCATATTTTTTATCCCCAGTAGGATATTCCTCGTGAGCGGGGTGGGTGCGAAACCCTGGGAGGGAGCTCAGCGTTCAGTGGGCAAGATACTTCTAGGAGATATATATTTTACTTATTTAGGAAAATATTGTCAAAGGTATCGTGCCCACTGAACTATATGGTAAAGCATAGAATTTTCGAACAGGTGGAGGCCACGAGGAAACAAAAACACCGCTATGCATCTGAATCAAAGAACTGGATTGACCTGATAACCTACAATATATACATATACATGCAGACATATAGATATATATGTATATACATATATATATATATATACACACATGCACAATAGGACCATAAGCCAAATGTAATATTCCATCCTAAAACTAATACCTGTCAGCAAGCTCAAACGAACAAAAAGTGGCCACTTAAGAGTTTAAGACCCCTGCAAGTAAAGTAAATAGCTTCAGAAGACATGGAGATGGATACGACATTCGCATCGGAACTTAAGGCTAATAATGTTTCAGCCGAGTACTTGCCGGGAAAGGTACGGGTAACACCCCCCCCCCTCCCCCCCAAAGGGGAGAAGCATCCATGTTCTAAGGAAATATGGAAATAGAAAAATACCCGTTGACAAGAAATCCCCAGCCGGGTATTATAAACCCAGGGATGGCTAAATACTAATACCGCACCTAACAGGCTAACCCAGGCAGCAAAAGCCGCAAGTAATAACGAAGACCCCCCTTAAAAACAATAGAACCAACCCCCGAACCAAATCTTGAGTGGGTTAGGCCGTGTCCCAGTACACGATGAGAGCCCGATGAAAAACCAGCTGCAAGCTCCCAAGAAAGGGCCCGACACCAACTACTTGGAGACATGCCATTTTCGATAAGGAGGAGGTATCATTGACCAATAGTCTGACCGGGAAGCGAATGGGTATCACACAGACATACGTTGCAAGGCTCAGGCCGTATGAAGCACATGGCTCAGAATTGGAGTTTCACAGCAGAAAACTTAGTTTGAAGCCTGGAGTTCGAGATATGACCGACTAAGATGCAATAAGCCATGTCATTTTTCCCTGATGATGTTCCCAAATGTGGAAATGCCCACCAACACAGTTAAACCCAATTGACCAATCACAGGCTACTGAATCCATGACAGAAAGGCAGCCAGGAACCGAAATTCCAATGTCGTTAAGGTGGAAATCCACAAAAACAAAAATTGGACTAACGATGCATCAGGATTGTGGCACAAGCCCAAAACCAGCAGACACCGACGGCAGATATGTAATGAAAAGCAGACCAAGGGCCACCGCGCCCCAACTGTTCGAGCTCTGCTGACTGGTCCCCGACGAGTCGATGGCGCAAGATATCCCTTCTGGTAAGGATGGGGTGCCCTTTCAATGGGACCCTGTTCCGGAGACAACCATCGCCCGAAGTGCGAATCGAGAGGGCGGATCATATGATCTGGCATCCGACACCCAATGCTAATGAATCTCGCACGAGGAGAAGCATCTGGCAAGAATTTTCATCCGGCTTTATGAAGTGTGCCCAACACGATTCATATGCTGCCCCACAGGTGCAACATTATCCTGCATTGGCAATCGCTGAGGTCAGCAAAGGACCTGGCTTAGTATGTTAAATGAGCACTAGGCGAATCAAGCACTATCAGGGAAAACAAAACCATTATGTACCGACAACCGAGCCCATAAGAAGAATGACGTATTAGACGCAAAGGCCGATATCACAGAAGCCATTTCGTTCTTCTTTTCCACGCTGCTAATACGCCGTGTTGCCCATTAAGCCCGAGTGGGGTGCTGAACTAGACCTCATGTCAACAGTGTTCTGAAATTGAGCATATGTCGAACCATGGATAATGGACTCATCTATGTATGACTGGACAACAAAAGTGAAATCCATGTTGAGTTAGCACTGAAAGCAACCTGAAGACAAAATATATGTCATTCGTATCTATTACGGAAACACAGCGAGGTCGGAGATAAAGCATGTATGCTTGTTTATCTCTGATTCTTGCGTCCCAAATCGAGATGTAAATATTTACCCTATCGAGCACCCGAACCAGTCCAGAACACGTCTTAAAAGTCAGGAAAATGAAAGGGCGAGAGTCATATACTAATCTAGTGATATGAATGACTATAGACATTCTCCAGCAAAGCCCGTGACCATGAAAGAGCTGGATGGAACATGGAAAGAAGCAACAACTTATAAAGTAAGAAGTTGAACAGTAAAATGGTTGAATACCTCTCAGGATGGTCGAACCCAGGTCACCAAGTGTGCAGTCCGATGGCATAACCACCCAGCTCTGACGACGTTAGGCAGGGTACAAATTGACCGGCATCACAGGGCAAGTTGCTACCCAAATGCTAACAAAAGCCATGCAACTTGGATCCTATTTCCTCATTTGACTGTCCCAGGGTATGCCAACAGTCGTCCCGTAGTATCCGACTTGGAGTCCCTGTCGATAGTCCAGAAAGCCCACCAAATGCGGCCAATGGGTTCGATGGGTAGCCCCAACCCGCGACCTGTTTGGTGGGACTATCATCCTGAGTGCTAATTACGCCAATGAAGGGAACTCTATACATCGACAAGTGACAGTGTCCTGGTCGTAAAGGTTTCTATCTCTTCCTTGGAACCCTCGAAACAAGGGAAAGCACTCTGATGTTCTGTTAAATTGTAAATGATTGTAGAACAATGCTATCAAATCATGTCAATCTGAGGTTATTTGTTAATCAAAATTCGACATTAATTTACTTCCTGCGCTTGGCTGCATCAGAGAACACTGAACAACTAACTGAGCTCCCTCGTAAGCGCATGTAAAGGTGACCCGAAAGGAATGTCGAAAGCCCTTTCACCTCGTGCTGGAGCGACTGCTCGATCTGATCCTGATCTCCATCCGTCGATGGGGTGTTAACAGCACAATACACCACGACAAGCTTCATTTCTAATTGCATGTGAGGTCTGGTCATTGGGGACCCCGGAGGAATGTCCAGAGCCTGTACATCTCGGGGTGGAGCAGCAGCACGACCGATCCCGATATCCAACCGACCGATGGGAGGTTAGTAAGTACCAATTCCCAAGCAAGCTTCCTGCTATAATGGCGTCAGGGAATAAGATCTTTTGTTTTCATTTAAAATCAAACCCGAAGTTACTGGCAGCTGTTGGCCAGAATGCGGCTAGTAACCTGTCTGCCAAGCCCCCGGAAGTGGTGACTTATAATAAGGAGGAAACAAGCCTGTGAACTGTGATCCCATTCCAAGCCCAGCTGGGGCAGAAGGCATGGAGGATAAACTTTCAGGTGCCAAATAATTGCGTAAATGTAATAATTTGAGAAAAAATCTCTTAATTTGAATTGAGACAAAGTAAAATGGCCATTCGACTAGTAATTTTAGCCCAAATCTCCACACACTATGATCATAAGGCACCGGAGAGCATGGTCAGGGACCACTGAGGGTGTATCCCCCAGCCGCGCTGACCCCGAGATGACGACTTGTAGCGATGGATGGCGTGTGTCGAGTGTTTTAGTAGAGCTCAGTGGTCACAGCCGTCCGGGGCACGTCAACAGCCAACGGTCGACCCGCAGAAGCAGATTGACGTCCCGTTCGATAGTCCAGGGAGCGCACCAATGTGACTAATGGGTTCAATGGGTAGCCCCAACCCGCGCCCTGTTTGGTGTGACTATCGCCCGAGTGCTAATTACGCCAATTAGAGGAACACGATATATCGGCAAGTCAGAGAAGGATACAGGGATGTTTTGATACCTGTTACAGGTTTGGGTGCCCAAACTATAGAGACCCAAATGTCCCCAAATTCCATGTAGATAGTATTTATTCCAGTTGGATCTTCCATATTTTCAAGGAATTTTTCTACAATTCAACAAAATGTCCTAGTAATGCAAATCATCAGCCCGCAGACGATATATAGTCTATATAATATGGAGCCTTTATTTGCCCAATCAAGTACATGTATTCAGTACTGAATATTTTAACATCCAAATTTATATGGGCACATACTCAAACAGAACAGGTGTCCCCAAAAAAAAATTCTCTGGATCCTTCCCCGCGAGTTTGTCCGTGTCTTAGGGGAAGCAACTCGTGTGAGCTACGGGTTCGATGGGTAGCCCCAACCCGCGTCCTGTGTGGTGTGACTATCGCTCCGAGTGCTAATTACGCCAATTAGAGGAACCCTATATATCGACTTTCGTTCTCTATTCTTGGGACCTCGAAACGAGGGAAGCGACGTCAAGGGGAGCTACAGGGAAGGCGATTCATGAACCTGTTCTTACCTCGATGAGCAGTCCTGTGAAAGTAATTAATGTGATTACGAACAATCACAAATACACCTGTTGTGTTATGTTACCATGCCTGTGTCAACCAAGGCAGTAACAGCTCCATTGTTGGTTAAAAAGGTTTAAATTGACATTCAGGATTTTACAATCCTATCAGCGTATTTCACAAGCGTTAAAACAGTGCTTTTGTCTTCAGTTTTACACCAGACGATGATTGTCAAAGTCTAAATAAAGCCGTAAAACGAAAAAATAAACTCCAAAGTAAGTCACCTAATTTCGTGATACCTTTAACCACCGTCAACGCACGTGGTAACTTAAATTATATGTCACCTGTATGCCATAGATTTGTTATAAAGAAAACGATCAGCGTCTTTAGTCATATCCAATGGTGCCTCGAATGTTCTGTCGTTAATAGGCCAGAAATTCTTATATTGTCGGCATAAACAGCGGATATTACTTCATTTGACCGATTAAAATTATGGAAGACAAAGTCCGTTAAAACGAAACGAGTCATCCATTTCCGATCTTATATTCGGAACAAAACCGCGTAATCTTTATGTGAATTGTTACATAATTTTCAACTATAAGCAAAGAAATAATGTTGTTTGTATAAAACAAAAACAAAACTGTTTTTGCTATACAAACTGCAACTTAGCTTCGTATTCTTTGTGAGAGATTCTTTTTGCACCCGTCCTGGTGAGGAGGGAAAAAAATATGGCGATTACTTCACTACGTGTCAGAAATCACGTGATTACACGGGTCATGAACATGACAGAAGATATGTACCATAGAATTTTGTACGTTTTTTTCAACTCGGAGAGTTAACCCCTCCTACTTGGGATAATATACCATATAGTTCAGTGGGCAAGATACCTTTGACGGAGATATATATTTTACTTATTTTGAAAAATATTGTATCTCTGTTATCTTGCCCACTGAACTATATGGTATAATATAAAATTTTCTGGCAGGTGGAGGCCACGAGGAAAGATAAACACTCCTATGCACCTCAATCAAAGAACTGGCTTGACCTGATATGTTGATCCATTTCCATTACTCGGAATTCCGCTCAATTGAGTCAACCAACTACCGGAAGTCGAACAGTGAGAAAAACAGCGCGGCCTAGACGAATTGAAGAGCGACACATGAACATTGAGGAGAGCGGACAAATGTAAAGAGGTAATTCAACATGATAACCTACAATATGTACAATATCACCATAAGCCAATGTATGTAGTTACACCATAAGACTTTTATACATGTTGGCTAGCTACCAGAGAGCCCAAACTAAACAAATAGTGGTGACTTGGATTGAAGACCCTGCAAATAAAGTAGATAGTTTCAGAAAGACATGGAGACGGAGATGACCTCCCCTTCGGAGCTAAGAGCTAGCCATGTATCAGTTGAGTACTTGCTGGACAAGGAATGTGTAACCCCCCCCCCCCCCCCCCCCCCCAGAAGGGAAGAGAAATATCTATTTTCTGATGGAATAGAAAATGAAAATTGAGGGGGATTTCGCAATAATGCATTTAACGGGCTAACCCATGTGCAGGCAAAGACAATAAGGAAAAAACAGCCTTATAAGGGACATGAAGAAACAACCAGAGGCAAAGGCCTCAAATTATAAAGGAGACCCCTATAAAAACAATAGAACCAATCCCAAAGTCAATTCATGAGGGGGGCAGTGTCTTAGTATGAGATCTAGCCCGATGAAAAAACGGCTGCAAGCTCAAAAAGGGCCCAGACACCCACTAATCCATGATCTGCCATTGTCTATAAGGATTGAGATATCATGGACAGATAATCTGTACTAGTGACCGGAAAGAGATTCTCGCCGAAATAGTTGATTGCACCAACCCTGTAAGATAGCCGGAAGAAGTCGAATGGAAAGAATACTAACATAATCCTACATATAGGGAACCATACATATAATTTGGAACAAAAAGAAAATTTGTAGGAAACTTAGAGTCCCTTTGATGACAGAGCACACTACAATGCTGTTTTTGGAAAGCACCAGAAGAATCAAATGTGTCAAGATGACCCACTAATGGAGATTCAAATAGGGCAGTGTAGTATTAGCGTTTACTAAAAAGAAAACGTCGTGTTGACCGTATAACCAGTAAGTAAAGGAGTAATCTATTCGTGGAATGACCTCAATGACATGTGTCCCGTCGAGTAAGTTCCTGCCTTCCTGAGTTAGCCTCAACATTGAGTGAATTACAGGCTTACGGAGTCCGGATGACTGCCGTGATGACCAATGGAGACACCAGCGCGTGGACACTAGCTCGCACATACAAGCAATTACGCAACATTTGTAATGAACCATTGAATACGCGAACAAGAGAATCCTAATGAATCATTGAACATTATGGACCATAAGCAGTCATCAACAATTTATTGGTCTAAATGAAGCCCCAAAATACAACCGTCGCTGTCAATGTGTCTCATGTCATTGAGAAGAAGATAAGAGAATGGGACGAGAAATCAGAGTGACCGAGAAAGGCTACTTCTAATCAATTGTATGCTAAAGTATTCAACAAGTGGTTGCAAGCCTTGATATTCAATGAGAATCACCAAAACTATTCTCGTAATGATTCTCGTGAAACTTTTCAAAGTTCAGTGCTGTATGACTAACTTGATGCAGCATTCGATGCTCACAAAAGTAAATGCATTTGGAGCCTGGCGTTGATATGTTTCATGGTTTCAATAAGGCTTTCCATTTCCAACCTGACTATATTCAATATGTTGAAATACCTGCCAGCTCCAAAGTTAAACCCAACTGAGAAATCACAGGAAACATGCACTGTGATTGTGGCACCAGCCCAAAACCAGCTGAAACAGATGGCAGGTTGAATTAGTGAAATACAGAGACCCAGGCGCAGTGCGCCCCCAACCATTCTTGCTCTTCTGGCTAACCCCTGACGGGTCGATGGTTCAAGGTACCCCTTCTGGGACGGATGGGGTGCCCCTCCGATTGCACCTTGTTCTTGAGATAACCATCGCCCGGGTTGCGAATCTAGTGGGCGGATCATATGATCTGGCATCCTACACCCAATACTAGTGAATATGCGCACGAGGGGAAGCATCTGGCAAGGATCTTCTTCAGTCTGTATGAAGTGTGCACAATGTTACTAATATGTTGCCCCATATATATGCAACATTATCCTGCAGTGGCGATCTCAGAGGTCAGCAATGGACCTTGCTGTGTATATTAAATGAGTCCACTATGCGAACCAAGCACTATCAGGAAAAACAAAATCATTGTGTACCGACAACAGTGTCAATAAGAAGAATTACATATTAGAACCAAAGGCCGATATCACAGAAGTCTGACACGCTGTGTCACCCAATAAGCCCAAGTGGGATGGCTGATATAGACCTCACTTCAACTGCCGAGACCATGTCACAAAATCATGTAATTAAATCCAATAGTCGTCCCAACAAGCTGATCACGGATAACTTCCTGATTATGAGAATGTGCATTGCATTGAGTAATGTGAATCGTGATGAGAGGAAATCAGTTGCGTTCTGAAGATGAGCATATGTCTAGTATGTATAGAATGGACTCCGATATTTATTATTAACTATGAAACTGAATGTTAGTTAGAATTGAATGCAACCTGCAGATAAAAATATGTATATGCACCCTCGTAAAATATATAACCCACATGTACCATATTTACAAGATTTATACCTATATATGGGTATTTGTCAACCATAGGTGGTATTAAAGTCAAGAATATTAATGGTCGCGATTCATATAGTGACCCAGTGTATCATTACCGCCCGTAGTGATATGACTGACCCATCATCCAAAGAATATTCCTCTATTCCAGCAATGACCATGACCTCGCAGGGGCTGGATGGCACATTGAAAGAAGCAACAACTTATAAGGCAAGGAGTTGAACTCTGCACAATCCGAGAACAATGTCTGTATCAGAGAACCCCGAACAACTATCTGAGCTCCCTCGTGAGCGCATGTATGGGTGACCCCTAAAGGAATATCCAAAGCCTTTTCACCTCGGAGATAGAGCTACAGCGCGTCCCGATCTCCATCTGTCCGAACTGGCAATGGGTTGTTAGGAGGGGCAGGGTCCGAAGCATGCCTCCAACTAGAACGGCATCGGGGAAAATAATCTTTTGCATTAGGATTCAAACCCGAAAGTACTGGCTGCTGTTGATCAGAAGGCGGTCAGTAACTGGAATTCCAGGCCCACGGACATGGAGTTGGCCAACAAGGAGGAAGCATGCTTGGGAATTTTGGCCCCAGCCCAAACCCAGCAGGGACCGAAGGCATATAGGATTATAATATGGACAGGGCGAACCCCCAGCCATGCTGACCCCGAGATGTTGACTTGTAGCGGTGGACGGCGTGTGGATCACATGTAGATGAGAAACCATGGCCGTACCTGGGCACGCCAACCCACCAACGGACGACCCGAGGGTATGATTGGCGTCCCGTACGATAGTCCAGGGAGCCCCCCAATTGTGGCCGGATGGGGTGCCCCTCCCGCTCCCTGTTTGGTGTGACTATCGCCCCGAGTCACTTTCTTTAGTGTCCTGGTCTCAAAGGTGGTACCATCGAAACGAGGGGAAGCAACTCTAGGGGAGCTACAGGGAAGGAGATCTTCTGTACCTGGTCTTACATCGTGTAGCAGTCCTTGTCCTGAGAAGGTATTTAGTGTGGTTGCACTGTCAACACCAGTCAAGTCTTTTTGACAATTGCTAACAATCAAAAATATCTGTTGTTTTGTGTTATGTTGATAAGCACCTTGGCTGTGGCAACTAACGGCAATAAGCTAATCGATTGTGACTGTCGAATAACCTTTGTTTGCATGAAATCAATTTTGAACACAATATTATTAAGTTGAAGAAAAAAAATTTGTAACAAGTGCAAATTTACACTCGGGATTTACAATCCTATTTCACAAGATTTAAATTCTGCTTCCGTCAGTTGTACACCAGACTACGATTGTCATAGTCTAAATAAATATAGTAGCTATAAAGCCGTCAAACGGCCGAAAGTAAGTCACCTAATTTCGTGATATCGTTATTGTAGAGGCCGTAGCACGTGGCACTCGCCCAGACCATAGAATAAATCTCACATGTATGCAATAGATTCTTGCTATAAAGAAACGATGAGTGTCTTTAGTCATATCCAAATGTGCATCTATTATTCTGCCTTTCGGCGACAAATCTTCTTAGATGCCATGTTTTATCGGCTGTTTAAAAATATGGAAAACAAAATTTCTTTAAAACGAAACGAGTTTTCCCATCCGAACTGACAAAGCCGATTACAATATTATTAAAACGCTATAAAAACACGAGTCCGCTCACGTAGTCTTTGTGTCAATTGCACACAATCAATAATAATCAAAGGAAATAATGTTTTTTGTATAATACAAAAAACTGTCAACACTTAGCTTCGATTTAGGAGATGTTCCTTCCAGCTAGTTAACTAGAAAAAAGAGGATGATTTGACCCGGCAATTGGTTTTGGTGGATCGGAGATCACGTGGTCGGATATTACAAGAGGTCATGAACCATGATAAAATGTACCATAGAATTTTCGTACCGTTTTCAACTCAGGGGTTTGTTAACCCTTCCTAGTTAAATTGGAATATACCATATAGTTCAGTGGGCAAGGTAACTTTGACGGAGATACTCTCATATTAGTTCTTTTCTTGTCTCTTCAGTCAGAAACTTGTCCTCCAAGTGCCTTCAATATCGCCTGGGAATACTTTGGCAATTGTGTGTTGACACCACTGTCCCCAACTTGCCCATCTTCATATCTGAAATGAAAAAAAACACTGTTATGAAAAACACATGCATCCATTAAGCCTTTCATGATGGGAGCTGCGCTGGCGCACCATTAAAGACCCTGCGCCAAAGCATTCTCTTATATATGCGAGTTGAACAGTAATTAACACAGGCCGCACACATATATAAGAGAATGCATTGGCCTAACAATTTTTTATCAATTTTTCTTACATTCTCTCACAATTTTTATAAATTTTTATAATTTTTTCTTACATTCTTCAAATTTTTTTTATCATTTTTGTTATTAATTTTTAACATTTATTCTTACATTCTTCACCAATTTTTATCATTTTTATCACCTTTTCTTACATTGATTAACAATTTTATGATTTTTTTTCTTACATTCTTTATCTATTTTTTATTAAATTCTAAAAAAAAATTTACCATTTTTTCGTACATTTTTTAACAATTATGAAAAATAATATTAAATTTGTTAGGCCAGTGCATTCTCTTATATATGCGAGGCGCCCTATGGGTGATTCGCATATATACGAGAATGCATGGCACAGGGCTTACAAAAATTCAGGAAGCTCCAGTCATGAAAGGGTTAAAGGGACCAAAGGCATTCGCAGTGGGTAAATGTGTAAAACATATAAAAGTCTTTAAAACATCACCACTAAGAAGAATATGGATAAATAGATAAACCGTTTCTTATTTTCACTATTGATAGTTCTCCAACAACGAAATACCACGTGTTGAAATTGTTGTTATGTAAACAAAACTGTCACAGTGATTTGTCAACAAATATCGCTAATAATGTAGTATGTTTAAAATATTTTAGTCTGAACATGATTTTCAGAATATTTTTCAAAGCCTTGACATTTTCCTTTGACCTGTAAAATTTTGATTAAACTTTGGTATTTTATTGGACTTTTCTTGGTAATTCCACTGTAACAGTAATGTTTACATAAGGATTAACTGTCATGTGGACTGTTTTTATGGAGATGTAAACTTGAGGTAAGTGGATATAACTTGTGTAAAACCCAAAGGGTTTTACATACAAGTTATGACCACTTACCTCACGGTTACATCTCCATAAAAACAGTCCACATGACAGTTAATCCTTATATTTATATATATTTAGCGAAAAAGCCACTTTTGTAAATGTATTTAAATCGAAAAGTGTATCGGGACAAAAACAGCCCAAAATACCCAATAGCACCCTTGGCAAAAGTTAATAGGAACAATTTCTCTTCATATTGAAACCCGATGATGTATTAAGTCAATCCTGCGCGAGTCCAAATGCGCCCAAAACATTACGCGTTCGTCTTTCCAAACCCAATGACGCATGAGCTTGGTGTTGCGCATTCACCGAGAAATAACTGCAACTAGCCACGTGGGCGCCGACCAATCAGAATGCTGGATTTAGTGATGACAACACTTAGTATGTAAATATATAACAATGGCTGTGACAAGTGAAATCTCGTTATTGGAGAGTTAATAATAATGAAAACTAGAACAAAGTCAATCTATTTTTTCATGAACTAGTTGATGATAGTTGTTTTACAGACTTTTATGAAATTTCACATGAACCCACTTTAATGCCTTGAGTCCCTTTAACTCTTTCATTACGGGATTTGCGCTGGTGCAGCATTAAAGATCCTGTGCCAGTGCATTCTCTTATATATGCAAGTCTCTTGCCTAATTGCAATATTGAACAAGAATAACATACCAGAATGACCCAACAGACTGTGTTACATGTAGCGTGTTATATGCAATGCCCGACATGGGAGTTTAACAAACTAAAATCATTTGAGCTTTCACATGGAATATGTCACAAGTGTTGCATATGTCTAATTCCAAGTTTCCGATGCAAAAGTAGCATAATGGTAAGTGTTATAATGTGGTGTCGCATGCCTCGTCGATTACTGTCTTTCACAACTAGGGAAACTGACAAAGATACTGGTAATGGATTGATTCTATTAATGCTAATTGAGTAAATATTTGGTCTTTTCAAATTGACTTCTGATTTATAAGGTTTAGCAACTTCCTACCATGTAACAATGTGCAGGTTGAACATTTAGCACATTCGATACTACAGTCAGTTTCGGTTAATAGAATATGCTCGGTGAAGCAATTTTTTATTAGAATAACCGATTATTTGATTAGACGAATTTGCACCAAAACGTTGTAATTTCGAGTTGACGATGCACCAAAACGTTCTAATTTCGAGTTGACGATGTACCACTGACTTGACCGATGTTTGTTTGATATAAAAACTTTAAAATACCTGTTATTAAATGTGTATTTACTTCATAATATTGTTCTCTTTATTGATTGTTTCATTATAATATTAAAATATTTGTAATACCATTGTCAGATTGTGTGTTTGTTGTTACTTTTTACCGAGGGAAAATTGTAAAAACATCGATCGATAAAAGCACATGTTTAATGTTTACATTGAAGGACCGGTTAAAGTTATTCACCTTTGATCGAGTGATTGAGGAAGACATTTTATAGAACATGATTTATTTTATTTATTTTAAAACATATAACGGATAAATATTAAATAACAGTGACTAGTAACTTAATCACTTCAAACTTATCAGTGATTTTACATTGGCGCTTTCGTTTCGAGTTCATAATGTAATTATGACTGGTGTACCCACAGCATCGCATATATAATAGCCCTGGTACGTTAATTTGCCCTTTGTTAGCGGGTGTACTCATTGTTTCCTGACGTGTGACCCTTATGACTTGTGACCATGACTCAATACTTAAACAAACACTCTGTCATCATTAATGGGACAATCCTTTGTGTTAAGTGCGAAACGAACACAAGCCTAATTCTTTATGCATGGTCACGTGATAAGCAGGTGTCTGTTTGATGGCTTGTTTTCATAATAAACGCACGCGCTTCAATTTATCTGTGAATAACATTGCTTTGTGTGGACAATTAAATCAAAAATACAAGTTACTATTTTCTTCTTCTATAGTGTTTGTCAATAATATTTCATTGATATGTCCAAGAATTTATGTCATAAACTACAAAATATGATCGTAAAGCACTCGCTTTTGAAACGTTTTATGTCATCCTTTTTCGATCTAATACGATTGTCTGCGGTTTCTTGACATAAACTATAATATTTTGGATGAAATACCTTCAACTAAGTTCTAGAATGCACGAAAATACTGACTTTCAGAGCACATTTTTGCGATTAAGCGATAGTCCGCTTGGGAGTCTATTCGAATAAGTAATTAAAAAATACAGATGTACTATTAAAATGGTTTTGGAATCCGAAATATTATTTTAATAAACGAATTATTCGATTAACCGCTATTCGATTAATTGGAATTGACTGTAAATGGATTCTCCCGCACAGTTATAAAAGTATACATTTATTTTTTATTTATTTGGAGGGGTGTTCATATAATAAAAGCAGAGGACAGGCAGAAAACAGATAATATAAGAGCCGATTGATCCATATTCATTGGTGGGAAATATTCAGATAATAAGTTCAAAACAATTATTATCTCAACATTTCTCAAGAAAACTATTCATCAATGAGTATTTAGTACAGAAACGATTAAACAATGATACAAACACAATAGAACAATTTCAAAACAGAGTGTTGTCATTGGTCCATAGTGACATTCCTCTGGATAATAATTCCATTTGTTTAGTTATGCTTGCCCTGCTAACTATGGGCGGGGATGCCCTGCTAAACTATGGATGGGATGCACTGCTAATAATGCGTGGGGATGCCCTGTATGAAACATGAACTCACACAAAGAAGAATCTTGTACAAACGTAGTTTTCTTCTGGACACACCCAAATACTGTTGTTTTTCTTTAGATCAGGCCATTCAATCACTGAAAATAGGAAAAACAATAAAAGACCACTAGGCCACACGTCCAACCGTTACAATCCTGGATTTAGTGTGTCTGATATTGTGGAATTAGGTCCCCAGATGGTGAAATTAGTGATGCTATCCACACAGCATCATTAAATTCTCCCTCTGGGGACCTCATTCTGCAAATGTCAGACACACTATATCCAGGTTTGAGTTTCCCATATAAGTTGGTTTTATTTGATTGGTGGCATTTTAAGATATGAAAAATTTGATTCTGGGAACAATCGTTGAATAAATCTTTGCTTCTACACTGGCTTCCACACTTTGCTTCCACACTGGCTTCCACACTGGCTTCCACTGGCTTCCACACTGGCTTCCACACTGGCTTCCAACTGTCTTTGTTGTTAACACACCTAATTTTATTTGATACCAAAATTATCAGTAAATTCTAAGTCTATGAAGTTATCATCCTGAAACCAAAATAGTCGGGAAATCCCTACAAATCAAGCCATATTATAATTTTCCAATAAGTTTAGGTCAAAATAAAAGGTCAGCCGACCACAGTGTCCCCTGAAAACGTGGCAAGTTGATGTCGCTTTGTTAAAGAAATTTAAAAAAATGTTGAAATTTTCTAAGTCGAAAAGGGTTAATAACTCTGTAAAAAAATAATTTTTTATTGTCCCCCAAAAATACATTTTTCGGGGGACAATAACATACACATTTATGATACGGGTAGTTCATTGAAATTGAGAGGGTCAAATGGGAAGCTATAAGTAATATTTTAAAGACAATTATTTTGTAGAGTCAAACCACGAAATCAACGAAAATAATAGACCCCAAAAAATTAAATGGATTTTACAGTATTATAGACTTACTTCATTAAATAATACCAATAAGTTAGTTTCCAAACACTGTCTCCACTGGACGAATGTAGCAAGCAACTAAGATTGTTGAAAATTCCAATCACATTGACTGTACCATTTCAGAGAACACAACATTTGAACTAAATTATTGGGTGATAAACATACAGCAATGATTCCATCAACAAAAGTCACTAAACGTAAATCTTTTACAGCAATTACACTGTTTTCTGCCTATATGAATATAAAATTTATAAAAATAACTCATTTTGGCATGATTATTTACTATTTCATTCTGAACACCTCAGCATAGTGTTTCACATTAAATATAAATTGTTCAGTTTAAATGTGCTGTTTTTTTATGTATTTGGTGTAAACAATATTTATTTCAACAAATCAAACATATGACACAAACACAATATACATGAAGAAATATATAGATTTATGAAGAGGATTGGACAACAAGCAAAATGCTTTTTTAAAGTCCTCTCCTCATGGAATAAATGTTACCTCAAGTGACAAAAATATCACTTGGGGTAAAGCAGACGGGATATATAGATATGAATATAAAATTTATAAAAATAACTCATTTTGGCATGATTATTTACTATTTCATTCTGAACACCTCAGCATAGTGTTTCACATTAAATATAAATTGTTCAGTTTAAATGTGCTGTTTTTTTATGTATTTGGTGTAAACAATATTTATTTCAACAAATCAAACATATGACACAAACACAATATACATGAAGAAATATATAGATTTATGAAGAGGATTGGACAACAAGCAAAATGCTTTTTTAAAGTCCTCTCCTCATCGAATAAATGTTACCTCAAGTGACAAAAATATCACTTGGGGTAAAGCAGACGGGATATATAGATTTGATTGATTGGAATATTATTTAGGATTGAGATACGGTATTACATTGTAATACGGAAGTTAAGGGTGAGAAAGGGAATGAAAGAGAACGAGAGAGAGAGAGAGGGGAGAGTGTGAAAGAGAGAAAGAGAGAGAGAGAGAGAGAGGTTTGACACAACATACATTCGATACAAAATAACACAAAAAACATCCGTTCAGTGGGGAAATCACTTCAGTTGTGTTGCCCTACACCAACCCCCAATTGAGTAGGTTACTTCACAGTTTGTTTAGGACAATGTTCTCAACCCAAGGCTTATAATCAGGCTTGTTATTAATGACTTAATTGGAATCTATAGGTGTGTTCACTTCCTGCATGAAAAAGAGTTAGAAATAGAATAAAACATATTCGCCAAATAAGAATTGGACAGGAAATAAATTTTCACCATAATAAACACTGAATGCAATTTGTTTGAAAACAATAAATTAATGGATTGTGGGCAATATATTATTGGCAATGTTACTCACCTTCACATAAGGCAATACAATTTAAGTTGGTACTCTGAAGAAATCTAGAATCTTGTCCCTGTGAAAATGAAAATAGTATCAAGTTTACAACCAGGAATATCTTCCCAAACATTTACTTTATTACTTTACCCAAACCTTGAAATAGTGTGTCTGTCATTTGCAGAATGAGGTCCCCAGAGGGTAATTTTAGTGACGATATCCTGTACAGTGGGCTAGCATCACCAACTTCACCCTCTGGGAACATCATTCTGCCGAGGCCTCAACTGCTATGGGAGACCTGGGATCAGATTGAAGTTCCCCAGTTGAAGTTGGTGACGTTCACCCAGTAATCACCTCGATTATGCATTTTATCTTCTTCAAATTATGGCATATAGAAACTGAACAGAATGGAAAATGTAACTAAGAATCATGCCAAAATTGGTTATTTTCATAAATTTGATATCAAAATAGGCATTAAACGGGGTCATTGTTATATACAAATTACATGCAGTGACTATGGGTAGAATCATTGCCGTAATGTTTCTGCCCAATAACTCTTCCCGAATAAAGTAGAAATTAGTTACATTTGTGCTCAGTACAAATGTCGTGTTCTTTGAAATGGTACACTCGATGTGGTTGGAATTTTCGAAATCTTAGATGATTTCTACATTCTTCCAGTGGATATAGTGTTTGGATACTCACTTATACGTTATATTTACTAAAAAGTACAATGATATGTCTTTAAATTTGCTCATGATATAAAAACTAAAAAGAATGAGCAAGAATGTGAGAAAAAAGATTAAATTTTTTTATTTAAAATATTTTATTGCTCTTTAAAAACCTTTGAGTGCCAGGGGCCGATCTAATCAGCCCTAAACCTACACAATAAGTCTGTTAAAGAATATAATAAAATATATTAAAATTGTAAAAAATTGTAAAAAGAAAAAGGGTTAGGCCAATGCATTCTCTTATATATGCGAGGCGACCTATGGTCGAC
The DNA here is from genome assembly GCA_032622095.1 of Siphonodentalium dalli. Taxonomy (NCBI): domain Eukaryota; kingdom Metazoa; phylum Mollusca; class Scaphopoda; order Gadilida; family Siphonodentaliidae; genus Siphonodentalium; species Siphonodentalium dalli. The sequence goes on from CP136063.1 coordinate 276,128,948, forward strand.
TTGCATATATAAGAGAATGCATTGGCACAGGGTATATGGGTTGATACAAAAATCGGCCTGGCACTCAAAGGGTTAACATATATAGCAATAAGATTGGGGGACAAGTGCTGGGGGCACCTAATCTTCCCTCCTCTCCAAACACAAATCTATCATAAAAATGATGACAAAACGAAAGTAACATGAGCGTACAAAATAATGCTTGAATTAATTTACAAAGTAACAGAAATAAAATGACTAAACTTATAGAAAAAAGATGAGAGATAGACCTGGAAGTTGGTGATGTTCACCCAGTAATCACCTCGATTATGCATTTTATCTTCTACAAATTAGGGGATATAGAAACTGAAACTGAACGGAATGGAAAAAGTAACTAAAAACAATGTTAATTTGAAACTATAGATACATCCCAGAAGATCAGGCTTAAGCAGAATGAGGTCCCCAGAGGGTAAATTAACCCCCTGGGGACCTCAGTCTGCAAATGACAGAGACTATTTCAAGGCTTGACTTTATCCCAGCCACCCTCAATAATGTTCAACTTTGTTGCTATGAAATCCCTGAACAAAGAAAGTTATACGTTGGCATTTAGAGAATTGTGATCTGTTATCCATTTTTACACCCCCAGTTTTCAAAGAGAATTGACTGTGTCTGTCCTCTGTCCACCCAGGCATATATCTCAGCTTCGGTTAACCCTTTACCCAACAGAACGGCCCTGTGCCAATGCATTCTCTTATATATGCGAGTCGACCATAGGTCGCCTCGCATATATAAGAGAATGCATTGGCTTAACAGATTAAAAATTATAAAATTGTTAAAGAATGTAAGAAAAAATGGTAAAAAGTGTTAAAAAAAGTTTTTTTTTAGGCCAATGCATTCTCTTATATATGCGAGGCGACCTATGGTCGACTCGCATATATAAGAGAATGCATTGGCACAGGGCATAACTGTAACTATCACAATGTGGTCAAGGAGCCGGTTCCAATGATATCCATATTTGTATGGTGTTATTGAGACAGACCGAAGATATTTTAGGCTGTTGAAGCTTTATTTGACCGGTTTTGGCCGGTTTTGGCCGGTTTGTTGGGTAAAGGGTTAACCATTATCACCATGGATATTTGCTATCATGACTGCTTTCAAAAGAGGGGCAAATGACTTTGTTCCCGTTTTCTATTCTAGAGTTATTCATCTTTGTTTATCTGGAAATGTTGTTTTTTTTCTCCATCCACGCAAATATCTGATCTGAATGAAATTTGGTATGGAGGTTCACCTTCATGATTGCTTTCAAAAGAGGGGAAAATGATGTTGTTCCGCTCTAGAGTTATCCTTCTCCGATTACCTGGAAATCATGTTTTTTTTGTTTTTGTGAAGAGAAAAAGGTGCTGTTTAGAATAATTTCACGAACACCTAAAGCTGATGACAAATAATGGGTATACCTTTGTTCAACTTCATTTCTGAGTACCCAGTTTGCAGCTCTGACACATTAAAAGTAACTATAAAATGATTTATATTCACTAATATACTCATAGGACCTATCTATAGTCATCACCAAATGTCAAAAGAATGCCACATTCATTCTAAACATTAGCATTGTTAGTTCTATCAAAATATTCATGAAATGCGCCATATCAGCAGTAGTCTGAACGTACTGAAACAGCATTTTCGTGTATCAAATTCCTTTGAGGCTATGCAGAAAATAGAATATAGATATCATTCATGATACATATCGCTACCCAAATGGTGTACCAACTAATTGATGAATACATTAACACAGTCCAAATGTTCAAATTATAGTAATAGAAATACTGCATTGCAATAGGTTGTTGATACATACCTTGGTCCCTTTGTTTGTATGTGAACCATAGCCCATTCTAGAATAACTAAATGATGTGCTAGAATCTGGGCTCAAATAGATTCCTTTACCATAGGCTGCCCCATTGCACTGAAAATAAAATTACAATAATATGTTAATTCTGAAGCGACAATAGGTTTTATCAGTGAACAGTCTCTTATGAAGTACTCTTGTGTCCCAAATAAATGTGCATGCATGTTTATTAAGTTCATTGAAAATTTTCACCCTGCTTGTTGCTTATTTGGGTCGGAATGTTTATTTTATTTGCTAACAGCGGGAAACTTGAGTATGTTTTGTTATCAAAAATTGCAGGGAGGTGTTTTTTATTTCCGGTTGATGCCAACTGTATACGTTTTGGTGCCAACTGTACATAATCACGCACAATTTGCAGGACTAATATTGATCCAAATTTATGACGAACATTTACTCCATTGCACGTGCACAACACGCAAAAGCACTGTTTCAGAAGCACATAATAGTAAGTATTAGTACTTGGTAGAATCAGATGTGAAATAATCGTTTTGTGCAAGTTGGATCAGAGTAAATCACTTTTAACCCGTTCATTACTGGAGCTTCCTGAAATTTTGCAAAAACCCTGTGCCAATGCATTCTCTTATATTGCGAGTCTCCCATATGGAGCCTTGCATATATAAGAGAATATATTTATTATATATTTTCCATCACAACACCATAATATCTTCAAAAGCCAGCTGCAAAAGCTACCATTTTTCCATGTCAAACAAGGCCAATAACTCTGACAAAACTCTATGGACGAAACCCGCTGCATGATAGTGTCGTTCCATCGATGCTGGTCTATTAGCAATCCAACTAACATTTTAAGTTTGACCTTTGATACTGGAGTTACCATGCAAAATGTCTGTACTGAGTGAAAAGTCTCAAATTTTGAAGATCAAAAAGGGCCACATTTCCAGTTATATTGAATGGACAAACCCCGTAGTAAGTGGGTATCCTTTCCCTAAAGCTTGGCTATCATCACAAATGAAATCTGATGTCCAAATCCAAGTTACAAAGTGAAGTTTTTGTATGGAACAATATTAAATCATTTCTAAGTCGAACAAACCATAACTTTGGCAAGAATAAATTGACAAAACCCATATTATCCATTCCCGCAAGCCGGGCTAACACCATACCAAGCCGGGCTAACACCATACCAATCTGGGCTAACACCATACCAAAGGACAATGCAATCTGATCGTTCGAACCCAAATTACAAAGTGAAATGTTCATACAGGTGGAGCCCTGGTCTACCATATATGCCAAGAACCAGGGGAGCGGAGGCATAACATACACAAAAGAAAAGATGCACATCAGCAAAAGATAGTAAGGACTGCATGTAGTTTTAAATAAATGAAGATATGATTAAATTGTTTGTTAGTCCAGGAGATATTGGTCGACCTCTGCACCACCCCCAGGACTCAACTTCACCCCACTAATTTTCTTTCTCAATGTCTCCTCTAATTTTTTTCACTTGTTAACAAGAAAAAAAAGTGGCCACAGAGACTCCAGACAAGATGGCGTCCATCATGGCGGCCATTTTTGTTTAATGCACCAGGTCTCTTTGATCGCCGTTATAGTAAAGATGATATCACATGCGGTCTTGTTTTCCGCTCGATTCGTTATGCTAATATACAACCCTTACAAATTAGCCAAAAATCCGACATCAGAATTCAATATGGCGGCCAAGATGGCCGCCGAAATTTGAAAATATGCTATTTTTCTGACATGTTACCACCTTTCGTTTTTCTCTGTGAGAAAATGTTGGCATTTTTGCGTCATGTTATGCATTTATCATATAGAGGAGTAATTGGCGACCACATGGGGACCATAATATACATTCATTGCGGGATATTTTTGTCCGATATCACGTTTTTCCAAATGCCGGTATAATAGGTCAAAGCAGAATCTACGTTAATTACGCGATGTAATGTTTCGAATCAATGAATGTTATTGCTATTATAACAACACCCATGCATATATATGTGCAGGAGATACTCGAGCTAGGATTCCTCTTATACCTGAGTTGAGGAATATTTACCCAAATCCAAGATGGCGGCCAAAATGGCCACCAGAAATATAAAATTGCCGAAAATCGCTGATTTTAACATCAGTGAGCATTATTGTCATGAAAACTCCACACCTGCTTACTATTGTGAGCTGGGAACACCTAGGCGAAGAACTTTCCTTGTACCATATCCAAATAAAAAAAAGTCCCCCAAATCCAAAATGGCGCCCACAATGGCGGACAGATTTTGAAAAATCACCGAAATTCCCTCATATTCACATCATTGGGCATTATTGTCGAGACAACTTTACCCATGCTTACTGTTGAGTTGCAAATACTGACGTGAAGTAATTACATTATATCTCATGCAAGAAATTGTTTTCCAAATTGAAGATGGCAGCCAAAATGGCGACCTAAATTTGAAAACAAGTCTACATTCCTTTACTTTCTTACGATGAACGTTATTGTTTCGCGATTTCTACCCACCATTCCATGTTGATATGGAATAGTGACATGAAGTATTCATTAGGGTTTGGCAATTGATACTCACAGCCAAGATCGCTGCTAAATTGGCGGCTAGAAATTGAAAAGAAATCGATATTTTCACATATTAATTTCAATTTTTTGTCATAATATCGGTATGATACTGTACATAAACCATCTACATTGTACTAGTTCAACTTAAAGGTATCACAACGCATAACATAGCTCGTATCCTTCTGGAAAGATGAAAAACCACAATTAATATCGCGATGTGGCATTTCGAAATCCATTCTCCACTTAGCGCCGATAATGGCTGTAAGCGCAGGTGCGCCGAATAGTTATATCAGAACAATTACCTGATAACAGATTCTGATTTGCCACGTCATGTCCATAATTATCTGGACCAGCTTCCATTTCTTTGTCTGCTAAATCTAGGTCGCTCATACCGACAAAGTATTCACAACTTCCTGGGAGTAGGGTCACTCTAATCATAACGTTTCAAACAATTCATTTTCCGGTGTCTAGCTTACGATTTTAAATATTTGCTAAATATGATATTTGTGCGTCATCTTGAACTAGAAAGGCATATGACCGATGAGTATACAGGCTTACAGAAGGTCATCTCTATGTATGTGTCTCATACCCATGGGGATAACGACATGTACACCTGGCAAACCAGTTAGCTAGTCACTTCTCAATAGATGGATTGTCAACTCACAAACTCAGCGAACGCATTGGCATATGTGGACAACTTTGACAGTGTTTCGAAGGTTGCTAGCTGTCTCATTCCCTTGGACAGATGTCTATCTGCTAAGGAGAAGACCATAGTGTACAGACTATCCACACTTCTTGACCATGATCCGAAGCAAACTGTGTGACGCCCCGCAATTGTCTCGTCGAATATTTCCCAGCAGAGAAGAACAATGCTCGCGGTGCTAGTTTGTGGACATGCGCCATGATAGTGGGAATGAAATGGGCCACGGTATATACCACCCCTACACCTGGTGCATGTTTAAGATATAGAATGTCATGCGTGTCGGTTTTATTTGGTGTGGTAAGATTGTATTTCCACATCCGTTTCGAAGCCTTTCTGATTCAACTACGTACATTTTTGTCTGGATAATACTATGCTAGCTTCCCTCAAAACAGTCGGATGGACTTAAGGATAATGTCTTTATAGCATGAATGTATGCGTTTTTTGTTACCATCTCTCAGGGTTAGTGTCAGTATGTGGGCGGTATTATTCAAGAAAATGTCAGGAACTGTGGTGCATTTATTTCACTATGTAAGAACAATTTACAGTCTCGATGGCAATGGCTGTGGACGTTGGTGAACGCGACCTTTATGATCATATAGCTTTATATATATAACTTTAGAATATAGTAGTTAATGTCTCATGCAGGAAAATGGTCGCAATGGTGATATTACCAAGAAATCACTTGGTGTACCAACGTTTGTTGAACTGAATGCAAGAGCTCATCAACGTAACATTCCTCTTCGCGTTGAACATTTCACCCTTTTGTTGATGGCATTTGTACTTTCTTGAACTATACCACCCAGCGTGAGTATGACATATCAACCAACTATAAAAGGTATCGCCTTTAAGACTACACCCCAGTCTTGGTGGGGCTTATATAAGGATTAACTGTCATGTGGACCGAAGGGTTTTACATACAAGATATGACCACTTACCTCACGGCTACATCTCCATAAACACAGTCCACATGACAGTTAATCCTTATAATTATATACATTTAGCGAAAGAGCCACTTTTGTAAATGTATTTAAATCGAAAAGTGTATCATGACAAAACCAGCCCAAAATATCCCATAGCACCTTGGCAAAAGTTAACAGGAACTATTGAAACCCGATGATTTATTAAGCCAATCCAGCGTGAATCCAAATGCGCCCAAAATATTACGCGTTCGTCTTTCCAAACACAAATGACGTATCGATGTTGTTATGACCTTGCTTTTATTAGCTGTTGCGCATTCACCGAGAAATAATTGCAACTAGCCACGTGGGCGCCGACCAATCAGAATGCTGGATTTAGTGATGACAACACTTAGTATGTAAATATACAGCAGTAGCCAATGGCACACACCTGGTCCAGTTGTTTAAGAACGGCTCTCAAACGGATGGGAACATACAATCTTAGCATAAAAGGAAAGCAAACCACACATGAGATCCTGTCTGAATCTAAAACATAACAAATAAGGGGCGGTGCAGTCATGGTCCAATTTCATTTCCACTATTATGACACATACCCAAAAACTAGCACCGTGTGTATTGTTATCATATGCTTGGATCTGTGAGACAGTGAGACGATTGCTGGACACCAACAAGATTATTCTTATGATCATGTTCAAGGAGTTTGGGTATATTATGCATTATGGTCTTCTACGCCTTAGCAGAAATGCATCCGTCAAATGTCGGGCTTTCAACATTCGAAGCCATATACAGAAGTTGTCCGGGTACGTCAGTGCATTAGATGAGTATGTGAATTGATGAACCATATATTGAGAAGTGGCTGTTTGGGAAGATCACCAGGTGTACACGTTGTTATCTCAATTAGGTCACCAAAGCTGACAATACGCAGATAGATAAGTCCTTCTGAAAGCTAGTATACGCATCGACCGAATACCTTTCTAGTGTATCACACAAGATGACGCCTATACCCCATATGCAGCATCTGAATTATACCATAAGCTATAACACGAATGAAGCTCGCTAAGAATTCCAAGCTTTCGAAACAAACATGTGAGCTGGACACCGGCATATGTATTGTTTGAAACATTCCGATTAGTGGCACCCTTCTACAAAGAAGTGTAGTAAACTGTTGTTGTGATTGAGATAAATTAATCTGACGAAGAGACGGAAATGGGTATAGATAATGCTGAATGTGGCAATTCAGAATAAGCTCAGGTACTGTTGTTTTTATTCTTGGAAGTCATAATATGACTATTCGGCGCATCTATATACGGTTACGGCCAGTATGAGCCCTTAGTGGAGAATGGATTTTGAAATGCCACATCACGATTGTGGGTTTTCATCCTTCCAAAAGGCTACGACTTACATTGGAACTAATAGATGGCTTATATAATGTACTGTTTCGTCTATACAAATCGATAATATGACAAAAAGTTGAAATTAGTATGTGATAATATCGGCTTCTTTTCAATTTCTGGCCGCCAGTTTGGCCGCCATATTGACTGTGAGTATCACTTGCCAAACCCTAATGAATAATTCATACATATCAACATGTAATGGTGGGTAGAAATCGCGAAACAATAACGCCCATCCTAAGAAAGTACCGTATTCTCGCGGGTATAAGCCCACTTTCGGGTATAAGACCACCCCAGTATTTTCACTAGAAGTAAGTTTTCAGGGATATAAGACCACCCCCTCCCTAGCCCTAACCATAACCCCTCCAAAACGGGTTTATATGCCAGTATTTGAGAAAAATAAAGATGATTTATGTTACACTGTGTCTTGTTTCTTGTGTTCAATTAATAACTGGCCGGTAACAGGTGTCGCACTGAGTGTATGGAAAAGATGAATACAAGAAACTATATTCAAGGTTAGATTACTTTTGAAATATGAAAACAATAAAGAAGATTTTTGTGACATTGTGTCATGTTTGTGTTCAATTATTAACCGGCCGGTAGGCCTGTTTTACTGACGTTCAATCAACGGAAAAGATCACTGGAAAGAAACTATTGAAGGTATTTAAGACTGTGTCCTGTGTATGTGTCCTGTGTAAGTTTGTGCTGACAATGTGTGAACTGCTGTCACTGCTTTGTGTGTCCTTTGTTGTCACATTTCAAAGGCGGTCCGGTGTTGTTTTAGTCATTCCACTGTAAGCCATGTTCGTATATCGCCCCCACAAGACCCAGGACACCATCGACAAACTCGAAGCTCTAGACACCGATCTCGTTATAATACCAGGAGGTAAGAATTAAAATTTGTTTTGTTCCCCTAATTAATTATTCAATGTCATAAATTTACCATGAGTAAGGCCTACCATAAATCAATATAACACCTTTCATGCATTGAAAGTACACAATGTAAGTTATGTAACAGCATCAGAATCGATTCTGGTGAAACAGTTTCCCCCCAGTGAGCATAAGCTGTATTGTTGTCTCATTCTGAATAGCGATTGGATTTCTCAGTTAAATTTAACGCCCACTTTCTATTGATTGACATATGAAGCACAACATTCTTGTTTTAATGTATAGAGTTATCTCCCATCAACAGAATTTAAAATATTTTACGGAATGCAGGACTCCGTTTACGAAACGATTATCGGAATATAAATCCCCATTGTAATTCCCAAATAATTTATCTAGACAAAGTTTTACATACGTTTCTAGGCCTATATATATTCTTATACTGTGTTATGTATCACATGTGTTATTTTGACTGTTCGTTTCTGTGCATATTTTCCGTGCAAGATTTCCAAATCAATGTTAATTCTGTAATGACCACGTGCGAAACCGAAACTAAATGTGGGGAAATCCAAGCTTTCTGGTAAAGTTATATTTATACCTCGAAATGCAGAAATGAGATATGTTCGATATACTTACGCTAAATATACTTACTCATCCATCGTCCAAAGCCATATTTTCGCCAGTCCAGGTGATGACATCCGAAATACTCAATTTTTTCCGGGGTATAAGACCACCCATGCCTTTTCAAGCTATTTATTCCCTAGGCCCCCTGGTCTTATACCCGCGAGAATACGGTAAAGGAATGTAGGTGTGTTTTCAAATTTCGGTCGCCATTTTGGCTACCATCTTCAATTTGGAAAACCATTTCTTGCATGAAATGTAAGGTAATTACTTCACGTCAGTATTTCCAACTCAACTGTATGCATGGATGGAGTTGTCCCGACAATAATGCCCAATGATGTGAATATGAGGGAATTTCGGTGATTTTTCAAAATCTGTCCGCCATTGTGGGCGCCATTTTGGATTTGGGGGACTTTTATTTGGATATGGTACAAGGAAAGTTCTTCGCCTAAGTGTTCCCAACTTACAATAGTAAGCAGGTGTGGATTTGGCATGACAATAATGCTCACTGATGTTAAAATCAGCGATTTTCGGTGATTTTTCTATTTCTGGTGGCCATTTTGGCCGCCATCTTGGATTTGGGTAAATATTCCTCTACCCAGGTATAAGAGGAATCCTAGCTCGAGTATCTCCTGCACATATATATGCATGGGTGTTGTTATAATAGCAATAACAGTCATTGATTCGAAACATTACATCGCGTTATTAACGCTGATTCGGCTGTGACCTATTATACCGGCATTTGGGAAAACGTGATATCGGACAAAAATATCCCGCAATGAATGTATATTATGGTCCCCATGTGTTCACCAATGACTCCTCTATACGATAAATGTATAACATGACGCAAAGATGCCAACATTTTCCCACAGAGACAAACGAAAGGTGGTAACATGTCAGAAAAATAGCATATTTTCACATTTCGGTGGCCATCTTGGCGGCCATCTTGGCCGCCATCTTGGCCGCCATATTGGATTCTGGTGTTTGATTTTTGGCCAATTTGTAAGGGTTGTATATTAGCATAACGAATCGAGCGGAAAACAAGACCGCATGTGCTATTATCTTTACTTTTATGGCGATCAAAGAGACCTGGTGCATATAACAAAAATGGCCGCCATGATGGACCCCATCTTGACTGGAGTCTCTGCGGCCACTTTTTTGAAAGTGAAAAAAATTAGAGGAGACATTAAGAAGGAAAATTAGTGGGGTGAAGTTGAGTCCTGGGGGGGGGGGGTGCAGAGGTTGACCAATATCTCCTGGACTATGTGTAATCAGCCTCGATTAATGTTCTCATCATTTAAAGTGATGTGAAACACTCCTCTGCTCTGTTCAGGACTGAAGAATCATGCCAAAATAGGTTATTTTCATAAATTTCATATCAAAATAGGTATTAAACAGGGTCATTGTTATATACAAATTACATGCAGTGACTATAGGCAGAATCATTACCGTAATGTTTCTGCCCAATAACTCTTCCCGAATAAAGTAGAAATTATTTACAATTGTGCTTAGTTCAAATGTCGTATTCTTTGAAATGGTACACTCGATGTGGTTGGAATTTTCTATATTAAATCTTAGATGATTTCTACATTCTTCCAGGGGAAATAGAGTTTGGATACTCATTTATACGTTTTATTCACTAAAAAGTCCATGATATGTCTTTAAATTTTCTCATGATATAAAAACTAAAAAGAATGAGCCAGAATGTGAGAAATTTTTTTTAATTTTTTATTTAACATATTTTATTGCTCTTTAACATATAGCAATAAGATTGGGGGACAAGTGCTGGGGCACCTAATCTTCCCTCCTCTCCAAACACAAATCTATCATAAAAATGATGACAAAACGAAAGTAACATGAGCATACAAAATAATGCTTGAATTAATTTACAAAGTAACAGAAATAAAATGACTAAACTTATAAAAAAAAAGATGAGAGACAGACCTGGAACTTTGTCCCTGAGGCGACAACCAAACCGTTTCTGATAATGGAATGCCAGTTCTCTATTCCCGATCCACTGAAATACACAAGAAAGTTTATACTATAATACATAATCTAATTTATTCTGACAACCAAATCGTTTCTAATAATGGAATACCAGTTCTCTATTCCCGATCCACTGAAATACACAAGAAAGTTTATACTATAAATACATAATCTAAATTATTCTGATATAATGCCTAATATATTCCTTACATAAATTATAAATACCCAATCCTACTTGGCAGAATATCAAGCCTGAGTTTAGTGTGTCTGCCATTTGCAGAATGAGGTCCCCAGAGGGTGAATTTAGTGTTGCTACCCCGCATAGCGGCTAGCATCGCTAAATTCACCGTCTGGGGACCTCATTCTGCTTAGGCCTAATCTTCTCTGGAAAGTTTCTTCATTATCAAATTTCTACAGAAACTTCTTCACATAGATTCTATTACTTTTTTAATTTAGTTTCTCTATATCCCCAAATTGGTAGACGATACATTGAATAATCAAGGTTCCCAATGGGTGTACATCACAATATTCACCATTTGGGAACTTCAATCTGAGTCTGTGTCTCTCATAGCAGATGAGGCCATGCAGAATGAGGTCCACAGAGGGTGAATTTAGTGATGCTAGCCTGTTGTGGGGGGTAGCATCACTAAATTCACCCTCTGGGGACCTCACTCTGCAAATGACAGGCACACTAAACTCAGGCTTGTTCCCGGAGGGAATTACTCAAGCTGAATTTAGAAGAAAGTGTTGTTAACTTACTGAAAGGCGTATGTGCTTCCATGTTTGTTATTAACTTACTGAAAGGCGTATGTACTTCCATGTTTGTTGTTAACTTACTGAAAGGCGTATGTGCTTCCATGTTTGTTGTTAACTTACTGAAAGGCGTATGTGCTTCCATGTTTGTTGTTAACTTCTGAAAGGCGTATGTGCTTCCATGTTTGTTGTTAACTTACTGAAAGGCGTATGTGCTTCCATGTTTGTTGTTAACTTACTGAAAGGCGTATGTGCTTCCATGTTTGTTGTTAACTTACTGAAAGGCGTATGTGCTTCCATGTTTGTTATTAACTTACTGAAAGGCGTATGTGCTTCCATGTTTGTTGTTAACTTACTGAAAGGCGTATGTGCTTCCATGTTTGTTGTTAACTTACTGAAAGGCGTATGTGCTTCCATGTTTGTTATTAACTTACTGAAAGGCGTATGTACTTCCATGTTTGTTGTTAACTTACTGAAAGGCGTATGTGCTTCCATGTTTGTTGTTAACTTACTGAAAGGCGTATGTGCTTCCATGTTTGTTGTTAACTTACTGAAAGGCGTATGTGCTTCCATGTTTGTTATTAACTTACTGAAAGGCGTATGTACTTCCATGTTTGTTGTTAACTTACTGAAAGGCGTATGTGCTTCCATGTTTGTTGTTAACTTACTGAAAGGCGTATGTGCTTCCATGTTTGTTGTTAACTTACTGAAAGGCGTATGTGCTTCCATGTTTGTTGTTAACTTACTGAAAGGCGTATGTGCTTCCATGTTTGTTGTTAACTTCCTGAAAGGCGTATGTGCTTCCATGTTTGTTGTTAACTTACTGAAAGGCGTATGTGCTTCCATGTTTGTTGTTAACTTACTGAAAAGTGTATGTGCTTCCATGTTTGTTGTTAACTTACTGAAAGGCGTATGTGCTTCCATGTTTGTTGTTAACTTACTGAAGGCGTATGTGCTTCCATGTTTGTTGTTAACTTCCTGAAAAGCGTATGTGCTTCCATGTTTGTTGTTAACTTACTGAAAGGCGTATGTGCTTCCATGTTTGTTGTTAACTTACTGAAAAGTGTATGTGCTTCCATGTTTGTTGTTAACTTACTGAAAGGCGTATGTGCTTCCATGTTTGTTGTTAACTTACTGAAAGGCGTATGTGCTTCCATGTTTGTTGTTAACTTACTGAAAGGCATATGTGCTTCCATGTTTGTTGTTAACTTACTGAAAAGCGTATGTGCTTCCATGTTTGTTGTTAACTTACTGAAAGGCGTATGTGCTTCCATGTTTGTTGTTAACTTACTGAAAGGCGTATGTGCTTCCATGTTTGTTGTTAACTTACTGAAAGGCGTATGTGCTTCCATGTTTTGCTTTGGCTGCTCGGAATGCTGCTTCTTTGGCAGGTGGACTTGACAGCAATACGAACTGATGAGTCGTGTGCATAAAGTTCAGCCTCTGTAAGATAGAAACAGAACTGCACTCGGATCAGCCTAGAAAGCAACCTTTTTTGTTCGTTCTGGGGAGAAGTGACTTCTCTCTTGTATACCGGTGTGCTATGACATCCCCCTGCACATCTTTACCTACAGTAATGCCCTAAATAATCGACTCCTTAACCACAGCAGAATTATGGGTAACTTTTCAGATTTAGTCGGAAAGATGGCTTGTTGCCATTCATCGGAAAGCTCGCAGTGATGTGTACCTATACACGCAAACTACAAAGTGAATTTCTGAAATCAGCAGCTTATCAATGGTCGTTAATATCACTTTAAGAACTTGCTTTCCACATTGGAATCCTATTGAAGTATATGGTTGTTCCAGGAGTAACCCTTTCATGATGGGAGCTGCGCTGGTGCAGCATTAAAGGTCATGTGCCAGAGCATTCTCTTATATATGTGCATCTCCCATAGGGAGCCTCGCATATATAAGAAAATGCACAGGCTTACAAGGTCAAGGCAAATATTGTTAGGCCAACCAATGCATTCTCTTATATATGCAAGGCTCCCTATGGGAGACTCGCATATATAAGAGAATGCATTGGCACAGGGTTTTTGCAAAATTTCAGGAAGCTCCAGTCATGGAAGAGTTAAGAGTTGCATATAATAATGAGGCAAATATATTTAATTTGACGAGGAAATACAGCAATAACTCACCCTCTCTGGTTGTAGCTTTACGATGTGTGATCTGTTACTGGTAATTATCCTGTGAAAAGAGAGAAAAATCATTAATAAACTAGAGGTGAGACTGTCCCAACAGAACTAAATTTACCCCCGCAGTGCACAATATAAACTAGAGGTTAGACTGTCCCAACAGAACTAAATTTACCTCCGCAGTGCACAATATAAACTAGTGGTTAGACTGTCCCCTGTGACAATGATACTGAGGATACCCCCACAGTGCACATGATATAAACTAGAGTTGAGACTGTACCAATGCGACTCAGAATACCCCCGCAGTGCACATGATATAAACTAGTGGTGAGACTGTCCCAATGGTACTAAGGATACCCCCGCAGTGCACATGTGATATAAGCTAGAGGTGAAACTGTCCCTCCTAATGGGATAAAGGATACCCCCCCCCCCACAGTGCAGTTGGGCTAAATTAAGGACAGCCATATTAACACATTTGTCTTTTGAAACAAAATCACATGAACTACAAGCTTGGACTAAATTATGCATGTCGTGTTCTAAGTTGAACAAGAGTACGCCGTCGGGCGTGGCATAATACGCCCATTTCTGGAGTAGAGTGGGGCATGCAGACAGAACCAATATTTGAACTTGATCTGTATACCAAATTTGGTTCAGTTCACTCGATTCAATCTAAAGTTATCATCTGGAAACCGCATATCAGGTAAAATCTAAGTAGAAAAAGGGACATAACTCAGTCAAAATCATGCGGACGAAACCCATATTCGAACATGATCTGTATTTTGGGTGGTAAACTAACATACCAAATTTGGTTCAGTTCACTCGATTCAATCTAAAGTTATCATCCGGAAACCAAAAGCGGACGGACGGATGACGGATGGACAGACTGATGGCACGACGGACGAACCCATTTACATAATACGACCGTTTTTTCAAACGGGCGTATAAAAATGGGGATAGCACCACAAAAACAAGACAGTCAATGACTGTGGAGTCGCTCACCTGACTGCAGACTGAGAAGACTGGGACTCTGAAAACAACAGTCAGTGCTTGACAAATCACTTAAAACAAGTAGTTCTATACATAGCTGGAGGTACTCCGTTGAGCAGGGCTCTTCACCTTGAAATTTATAATTGCACACCATTGTTAAATCTCCAACCCCCTACCCTTTTTAAACAAGACAACTAGACCACAGTCCTAAGTTCACAAAATTACTTTTTCACATCCCTCTTAGGTTGGAATTTTACAACTGGTAGTTCCAAGATCTCCAACATTTGGACATTTCCAACCTTTGCAAAATTTATAACTAATGTGGTATCATACATGATATTTCCAACTGTTGAACATTTTTATCAAAGTCAAAACTCCAACCCCCATCTACACTCCCTCCCAACTGTCCCTAACATTGCCCTCACCTACACCCCACCCCACCCTGTTAGCTTAGAAATCATTAGGAATCTATATTTTATTATACTAGTTCCAAACTTTAAGTCAACAGCATTGATACAGGTAGGGTGGGTGGGTGAGTTATATTTCTTATTTCGGCCCCTATTCTGCCCCTATTTGAACCAATGTAAATCCCAATCTATCAGATCCATTCATCTAGTAATTTAAAACGGTATATTTTAAGAGTTGAAGTGATTTCATTTTCCTCAAAAGTAGCCCATCAATTTGAGGGAATCAATTTTTGTTCCAGTGAGAATATTGAAAATGAGACAATGAGCTTCCCTTACCATTGTAACAAAGGGTATGCGAGTATTTAAAATAAGCTTCCCTTACCATTGTAACAATGGGTATGCGAGTATTTAAAACAAGAGCATCGCTAGGGCGTGGCAAAATACGCCCTTTAGCCATTTCGAATTGTACTATCGCAAAATAAGATAATACTTTGAGCTTACATTTGAAGAAAAACTCATATACCCCTAATTTTAATGCCAAAATGTGGTCAAATTCTAAGTCGAAAAAATGGCCATAACTCATGTAAAAATAATTAGACAGAACCTATATTCAAACTTGGTCTGTAGTTTTAGCTGGGAAATACACATACCAGCTTTGGTTCAGCTCAAACAGTCAAAACTGGAGTTATCGGTCGGAAACCAAAATATTATGAAATTGGTAAAATTCTAAGTTGAAAAAGGGCCGTAACTCATGTAAAAATAACTGGACGGAACCGATATTCGAACTTGGCCTGTATCTTTAGCTGGGAAATACACATACCAACTTTGGTTCAGATCAAATAATCCAAACTGAAGTTATCGGTCGGAAACCAAAAATGTTAACAGACGGTCAAATTCTAAGTCGAAAAAGGGCTGTAACTCATGTAAAAATAATTGGACGGAACCCATATTCGAACTTGGCCTATATCTTTAGCTGGGAAATACACATACCAACTTTGGTTCAGATCAAATAATCCAAACTGGAGTTATCGGTCGGAAACCAAAAATGTTAAATGACGGTCAAATTCTAAGTCGAAAAAGGGCCGTAACTCATGTAAAAATATTTGGATGGAACCTATATTCGAACTTGGCCTGTATCTTTAGCTGGGAAATAAACATACCAACTTTGGTTCAGATCAAATAATCCAAACTGGAGTTATCGATCGGAAACCAAAAATGTTAACGGACGGACGGACAGACAGACGGACGGACGGACAGACGGACGGACGGACAGACTGATAACATAATACAACCTTTTTCAAAAAGGGCGTATAATAAGCTTCCCTTACCATTGTAACAAAGGGTATGCGAGTATTTAAAATAAGCTTCCCTTACCATTGTAACAAAGGGTATGCGAGTATTTCTCTTTCATTCATCCTCTTCTTTAGTTCTGAACCACTTAGCCTCGTCATCTCTAAACTTGTAGGAAACTCTTTCATAACTTTCTCAACTTTTTCATAATTCTTGTTCTGGAAAAAAGTGAATTTATAAACATTCTCTTACACTTAGCTTAACCCCTTCATGATGGGAGCTGTGCTGGTGCAGCACTAAAAATCCTCTGCCAGTGCATTATCTTATACATGCGAGCCTCGCATATATAAGACAATGCACTTGCATATACGGTCAATGTAAATATTGTTTGGCCAATGCATTCTGAATTCATTGGCACAGGGTTTTCTCAAAATTTCAGGAAGCTCCAGTCATGGAAGGATTAACCCTTTGAGTGCATGGACCGATTTTTGTATCGACCCATATACCCTGTGCCAATGCATTCTCTTATATATGCGAGTCGACCATAGGTCGCCTCGCATATATAAGAGAATGCATTGGCCTAACCCAAAAAACAATATTTAAAAAAAAAAAAAAAACTTCATTTTTTTTAGGGCACTCTACAGACCATAACTTAGGGCCGATGAGATCGGCCCCTGGCACTAAAAGGGTTAATCCTTACATTACTGAATACTCATTGATGAGTAGTTATCCCATAAGAAATGTTTAGATAATAAGTTCAACATTGAATCAACAAACGACTGTTTGTTGAACTTATTATCTGACCATTTCCCTCCTATAAAAATAACTCCTTCTGCTCTCTTATTATCTGCTGTCTACTTATTATTCCTAAAAACCCCTCCAGATGTACAATAGACCATTCCAATGAATACTTTTATAACTGAGTCAGGGATGGATCCAGGGATTTTTTGGGGACACCTGTCTTGGGACCATGATATGCCGAAGGCATATCCCGAGGGCCATAGGTCCGAGATGGGGGTAGGTACGGGAGGGGTTCACCCCATCCCTTAGGTGCAGCATTAAAGATCCCGCATAAGAAAATGCACTTACAAGGTCAAGATAAAGGCCAATGTATCATCTTATATATAGATGGGAGACTCTCATTTATATAAGAGAATGCATTTTTGCAAAATTTCAAGAAGCCCCAGTCATGAAAGGGTTAAAATATTTCTCACTGGACACTTGATTAAGCAAATAAAGGCTCTATATCAACTGTATATTGATGATTTGCATTGCATGTTGTTGAATTATAATAGAAGATTTCCTTCAAAATATAGAAAATTCAGCTTTAATAAAACTATTCACTTGCAATTTGGGGACATTTAGGCCACCAGAGTTTGGGCACCCAAACCTGTAACAGGTATCAAAAGAGCCCTGGATCCTTCCGTGAACTGAGTGTCAAAATCCATTTAATAAAGAAACAGTTACACCATTTGATCACTGAAAGTTGGGGAAATAATGATCACAGGCAACTTAAATTAGACCGGGAGTTAGCCAATGCGGAGGTGGAATGCCTCGTTGATGTGTGCCCCCGAAATAGAAATAAAATATGCGCACACACATGGTTTTAATATTTTTACCTGAGAAATTGACTTTGCATGAACTAAAATGTTTTTTTATTGCCCTTGAAAAATATCATTGAGCACTTTCCAGTTATTTGTCAAGACAAGCATACAGTATTTGTGGTAATTTCTTTCTATAACATGTAGCATATTTTTTAACACAGGTTTGGTAGTCATAGCTTCAAGTAAATTCGAACTGATATACTGAATAATGCACAATATAACTGCATCTACAGTTAAAGGATTACAATGCTCATGAAACAACAAAACTCTATCGGAAAGCCACCCCTATTGTGATCACAATAATCCAAGTCGTATAAAAATCGCGTAATAAATAAGCCGAGAAATAAATAAATAATACCGCCACCTGTTGTCGGCTATCTCCGTCGCAAAACCTCGCATGACGTCAAGCGAGGTAAACTAATTAAAAACACGGAATCGGAGTCGGAGTTAATTGTGTCTACCTATATGGCGATGGAAAATCCGTAATAGACATCAGCGCGTGAGCGTGATGGAATTACTGCGGGGCATATCAATAGCATTGTGTACACATGGTTAATTGTCATCGCGCGGTGAATTATATTCACTTGCGATTTGACTTAAGAGCTGTTTGGAAAGTTATTGTTTTGACCAAAAAAAACATAGAAGGCCGATTGAGCGGGGTAGGTAACACTTTCGTGTCGAAAATAAAGCTTATAAAAACACGAGCAGGCATGTGAACTCTATTCGGGCGCGTGTTCACGATGTTTTTTTAATTTTCCGTATATATGCCCTGAGTGTCCCGTATTTACAATAATTCATTCCTAACAATGCCATATAAATGCAGTGTTTTCGGCTATGGCCGGTCTAGTGACTCTCAGTTAGGTATAATGCTGTATTCATTTCCAAACGATGTTCGTTTACGTGCCATTTGGCGGGATTTCTGTGGGAAACCCGTTGCGCAAAATCAGAAACCGATTACATATACCAAATAAAGAGCGTTTAATTTGACAAGTCAGTCATGGTTACGAATACATACAATTGCAGTTAAAGTGGAGAGTATGTTGAATGATTCCCAATTTCCTTCACCATGGCTCAATAAAGAGCGTTCCATGTTAAGAGTTTTCCTAATATGGTACGAATAAAAAGAGTTTAATAAAGCGGAAATTGCTATGACTTGGAAGGATATATAAAGCATGCATATCGGAAGTACGTGTACATGTATTGACCTGTATTGGTGTAATCAGTAAAAAATCACGATGACAACTGTTCTAAGTCCAGTCCATTTACCTTGATGCAATAAAGAGCGTTCACTATTACGATATATTGCGAATAAAGAACGATTGTATATGTGCTTACATAATAAACCGGATTATTATCCCTCCGTTAAAAAGTGTTATATATGATTGGATGTTTAAACGAACACGGCGAACGTTTATATATCTTATAATATTGTTATGCGTATAATTGACACATAGAGGTCGAGTTATGACCTGCATATTCAATAGACCGCATCGCTAGAGTGTTAATTTTATAGGCCAATAACCACGCATAAACGCAGTGATTTCATCAGTGACAGTCGGCAAGATAGTTTGAGGGTATAGGGGAAGCAATATTCCGAAATATATATAAACACCATATTGCCCTAACTTGAATATATACATGATTCATAATCAAGAAAAATGAACTTATCATATCATATTGTTAATGAATGACTTGATTATAATTGATTACATCAGACAGCAATAAATCGATTTTTTTAGTTTTACCGCGTTACGATAAATTAAAACGAAACGCTCTTTATTGACACAAGACAAAAGTCATCTGGAAATTGGAATGTTTACGAGATGATAATTACCTAATAACTGTGCAAGTCTTCGCATATATATATGCAATCTTTATATGAATATATAATATATAATATAACTTGGACTATTCCGGTAACGAAAAAACATATATAAACACGAGCACGTGTTTATATAGATAAATGCGCGCAAAACTAAATAATATACGGTCATGGTTTTATAGTAACAACACATCGCGATACATATAATAATACTGATTACCACGATAAAGACATTTAATTACGAGAACGGCGATGTTTTCGGAAAACTTTTGCATTCGTAGTGTGATAACGCGACAATCTTCAAAGGCCGCGATCGACTACATGCAAACTTAAAATACTGCTGTAGCGTATCTATGCGTTGTCGATGGGTTACCACGTGATCGATCACGTGCTATGCTTCTGTTTACATGTGACAATCACGTGATCGGGCCGATGATCACGTGACTTAGTCTACAACAAGATCTTCGGCTAACTTCGGAATATTTTTATAATCGTTATAAAAATAACGAATGGCGGCCGAATATTAGATTATATGCGCCCAATGGACATTATATATATATATTATCAGTATATTGAAAGAAAATATTATTGTTTTTTCAGCACCCTATTCCTTTAACAAGATCCATAGTTCTGCAAAACTGAGAATCATAATATCTTGCATGGGATCTCAGTGGGATTGAGAAATACCTTTGCAAGCCTTGAAATAGGGTGTCTGTCATTTGCAGAATGAGGTCCCCAGAGGGTGAATTTAGTGATGCTACCCCACATAGCGGGCTAGCATCACCAAATTCACCCTCTGGGAACCTCATTCTGCTGAGGTGTAAGCAGAATGAGGTCCCCAGAGGGTGAATTTGGTGGTGCTAGCCCACTATGCGGGGTAGCATCACTAAATTCACCCTCTGGGGACCTCATCTGCAAATGACAGACAGACACCCTATTTCAAGGCTTGTACCTTTGGATGTAGTGCTAGTTGTGTACCATCCAGAGGGTCAACAATTGTGGGAAATGGATCGAAAATGGTTTTCTTCCTATTTGAGAAGGCAGCTGTTTTTGTCATATGTATCAGCAAGTCAACAACCTGAAAACATGTTAAGACAATTAAGTGTGATAACAGAATATACCAATAATTACATGGTACTGGTTGGTACCTCTAAAGAAATATATTAACGATGAGATGAATAACATATAAATGGAACAACACAACAAGCATCTTAATCGAGAATTTTTCATCGAATAAACTGCGACAACCCAATTTGAAATTATAATGCAAGTTGTGTTCTGTATTTATTCTACACCATTGTGCAGGGTAAGTTCATTCGTTGACTGTAGGCTCCATTGAAACCGTGACTATCTTTTATTTAAGTCTGATGAAAAAAACCATTAACCATTGTGGCATCAGTGGAAGCAGATTGTTGATGTAATGTACGCCATCGCTCTTGGCGACACTGTCAACAGGAAGTACAGTAATGCCCTAAATAATCGACTCCTTAACCACAACAGAATTATGGGTAACTTTTCATGATTTCGTCGGAAATATGGCTTGTTGCCATTCATCGGAAAGATCTCACTGAGAAATATGGATTGTTGCCATTCATCGGAAAGCTCTCAATGAGAGCTTTCCGATGAATGGCAACAAGCCATATCTCCGACTAAATCCTGAAAAATTACCCATAATTCTGTTGTGGTTAAGGAGTCGATTAGTTAGGGCATTACTGTAGTGCCATCTTGAATATGTGTGGCTCAATTCTACACGAGTGATGAAACTTTGGGAAAACATTCTATCCGATTTCATAATGTGGCTCTTGTTAAAACTTCTTGTAGATATTTTCCTCCATGAATTTAACCCTTTACCCAACAGAAGGGCCCTGTGCCAATGCATTCTCTTATATATGCGAGTCGACCATAGGTCGCCTCGCATATATAAGAGAATGCATTGGCTTAACACATTAAAAATTATAAAATTGTTAAAGAATGTAAGAAAAAGTGTTAAAAAAAGATTTTTTTTAGGCCAATGCATTCTCTTATATATGCGAGGCGACCTATGGTCGACTCACATATATAAGAGAATGCATTGGCACAGGGCATAACTGTAACCATCACAATGTGGTCAATGAGCCGGTTCCAATGATATCCATATTTGTATGGTTCTATTGAGACAGACCGAAGATATTTTAGGCTGTTGAAGCTTTATTTGGCCGGTTTTGGCCGTTTTGTTGGGTAAAGGGTTAAGGAACTAAGCTTCTGTTCAAAACTACGTTCCAATGCTGCAGTTGGATGCATCTTACCTCTGCACCAGTGGCAATGTCGTCGGCTGCATCACTCATTACACCCAATGTTTGGAATGCAAACACACAAAGCTCCCGAGAACAAACTGCTGGCTGCAAAAATAAGATTGTAGCTTTCGATTTAAAGGATAAAATATTACTATTGTTAGAAGTTACACATCAATAAAAAACATCCTGATACTATTGAATGCTTTTCATCATATACAGTAATAGTCTAGTCGTAATTCTCAGAAAAGACATTTCTAGAAGCATTTCCGCGGAAAAGTGTCAAACCAACTTTTTTACCATAATTCGAAGGTGCCGAACACGAATAGACTGCCTGTCGCCCGATTGGATGAAAATAGGGTTCAATAAAACGCTTTTAAAATCTTCGTGTTTTCTTCGCAGGAGGGTTGTTGATACGGCACCGTACGACGTCATATGAAATCACGTAACTGGCCTTGAACATACTCAAACTTATATACTCCTCGCGGAACGTTCAAAGCTGCGTTGTATCATGATACTATCATCACAGTAATAATTCTGAAACATTAACATCATATTAATCAGGTACCTACGGTAAGACATTGCTGTTTTGTATATTTATCGACGATTCTCGTAAGAATTCTCTTATAGTCCGGGAGCCAATACGGGTACCCTTGCACCCGCCCCATGTGACTTAACTTCACCCCACTCATTTTCTTCCTTATTATGTCCTTCAACTTTTAAGCAATGTTAATAAGAACAAAAAGTGGCCGTGTAGACTTCAGACAAGATGGCGTCCATCCTGGCCGCCATTTTTCAGATCAGACCCTAAGTCAGTTTTATGCAAATTATAGCGGGAAAATCTAGAAAAAATGTATACAAATGTATATATTTTCGTGAAGCTAAGGCATAATGACACTTTTTTGGCGCAAAATTGAAACTCACCCTCCAAGATGGCCCCAAAAGTTGAAAATATGACGTTTTTTCACAAATATCTTCTAGATCAGTTCATATTGTTTGGAACTGGTTGAGTAATATGACTTTATTTTGTGTTTTGTATATTAACTGATCAATGGAGCGGCGTGTATGAATACAGTATACAGTGAGTTGCTGAATTGTCATGTGTGAGGTGTATATGCAAGTACGGAAGGTATAAGTGGTCGTGTGTGTGGGTATTCGTATATCTGGAAGGGCTCACCATTGGTGAGGTGTATATGTATACCTGGATTGACCCTATGGTCATGGGTATGGCGAATAGGTATACATGTAGTGGCTGTATGGTCCATAGCGAGATGAATATGTATGCACCGAGTGAATGTATGATCGTGAATGTGGTGCATATGTATACATAGAGTGACTATATGGTCATGTGCCAGGTGTAGGAGTACACCTGGTGTTCATGCATGGTGAATCGTGGCTATATCGTCATTTGTGGTATGTACGGGTATGACCGAGTATGGCTGTATGGTCAGGTGTACGTGTATAAAGTGGGTGACTATATTGTCATTTGTGTTGTGTTTATGTACATATGGAGTTACTGAGGTAATGGGTGGGTTGTAGATGTGTACCTTGGGTGGCTATCGCTTTCCACAATAACTCAAGGATATGTTAATCAATAGAGCGGTCATGTCAGAGAGTTCCCCATCTTGATGGTGTTTGTGTACATGGGGGAAACGTTAAACGTGGAAAGCGTTAGCCACCCATTATCACACAGTCATTCCATATATACATAAAAACCACAGACACAACAATATAGTGACCCAATGTTTATACGTACACCTGACCCATTACCACGGATGAACATACATCCATGAGTCACAATGGAGGCCCACCGGGTATACTCGTAAACATGACCCATAACCATATAGTCACCCCGTGTATACCCATGCATTCACCTCACGATTGGCCATACGGTAATCCCCTGTATAACTATTCTCCACACAGATGGTCAAATAGACATTCAATTTATACATCAACACCACAACAATGACCATAGAGTCACTCCAGGTATACATATGCACCTCACCAATGGCCATATAGCCACTCGCTTCACACACATACCCTCACCCATGCCACCTGGTATACTCCTTCACCTGACATATGTCCATAAAGTCACCCCGTGTGTACCTATTCAAAACATTCATACATGATCATGGTCAATCATTGTATACATATTCACCTCACCATTGGCCATGTCACTCCATATATCTCCCTATGTGTCGCACCATAGCCGAATAGCGAAACAAGATATACTAATACACCCCAGCTATGTCAGAAAAGTCACTCCATGTATGCATATGCACCTCACCCATGGCCATATAGCCACGCGCTATATACACATTCCCCTCGCCCATGACCATATAGCAACACGTGTGTATACCCGTATAACCTACACATGACCATACCGCCACGAGTCACCAAGCAGGAACACCAGGTATACTCATACACCTGCCACATGACCATTTAGTCACTCCCTGTATATATATTCATTAAATTTATGATCATACAGTCACTCCTTGTATACATACATGTACTCATATCACCATTGACCATACAGTCACTACATGTATACATATTCGACACACAGTCATATAACGACTCGATATATACATATGCAGCCCACCATAGACCATAGAGTCACTCCAGATATACATGTACACCTCACCAACGGCCATTCTGCCCTTCCAGATATACAAAAAAACCTGCACACACGACCACTCATACCTTCCATACTTGCATATACACCTCACACATGACAATTCAGCAACTCACTGTATAACCATATACGCCATCCATGATCATACAGCTAATCCCTATACACCCATCAATGATAATACATCCACGAGATATATAAATATATACCACAAGGACACTCCCTATATACCCACACGCTCGATAATGTCCACCCAGCTTACTCCAGGTATGCATATACACTTCAATCATGACCGTACGATCATTCCATGTATACCTATACACATTACCCGTAACCATAAGATAACTCGCTATTTATCCACACACCTCATCCATGGTCATACAGACAACACATGTACATCCCACCATGACCTTACAGTCACTCCATATTTACATAATCAACACATAGATGACCATGTAACTATATTCATACACCACATCAATGTCCATACAGGCACATCGGGTGCACCCGTACTGGATATACACAACCATACAACATACATTCACTCCATTCATACCGATTCACCTCACACATGACCATGACCTCTCCCTGTATACCTACACATCTTAATGGACAACCCACACATAACCATATAGTCACTCCTTGTATACCTATTCACATCATTCATGACATACAATAACCGATTCACCTCACACATGACCATGACCTCTCCCTGTATACCTACACATCTTAATGGACAACCCACACATAACCATATAGTCACTCCTTGTATACCTATTCACATCATTCATGACATACAATAACTCCCTGTATACCTATTCACCTCAACTATGATCATAGAGTAACTCCATGACTACCATCTTGGCATCCACCCTGCATCCAGTTGATATTTTTTTTTACCATAATGGACCAGAATAGCCACAGAACGTTCTGCCCATTTCCATTCAATAATATGGCCAGAATCACAAAAGAGGTTCTCTGCAAAATTCCATACTTTAAAATGAATTTGTCATGCCCCATACGGAACTAGGACAACCAGAATAGAACATATAGTTGTCCGTTAATTAACTAACACGTATAATAACCAAGTGAGTCACAATTTACTACCTTTTCGGATAACACAGAGAATAATGTTCAGGATATATGTAATAAAAAACTTTTTACAAATTTGGTTGCCATTTTGGAAGCCATCTTGAGCAATTTGGTCTATAGATACTGTAGTGTGACACATTTAAGATAGCCCAAAACAATAAACACATTTGAATCCAGAGACAGTTACATTTTACCAATGATAGTTGCATTTTACTTGAAAAAATAGTCTATACCTGAAAAGTTAATTTTTGCCGATATTTATGTCAAGTTTTTGAGAGAAAAGTCCAATATTTTTGGCGATGTCAGTGGTAGCAATAGTAACAATTAACCATGGTGCATCAGATATGTTAGTATGCAATGTATCGGAGGCAGAATAGCCAATTTTATACATCAACCACAACTTGAAAGCGATTGCAGGACACGCTGGGGCAATATTTACCATTTTCCATATTTTGGCGGCCATTTTGAGCCAAAGTAAGAATTTTGGTTCCAATGAGTTGGAATATTCATAGGTAATGATATGCCTCACTTACATTACAAAGTTCTGTTCATTTCTTGTTGAAATATAACTAAAATCCCAATTGTGATTTTTTGTGAAATTTTATACCGTGTTCCAATAATTGCATATTTAATTGCTCCAATTATCAGTTAATATACAAAACACAATATAAAGTCACATTACTCAAGCAGTTCCAAACAGCATGAACTGGTCTAGAATATATTTGTGAAAAAACGTCATATTTTCAACTTAATCCTGATTCACAGAACTTTCAACAGGGTGTGATTTCATGAAGAGCGTTTATTTATTAAATAACATACTTTTCCATATATATATATATAGCAGATGATGAGATAGTTGTGACAGAAAGGTCACGAGGGGTGATTCAAATAACAAAGTATTCCCATGTTCATGAGATTATATGTATAACGAGTGTGATATATGTCTCGATATTGACTTACTGTATTTTCGCGGCAATAAAAACAGTATGTGACTTTAAGTTGATTTTATGGGTGAAATATGGGTCACAGGCAGCGACAGGCACCCTCATTGGATTCAGCATACTTGAATTATGCTAGAAAACTTAGTTTCATGCTTTTCCCCAAAAATGCCTCTAGGGTTCTAGTATTCCACAAATGTAGCTTTTCCGACCAGACTATAATGCCCAATAAATCGACTCCTTAAAGTCGATTTATTGGGTATTATATTCCGATGAATGGCAACAAGCCATATTTCCGACTAAATTCTGAAAAGTTGCCCATAACTCTGCTGTGTTTAAGGAGTCGATTACTTAGAGCATTACTGTATGTGTTCAATGATGAGTGCATGGGTCAGTAACGTATATAGATAGAACACAATGAGTTGAGGATGACGCAAGGATATATTTCACGAAAGCAGAGCTTGAGTTAAATGTGACTATGTGCCGTCTGCAACGAGTTTGATGAATGATTCCAAATTTTGATGCAAGTTGCATTCTGCATTTATCACATAATTTGGCCATAAAAGCAGTTTCATAATTATCGGTAATAGACACGTTTAATATCAGCGCGTGCGATGACGTCACGGCGTTCTTCAAATAACTTGCGATCGCTGTAGTTTATGATTGTTGTTTTCGATGAATATTGCGCGTTTATTTGATCATGTGATAAAAGGTATCTCACACTCGTCCTATTTTATACGTAATTTATCAACCTCGTCCTCTAAATTCTATTTGAGCCTCGGTAAACCTCGGCTCAAATCGAATTTAGTGAACTCGGTTGGTAAATTCCGTATAAACTAGAAACTCATGTGAGATCCTCTATTTATTACACACCCTTGTGTCGGGTAAGTTTAAGCCATGACTGTGACTACCATTGATACTATAACTACGTTTATTGTGATTTAATTCAGATGAAAACTGGAAAATTATCTGTGCATCATCCAGAGCAGATCGTTGACATTATTTACATCATCGCTTTTGGCAACGTCAACTCGAAGCAACATCAATATGTATTCAATGGCTAGGCTTCCATTGAATACATGTGCCTCACGTCAACAGGTGTGGAATAAATTTATTTGATAAGATGATTTGCGGATCCGATCCGCTGGTCCGAATTTCACATTTAAAATATATTTTTTTAATTTCATGTTATTTTTTGCCCCTGACTCTGCCAAAGTCATCATGGTAAAAAAATATATCCTTATACTGTCGCCAAACATCCGGTTCCGTAATTCCTTGTTTTGCACTATTTATATGGGGATTCCCGTTTGTGCATTTCCTCTTTTGCTTTCAGTTGGCATGGCGGCCGAAAATATTGTCATTTGTGTTGATTTAGGATGATTGATGGTGCCACAACTAGATCTTTACGCACAATAAAAGTTGAAACAGTCAGCGACATATTTATTGAGTATGAAGCAACTGTGAAATTCGACCCTGTAAGTTTTCATTGTGGTGACATGAAAGTCAAATCTAACACAGAGACACTGGTGCAGCAGCATGGCATAATGCAGCCAATTTACCAGGATTGATATGGCAAGGGCTTAAAACAAGAAACCAGAAGTGCTATCAAAGATAAAGAAACCAGGAAGAGGGGGGTGTGAATGAATATAACATATCACGTAAACTATTACACGTTGGATGTCTTTAATATCAATGGCTTCCCAGATAGTGCACTATGAACACTTTTAACTACACACCACATCTAATGTAATTGTGAAAAATATGGCAGAAGACAATTTCCCACAAAATATATCCAAATTTGTAATTTTGTAATTTGTGGCCTATATTTGAAAATAATTGTTTTGGTTTTTTTGACAGACCCAATTTCCTTTAAACAAAACCATCTTAACAAATATATGAATGGCCGATCGTGGCTGATGACGATTGGCAGATGTTTAAACCATCCCTTGGCGACAGTAAATTACTACGATCAGAATCATAATTTAGATTTTTGATGTTGAATTATAGAGTAGATACTATGGTATGGTCCACATAAAAATGACCCTAACGAAACCCTGATCATAGAAACAAAGAGTTTATCATTGCCTTTTATCAAAACAAAAAGAAGTATCTGATGCTCTGGCCATAATCAATAATTTCCAACCAGCATGTGGTGGGAATCAGCCAAACTAACTTTGATCTTGTTTAGTCACAAGAAACTAATGACATAATTGGTCTCACCTTTAACATAGCACCATTCTGAAAGACATGCGGCTCATCACAGACAACACAGTACTCATTCAGAGTGATCATTCTCTGATGGGCGTACTTATAGAACTGAAACATAGATAAATCATAATGATTCTCTGCTGTGCGTACATATATAACTGAAACATAGATAAATCATGATTCTCTGCTGGGCGTACTTATAGAACTGAATAAAGATACATCACGATGATTCTCTGCTGGGCATACATATAGAACTGAATAAAGATACATCACAATGATACTCTGATGAGCATACTTATAGAACTGAAACATAGATAAATCATGATTCTCTGCTGGGCATACTTATAGAACTGAATAAAGATACATCACGATGATACTCTGCTGTGCATACTTATAGAACTGAATAAAGATACATCATGATGATTCTCTGCTGTGCATACTTATAGAACTGAATAAAGATACATCACGATGATACTCTGCTGGGCGTACATATAGAACTGAAACAAAGATACATCGCGATGTTTCTCTGCTGTGAGTACATATAGAACTGAAACAAAGGTACATCGCGATGTTTTTCTGCTGTGCGTACATATAGAACTGAAACAAAGATACATTGCAATGATTCTCTGCTGGGCGTACTTATAGAACTGAATAAATATACATCGCGATGATTCACTGCTGGGCATACTTATAGAACTGAAACAAAGATACATCGCGATGATTCTCTGCTGGGCGTACTTATAGAACTGAAACAAAGATACTTCGCGATGATTCCTTGCTGGGCATACTTATAGAACTGAAACAAAGATACATCGCGATGATTCACTGCTGGGCGTACTTATAGAACTGAAAAAAAGATACATCGCGATGATTCCTTGCTGGGCATACTTATAGAACTGAAACAAAGATACATCGCGATGATTCTCTGCTGGGCGTACTTATAGAACTGAAACAAAGATACATCGCGATGATTCTCTGCTGGGCGTACATATATAACTGAATAAAGATACATCGTGATGATTCTCTGCTGGGCGTACATATATAACTGAATGAAGATACATCGTGATGATTCTCAGCTGGGCCTACTTATAGAACTGAAACAAAGATACATCGCAATGATTCACTGCTGGCCGTACTTGTATAACTTAAATGAAGTAAGATATTTATAAAGACACATCACAACGATCTTCTACTAGGTGAAATGAATAAATGCTCAAAGATACAAATTTCGAAATAAACAAAGATGGCAAGAGATATAATAGTATTTTACACATGAGTATCTAGGAGTTATACCAGGGTTTCCGCTATTGAAGCAGCGGACCCATTTTAAATGTGCTGGCACAGGATCTTTAATGCTGCACCAGGGTGGATCCTGTCATGAAAAGGTTAACATGTGTTGCAAGTTTGCAATTAAAGATAGTGTATCTCTTGAGGGCAACAATATCATTTTTATAAATATAAAATCAAGCCTTTCAAGGCTTGTATAAAATACAAATAACTTTTACTGTGAAGAGAGACAAAGCTGAAGATTGGGTATATTATTTGTTGATAAAGGCATAATACAGTGATTCATTCCTGCAAAATATCTGAAGCTATATGGCATTCTGCTTGATAGAGAGTGCTAATCTCACCTGCCGAATAATAGTGCAGGCCCAATTATAGTGCAGGCCGACAAGCCTTGAAATAGTGTGTCTGTCATTTGCAGAATGAGGTCCCCAGAGGGTGAATTTAGTGATGCTACCCCGCATAGCGGGCTAGCATCACCAAATTCACCCTCTGGGGACCTCATTCTGCTTACACCTCAGTAGAATGAGGTTCCCAGAGGGTGAATTTAGTGATGCTAGCCCGCTATGAGGGGTAGCATCACTAAATTCACCCTCTGGGGACCTCATTCTGCAAATGACAGGCACACTATTTCAAGGCTTGGATAATTGCAACAAACATTTGTTGAACTTATTTTCTGAACATTTCCCACCAATAAATAGGACTATTTGTGAAATTTTATGATCTGTCGTCTGCTTATTTTTCCTGAACACCACTCCAGATAAATAATAGACCGTTCGTAGACATACTTTAGAAGGCTTAAATGTGTAAACTTATTCAGAGATACAAGCCTTGAAATAGTGTGCCTGTCATTTGCAGAATGAGGTCCCCAGAGGGTGAATTTAGTGATGCTACCCGCATAGTGGGCTAGCATCACCAAATTCACCCTCTGGGAACCTCATTCTGCTGAGATGTAAGCAGAACAAGAGATGGACTGTCGTCCGGTACATACCCCTTTGTGGCATACCGCCTAGTGTGGGCATATCTGTAACTTATGACTGCTATACTCAAGACAGATGGACCCAAAAATCAGCATTTTCATATAATCAAAGATGAATAACTATAGAACAAAAAACCAAAACAAAACAGTTGAATGTGCCATTAAATGTCCTCATTGAGATCCGAGCATTACTGTTCAAGTTATGACCTGAACAGACATCAGAAGGACCAAACAGCCAACATTTCCAGATACACAAAGATGAATAACTCTAGAATGGAAGAGCAGAACAGAACAATGGAACCCACTATTGAATGTCATCATAGTAGTGACCATCCATACCAAATTTCATTGAGATCCCAGCACAACAGTTGAAGTTACGACATGAACAGACACCAGACAGACCAAAAAGACAACATTTCCAGATAAACAAAGATGTATAACTCTAGAATGGAAAATCCGAAACAAAACGATGGAACCGTCTATTGAATGCCCCCATAGTAGTGAACATCCATACAAAATTTCATTGAGATCCGAGCACTACTGTTCAAGTTATGACATGAACAGGCACCAGGCGGACCAAAAATCCAACATTTCCAGATAAACAAAGATGAATAACTCTAGAATGGAAAATCCGAAAGAAATGATGGAACCCTCAATTTAATGTCCTCATAGTAATGAACATCAGTACCTAATTTCTTTGGGATCCGAGCACTACTATTCAAGTTATGACATGAACAGACATCGGACGGACGTACACACGCACGAACGCACACACGAACGCACGCACGCATGGACAGGTGCAAAACAGTATACCCCCCTTTTTTTTAAAGGGGGTATAATGAGGTCCCCTGAGGGTGAATGTGGTGATGCTAGCCCGCTATGCGGGGTAGCATCACTAAATTCACCCTCTGGGGACCTCATTCTGCAAATGACCGACACCCTATTTCAAGGCTTGCAGAGATAAATAAGAAAAGTAATGAACTATAATCACCTGGACTAGGAATCCACTATCTAAGCTCGGCACTTCTTTGGCATCTTTGCTCGGGGAACCTGTTGGATATAAATTCAGATCGCCGAATGCTTCAAATGTTAGATCTGGTCCAGAGGCTATCCCACTAGTGCTGACCTGTCGTTTATATGATGGTCCCTTTTTCCGTGCCTTCTTTTTGGCAAATTTACTACTAGGATAAGACATCTGCCTCTTAGCCAACTGATTGCTTCCGGATTCCGACGGTTTCTTTGTTGAAGTAGTTTCAGTCTTCTCACTGAAAATATAGATAAATTGTCAATACCATTTCCATGAAAATCATGGCTTCAAGAGCTAAAGAAGAAAATATTTTGAGTTTGGTGTTTCCCTACGACCCTCTAGGCTCTTCCCTAAAGTTTTTTTCATTATTTTTAAAGACATATTATGTACTTGTTTGGGTGCTTGAAACGGATAAATTAGTATCCAGGCGCTACGCCAATTGGAGGAATGTAACATTCTACTAACACTGCCTAAAATCTGAAGCAAATCAACCGTACCACTCCGTAGAAAACATCGTCTGAACTACGCACAATTGTAGATATTTACTACTTGAATCGAGCACATCTATCGGCAATAAACTAACGAGAACTATTTCACAATCGAGAGTCACTGCATTTAATTAATATATAAGAATGACGGTGTGTGTTGTCAATTTAGATATAATATTTGTAAAAATAACTACTTTGAACAAGATTATTCTCCAATTCTATTTGATCACCCTTCTGGAGTGTTTCACATCACTTTAAGAAAGTGTGAGTGGCACAGTAACATATGACTTGAATCTGCACATCAAAAAAGGGCTACCACTCACACACTCACTGAACCCAAATTTTCAATTCAACCATCATGGTTTGCCTTTTGTTTACCATAAGGCATATTTTTTAAAATACAGTAATGTCCTAAGTAATCGACCTCTTAACCACAGCAGAATTATGGGTAACTTTTCAGGAATTAGTCGGAAATATGGGTTGTTGCCATTCATCGGAAAGCTCTCAGTGAGAGCTTTCCGATGAATGTCAACAAGCCATATTTACAACTAAATCCTGAAAAGTTACCCATAATACTGCTGTGGTAAAGGGGGTTCGATTACTTAGGGCATTACTGTATTCATCATCATAAAAAGAGTAGTCACCCGCCAGACATGCACAGCATCTCGACTGCCTCATTCACGTTACCCCTAGTTATGATAAGCGCATTCCTCGCAACATCTACTGAAAACCCCATCTCCATTATTTGTGACAAGTCAGTATCATTCATGTCTGGCATATCTGGGTCCATCTTTTCTTCAGCACTGCAATAAAATGGGTGATTCTAAATTAGTTTATAATATATCACTACACACCATATGGTCATGTGAATTAGTTTATAATATATCACTACACACCATATTGTATGAGAATACTGCAGTTCCAGATTTTTTTGGTTCCAGGCTAAATCAATAGGTGATACATTGCCAGAGGCATCAGAAGAAAGATGCATTAGTCCTCTGTAAGAGGTGTAGACCCTTAGACAGAATTAACCACCTTCTCTAGTCCCCAAGATTTTTTAATCTCTATGTCAATAACATATAATTTATGTCCATTCAACAAGAATTTCATACTGCTATCCAAATTCCCATCTGGTTTGGATTTATTGGAGTTTATCATTGGTTCAACTAATAGGCCATATCAGTTTTATGGGTGGAGGAAAGGCAGTTAATTTCACAATGAAATCAATCCATTGCAGCGACTTCACCCCCCCCCCCCCCCCCCCCACCACAGAAAACAACTGACAATCTTGCCCAGATTTCATCCTATCCCCGGCAAAGTTAACAGACCATGCTGTACTGATGTCACTAAACATTTGGTTTGCTTTTGTGCTACAATCCCATTTAGGGTTCATGCTGTCAGTGGCCACATTTTTCCAAAGAAAATTTCATTTGGCTAAACTTTTTCGCATGTGTGACTTAATATAATTAAATTTTTTTACTTTGCCTTTTGTTATTAATATGTTTATGTTATAGTTTCGGTTCCTATATTTGGATTTTTCAATTCAGCCAAAATCTCTGAAAATTGACAAAAAATTCAGCAGCCATGTTTTTCATCGAAAATCGTTCAGATTTTATAGCTCCCATCTACAGGTGATCCTAAACAAGCCTGTAAAGTTTCAAAGCAATTCTCCAATAAATGTGGGCTGCAGGGTGTACTGATGAAATCATATTTGAAATCCAAGATGGCTGCTGGCAGCCATTTTTTAAAACAAATTTCGGGGAAAAAGGGAGGCTCCCATCTAGAGGTCACCCCGAAGATCCATATGAAGTTTGGTGACGATTGGATGAGAAATGTGACCTACCGTATAAGGTGTGCTAAAGGATTTAGTCATACAAAGAGTAAAATCCAAGATGGCCACTGGCAGCCATGTTTTTTTATTAAATTTGGATGAGGGATATGCTATGTAGAGTTTACTAAAGGATTTAGTGATGCAAAGAGTAAAATCCAAGATGGCTGCCAGCAATCATGTTTTTCATCGAAAATCATTAAAATTTGACAACTCCCATCTAGAGGTGATCCTAGAATCATATACCAAATATCGTTGAAATTGGTCACAGTCTGTATGAGTTACCCCGCTGGACAAAACAAGTGTCCATTGGCACCGCGGTGTATTTGCCGTTCGGCCGCGGTGTCAGAGTTTGTAACTGCAGTTGAGCACCACGACCGAACGGCAAGTACACCGTGGCCCAACAGAAAGTACACTGCGACCGAAAGGCAACTACACCGCAGCCGAACGGCATGTACACCGTGGTTAGATTTCTGGTTTGTATCGTCTTTTTTCAGTTTAATAAACGTACACCGCGGCAATTACACCATGGCCAAACGGCAAGTACACCGCGGCCCAACTGTAGTTAGCCGGTGGAGCCGCAGTGTAGTTGCATTTCAGCCACGGTGGCAACGCTAACTGCACCGCGGTTAGGTGAACACTTGTTTTGTCAAGCAGGGTAGCTCCCATCTAGAGGTGATCCCAAACAAGCCTGTAAAATTTCAAAACAATTCTCCAATAAATGTGGTCTGTATGGTGTGCCAAAGAATTTAGTGATGCAAATTAAAATCCCAGATGGCTGCTGGCGGCCATGTGATTCATCAAAATCGTTCATATTTAACAGCTCCCATCAGGAGGTGATCCTAGACTCATATACCGAATATCATTGAAATTGGTCATACTGCTGTATGAGTTAAAAAATAGACAAAACTAAGGCCCATAATTCTCGTGACAAACCTGGTTTACGAAACTCGAGCTAGATATTGTTGCAAGAGACCCTTATACCAAATATCAATTAAATCGGTTGACGTTTGTTTGAGTTATCGCGCTAACGGTCTCATGTCTGCCCGCCTATCTACCAAGCCAAAGCATGTTAAAAACTCAACTAAAAAATCATGTGTAATTAGATTGTTTGTATTGATTATTGAACCCTTCTAGTTGAGTCGTAGACCTTACCACTACATGAGATTGTCTCAATACAATAATCTCAAGAGCGTGCAACCCATCAGCTAGCCGTCCAGCATCCTTGCATGCAGCACTTAGGATAAGTTTATGTTCCGCTTACCTCGCTTCAGATTTCATAACTGTTTCAGGCTTAGCTGAGGCTGCAAGCTTTTCATTAGAAATTTCTTTCCAGTGTTCCGATACAAAATATTCCAAAATCCTGAAAGTGAATATATATATATATATTTTTTCCAGTTGATAGATCATCTTGTGTACAGTCTTTTCTCGCATTCATCCAAATGCTGATATATGTATAATCTATCCCAACGCAGACAGGGATGCATCTCAGATAATCTCATATATTGGATTGTTTTCAGTGGATGTGATGGTAATTATATTGGACAAACTGGAATGCTCTTCACGAATACACATCCACAGACATCTAATAAAACAACAACAATATCACAAAATTCCACTGAGTCAGCATTTGGATGAATGGGGGAAAATAATTATACTCAGTTTTCCTTTCCATAAACTAGACTCAGCGAATGTGATTCAAAGAACACGAAAGGAACAATATTTAATTCAACATTTCCGGTCCACCCTCAATGGAGGAAATGATGTTGGGCGAGAACAGAGTTGTTCCCTTAGATATTGTGACAATGTCACAATCATATGTTGTTATTATATATTATCTATTGAAAGGTGCCGAGGGCATGAACGGCCTTTAGACATAATACTTAATTTATTCTGCAACCATGCCTTAATCTTGGACCTATTTATATATAGAAACAAGAGCATTGCCAGACTGTGGAAAAATATGTCCGTGGTAATTTTAACAAAGGGTATTAAATTCACATATGCCGGGGTGGGTGGGTGGTCGATGGGACCAACAAACAATTTTTTCCGTAACTCAAAATATTTTTCCCTGCAAGTCTTTTTGACTGTTTTTGCAATGAGTTTGGCTAAAACACCTTAGAATAAGAGAAATAATGTTGTATTTTATTGCAAATTTTGTAATCCAAGATGGCTGCTGTCAGCCATGTTTTTTTGGCCAAATGACCCCAAAATGACTCGTTCCTATTTACATGTCAATGTTAACATCCATGACAAATAGTATGCACAGAAAATCATATACAGCTTTTTACAGTGATTCCCCCCCCCCCCCCTCCACAAATCTCTGTTTTAGTGTTAAAAAAGTGTCCAAAAATGGTTGGAAAAAACTGCCGAAAACGGAAAATATTTTGGGTGCGGGTGTGGGTGGGTTCCAACAATCGAAAGGAAAAAAATCAGCATACGACCCCCGTGGCACAACCCGAATTCGAACTTGACCTGTATTTTGTGCTAGAAAAACCCATATACAAAATTTCATTCCATTCAGTTCAGAGTTATAAAAGTTATAATCCGGAAACAAAAAAGCAATGGTGCCCCGATGGATGCCCTGATGTACAGATGGACCAATAAAATATTTTTTAAAATGGGAATAAAAAAATGTTCTGTAAAAGTTAACAAGTTACCAGATAGTACAAATATCAGATTTGTGCCGAGCTTGAATCTACTTTATTAAGTTCATTTGCTGCTCTCCTGACCAATTGTTGCACCTTCCTAGAGAAATTATCATAGTTGAAACAAGATCGTTCGGTAGGGTGTGGCAAAATACGCCTGTGGTAATTTCAACAAAGGGTTATTTTTAACGAATAATCCATATACCAAATTTGAAAACAATCAGATAACTAAATCTAAAGTTATCACCCAGAAACCAAAATAATCGGCAAATTCTAAGTCGACAAGGACCGTAACTCTGGCAAAAACTGTCTGGGCGGAACTCAAATTATAACTTGACCTGTATTTTGTGGTAATAAACACACAAACCAAATTTCATTCCATTCAGAGCAGACTTAATAAAGTCTTCATCTGGAAATGAACAACGGAAAGAGGGACGGCTAGACGGCCAGACGAACCAAAAACATGATATGTTCCATTTTTTTCAAAATGTGCATGTTGAAAACGGAATTCATGATGCCACTGAATGTCACTTTTGAGAATCTGGACATGTTATCTTGATGCAAAGTCAATATCAAGTGAAATGATTTTGGCCAGAAAAATTTATTTTTTCAAACTAAAAAAAATAAAAATGTAGTTGTATTTTTATGAAAATAACAAATAATCTGAAAGTGAATGTTGTGATCCAAGACAATCACAAGTTCAAATAAATTATTTTCGGAAGAAAAAAAAAGATTTTCTCTTTACGACCAGAAAATGTTTGAAAGAAGAATACAAAATGGCTACAATGCCTTGTTTTTCAAGTAAGACTATTTATAATAGCTATGATATCATGAATTTAAACTTGACAGAAAATGACTTGGTGATATCTTCACAAACTGACCCAGAACTTACTTCTTCATTTGACTACCCACACCGAAATTCTCCTTTTGTGATGGCTGGAACACTTCTATTCGTGGCTCTGAATGGACAACAATTACAATAAATTATGAAAAAATATAAAAGATATCTATAGAGTGAAACATGATCTTATAAAATAAACCCACACTTGACAGCAAAAAAACAAAGCATTTATTGCTTGAATTCACTAAAAACATAAACAACATGGTATATATCTGTTAACCCTTTACCCAACAAACCGGCCAAAACCGGCCAAATAAAGCTTCAACAGCCTAAAATATCTTCGGTCTGTCTCAATAGAATCATACAAATATGGATATCATTGGAACCGGCTCCTTGACCACATTGTGATAGTTACAGTTATGCCCTGTGCCAATGCATTCTCTTATATATGCGAGTCGACCATAGGTCGCCTCGCATATATAAGAGAATGCATTGGCCTAAAAAAAATCTTTTTTTAACATTTTTTTCTTACATTCTTTAACATTTTTATAATTTTTAATGTGTTAAGCCAATGCATTCTCTTATATATGCGAGGCGACCTATGGTCGACTCGCATATATAAGAGAATGCATTGGCACAGGGCCGTTCTGTTGGGTCGAGGGTTAATAATTAATTTTTTACATCATCTATCAGTCTAGTAATAACTAGACCAAGGTTTCCTTACAGTCAACTCTCAGTCTAGAGACACCGGTACTAAAATTCATTTCTGCGATGAACGGGGAATTCCCTTCTGGCGACAGCTCATTAATATTCATGTTTCCAAATATAGCACTGTTTACTTTTTTGATAGGAGTTATTTGATACGGCAGACCTTTCCAGTAACCGGTAGGAAGAATAGCTAACACATCTTTTTCTGGTTATTATTATTAATAAAGTCCTCAGAATAAGTTCCTGTTCTTGTTTCAGTGAATCAATACCAATTTTCTTCAAAACGTTCTTAATTACAATTTCAAGAATTTGTATTTCGTCAAAGTCTGCCATTGTTTTAGCGTAGCCTCACTTTCATCTAGCATTTCCGCCTTCGGTAATACTTATTTTTAGAACTATTGGGTGGTGCTTGTATGAATAATTACTATTGAGTGCAGAATATGAATAGGTAATGGGATTTGCAGGCAGTTATTGATTGGTCGAGCAACGCATTGCCTGGTGCGTATTGGTTGGATTATTCCCGTTTGAAATAATTTATTCCATGAATGTCTCAAGACCGTAAGTTGAAAGCAATGAAAATTAGGTCTAGTTTTAATAAGACTGATCATCTATATATTATGTTTGTAGATGAATCACAGGACACTGACAGAACATCAACAACAGGAATCTCAACCTTCTTATGGCTGACCATTTTTGTAAACCCAACCACACAGTCGAGGACATACGCAGCGAAGTATTACGTGGTGTTACACGATATGCATGACAGAAGAGTAGCTGAGTTACAAAACATCAAACTATTCGCTAGTTTCCAATGCGGAATTAATCAAGACCGTGGTTTCATGGCAAGTTGGTAATAAAGTGTGACTTAAAATTTCCTTTAGGTGTCAGGAATAATTACTAGTAACTTAAAGACATATTTTGGACTTGATCGGGTGTGTGAAATTGATAAGTTAGTACCCAGGCACTATGCCAACCTGGGGAATGTAGCATTCTACTAACATCGTCAAAAATTTCAAAGAAATCAACCATACCACTCCATAGAAATCATTGTCTGAACTACGCTCAATTGTAAATATTTACATCTCGATTCAGGACGCAACTATCACTGATAAACTAACACAATTGAGAGTCATTGCATTTAATTAATATATAAGAATGGCGGTGTGTGTTGTCAATTTGGATTAATATTCATAAAACACAACTACTTTGAGCAAGATTATTTTCAACTTCTATTTGATCACCCTACCAGAGTGTTTCACATCACTTTGAATTGTATTTATATCTACACCACATTTCTTTTTTCAATCAGACATTACGCTGCCTGTTACTTAAGCACTACATTCATATCTGACATTTCCAACCATTTATGTTTTGGCACTATTTTTCAGCTGACGTACCTCAAAAATGGCCATGGGCAACTGAAATTAAATCCCAAGCGAGCTGATGCAGAGGTGGAATACTTTGTTGGCATGTACCCTAAACATGAACAAGAGGCCATATCACAATTTTCAGATGTTTAACCTTTATGTTCAACCATACCAACAACAACAATAAAAACCATCAACCTATAACAGAATATAATACTGTTCACAATGAGAGGCCGATCGTGCATTCAACCATACCAGCTCGAAATCGGTGACCTAGAGCTGAATATACACCTGTACACATAATGTGGAGATGATTAGAAAGATATACTAAGGGGCTTCCATCATTAACTTGGATATGTATAAATATGAGACTGATCAGATAAACTACTGCTTTGGGTAGCATGTGTTCATGGCATGGTTAGATGTCAGGCTAATATCTTCA
The DNA here is from genome assembly GCA_032622095.1 of Siphonodentalium dalli. Taxonomy (NCBI): domain Eukaryota; kingdom Metazoa; phylum Mollusca; class Scaphopoda; order Gadilida; family Siphonodentaliidae; genus Siphonodentalium; species Siphonodentalium dalli. The sequence continues at coordinate 276,169,607 of CP136063.1, forward strand.
AAATCGATCAATCAATATGAATATATATACAGGTGAAGAGTGTATCATGATTAATCTGGATGTGAATTATGAGAGTAATAGGGTGAAAAATATTTGAGTTATCAAATTAGATAGCACGTGTCATTTGAATGGGTGGATGTGGTTAATATTTTTACAACAATTACAATAAATAATGAAAAAATATAAAAGATATCTATAGAGTGAAACATGATCTTATAAAATAAACCCACACTTGACAGCAAAAAAACAAAGCATTTATTGCTTGAATTCACTAAAAACATAAACAACATGGTATATATCTGTTAACCCTTTACCCAACAAACCGGCCAAAACCGGCCAAATAAAGCTTCAACAGCCTAAAATATCTTCGGTCTGTCTCAATAGAACCATACAAATATGGATATCATTGGAACCGGCTCCTTGACCACATTGTGATAGTTACAGTTATGCCCTGTGCCAATGCATTCTCTTATATATGCGAGTCGACCATAGGTCGCCTCGCATATATAAGAGAATGCATTGGCCTAAAAAAAATCTTTTTTTAACACTTTTTACCATTGTACTTCTTACATTCTTTAACAATTTTATAATTTTTAATGTGTTAAGCCAATGCATTCTCTTATATATGCGAGGCGACCTATGGTCGACTCGCATATATAAGAGAATGCATTGGCACAGGGCCGTTCTGTTGGGTCGAGGGTTAATAATTAATTTTTTACATCATCTATCAGTCTAGTAATAACTAGACCAAGGTTTCCTTACAGTCAACTCTCAGTCTAGAAACACCGGTACTAAAATTCATTTCCGCGATGAACGGGGAATTCCCTTCTGGCGACAGCTCATTAATATTCATGTTTCCAAATATAGCACTGTTTACTTTTTTGATAGGAGTTATTTGATGCGGCAGACCTTTCCCGTAACCGGTAGGAAGAATAGCTAACACATCTTTTTCTGGTTATTATTATTAATAAACTCCTCAGAATAAGTTCCTGTTCTTGTTTCAGTGAATCAATACCAATTTTCTTCAAAACGTTCTTAATTACAATTTCAAGAATTTGTATTTCGTCAAAGTCTGCCATTGTTTTAGCGTAGCCTCACTTTCATCTAGCATTTCCGGCTTCGGTAATACTTATTTTTAGAACTATTGGGTGGTGCTTGTATGAATAATTTCTATTGAGTGCAGAATATGAATAGGTAATGGGATTTGCAGGCAGTTATTGATTGGTCGAGCAACGCATTGCCTGGTGCGTATTGGTTGGATTATTCCCGTTTGAAATAATTTATTCCATGAATGTCTCAAGACCGTAAGTTGAAAGCAATGAAAATTAGGTCTAGTTTTAATAAGACTGATCATCTATATATTATGTCTGTAGATGAATCACAGGACACTGACAGAACATCAACAACAGGAATCTCAACCTTCTTATGGCTTACCATTTTTGTAAACCCAACCACACAGTCGAGGACATACGCAGCGAAGTATTACGTGGTGTTACACGATATGCATGACAGAAGAGTAGCTGAGTTACAAAACATCAAACTATTCGCTAGTTTCCAATGCGGAATTAATAAAGACCGTGGTTTCATGGCAAGTTGGTAAAAAGTGTGACTTAAAATTTCCTTTAGGTGTCAGGAATAATTACTAGTAACTTAAAGACATATTTTGGACTTGATCGGGTGTGTGAAATTGATAAGTTAGTACCCAGGCACTATGCCAACCTGGGGAATGTAGCATTCTACTAACATCGTCAAAAATTTCAAAGAAATCAACCATACCACTCCATAGAAATCATTGTCTGAACTATGCTCAATTGTAAATATTTACATCTCGATTCAGGACGCAACTATCACTGATAATCTAACACAATTGAGAGTCATTGCATTTAATTAATATATAAGAATGGCGGTGTGTGTTGTCAATTTGGATTAATATTCATAAAACATAACTACTTTGAGCAAGATTATTTTCAACTTCTATTTGATCACCCTACCAGAGTGTTTCACATCACTTTGAATTGTATTTATATCTACACCACATTTCTTTTTTCAATCAGACATTATCGCTGCGTGTTACTTAAGCACTACATTCATATCTGACATTACCAACCATTTATGTTTTGGCACCAATTTTTCAGCAGTCATACCTCAAAAACGGCCATGGGCAACTGAAATTAAATCCCGAGCGAGCTGATGCAGAGGTGGAATACTTTGTTGGCATGTACCCTAAACATGAACAAGAAGCCATATCACAATTTTCAGATGTTTAACCTTTATGTTCAACCATACCAACAACAACAATCAAAACCATCAACCTATAACAGAATATAATACTGTTCACAATGAGAGGCCGATCGTGCATTCAACCATACCAGCTCGAAATCGGTGACCTAGAGCTGAATATACACCTGTACACATAATGTGGAGATGATTAGAAAGATATACTAAGGGGCTTCCATCATTAACTTGGATATGTATAAATATGAGACTGATCAGATAAAGTACTGCTTTGGGTAGCATGTGTTCATGGCATGGTTAGATGTCAGGCTAATATCTTCAAAATCGATCAATCAATATGAACATATATACAGGTGAAGAGTGTATCATGATTAATCTGGATGTGAATTATGAGAGTAATAGGGTGAAAAATATTTGAGTTATCAAATTAGATAGCACGTGTCATTTGAATGGGTGGATGTGGTTAATATTTTTAAGAAAATCAACCAAATGAATAAATCAACTTCGAAAAATACAAATTCTGTGAGAACATGAAAGGTTTTTATTTTTTTATTTTCTGAGTAATGGTTTGGACAGTTTTTTTATTTTCTGAGTAATGGTTTGGACAGTATTTTTATTTTCTGAGTAATGGTTTGCAAGGCTCAAAATATTTTTTTTTTTACTGCCTGTCAAAATGACAGGCACCAAATGGATGAAGCTGGTCATTTCATATTGGTGCCTGTCAAATTTTCACAATGATGTGACATGTGTCTTACTGTCTCTGAATTCTTTACAATTTACAAATAACCAACAGTCGACGGTCCTTTATTATTTATGTAATCACAGGACAAATCAATGTCAAATATCATTCATACCTTTATAAAATAACAAAAATAAAGTGAATAAAATCTCAAATCAAATGGAAAAATGTCAATGTGTGACCCACTTCCAGTATAGATAAGTTATGGCTCACTTGCAAATTTATACAACGATCTGGGACTTGTCATTTGTCAATCACACTGCATTATAGGCTACTAAAAAAAAAATTTGTTTCCAATTACAAAGCCAAATAAATCCAGGTACATTGTAGGTAGGGGATTTTTATTTTAAACTATATATAGATCCTTAGAAACTTTTCTCACATTGTATGTGAAGCCTGTCTATGTATTTTGTGAACTAAATCCAGCTCGATCAAAAAGTTATATCAATGTTGACAGGACATTGGCTCCAAGGTGCCTGAGTATTACAAAATAGCAGATAGATATTAAAGAGTCTCCCAAAATATTGATTAAGAAGCCGTTTTTGGCCGGACATTGACCGTGACCGCGCACTTATTTTGAACCTTGATGGTTTGGACAGTTTTTTTTATTTTCTGAGTAATGGTTTGTACAGTTTTTGTTATTTTCTGAGTAATGGTTTGGACAGTTTTTGTTATTTTATGAGTAATGGTTTGGACAGTTTTTGTTATTTTCTGAGTAATGGTTTGTACAGTTTTTTTTATTTTCTGAGTAATGGTTTGTACAGTATTTGTTATTTTCTGAGTAATGGTTTGTAGTTTTTTTTATTTTCTGAGTAATGGTTTGTACAGTATTTTTTATTTTATGAGTAATGGTTTGGACAGTTTTTTTAATTTTCTGAGTAATGGTTTGAAAAGTATTTTAATTTTCTGAGTAATGGTTTATACAGTTTTTTTTAATTTTCTGAGTAATGGTTTGGACAGTTTTTTTTATTTTCTGAGTAATGGTTTGGACAGTATTTTTATTTTCTGAGTAATGGTTTGGACAGTATTTTTATTTTCTGAGTAATGGTTTGTACAGTTTTTTTTATTTTCTGAGTAATGGTTTGTACAGTTTTTGTTATTTTCTGAGTAATGGTTTGTAGTTTTTTTTATTTTCTGAGTAATGGTTTGTACAGTATTTTTTATTTTATGAGTAATGGTTTGGACAGTTTTTTTAATTTTCTGAGTAATGGTTTGAAAAGTATTTTTATTTTCTGAGTAATGGTTTATACAGTTTTTTTTAATTTTCTGAGTAATGGTTTGGACAGTTTTTTTTATTTTCTGAGTAATGGTTTGGACAGTATTTTTATTTTCTGAGTAATGGTTTGGACAGTATTTTTATTTTCTGAGTAATGGTTTGTACATTTTTTTTAATTTTCTGAGTAATGGTTTGGACAGTTTTTTTATTTTCTGAGTAATGGTTTGTACAGTTTTTTTATTTTCTGAGTAATGGTTTGTACAGTTTTTTTATTTTCTGAGTAATGGATTGGACAGTTTTTTTTATTTTCTGAGTAATGATTTGGACAGTATTTTTATTTTCTGAGTAATGGTTTGGACAGTATTTTTATTTTCTGAGCAATGGTTTGTACAGTTTTTTTTATTTTCTGAGTAATGATTTGGACAGTAATTTTATTTTCTGAGTAATGGATTGGACAGTTTTTTTATTTTCTGAGTAATGGATTGGACAGTTTTTTTATTTTCTGAGTAATGGTTTGGACAGTTTTACCTGATGCATCCATATATGATGACAGTGATAAGTGAAGTCTGATTATGAGAGGTTCAAATGTATTAAGCTTCCATGCTTCAGCAATTGTTGGCTGAAAAAGAAGAAATTAAATTAGCAAGAGGACATTCAATTTAACCAAGAACATGCTTCAAAAATAGTTAAAATCGCATCAGAGACACAAGGTCGAGTTTCGGTAGCTATGCTGGAGTAGAGTGCACTGCTATGGGGACATGAATGAATTCAATATATTCAAGTATCACATGTATCTCACAGTTGAAAAGCACTTCAAGTTTGGCGCTAGCTGAAGAATCAATACTGAAATTAACATCTTGAATGATACTGTCTGTTAACCCTTACATGATTGGAGCTTCCTGAAATTTTGCGAAAACTATGTGTCCTTCACAAGGAGCCTCACGTGTATAAGAAAATGCATTGGCCAAACAATATTTACCTTGACATTGTAAGCCAGTGCGTTCTCTTATATATGCGAGCCTCCCTATGAGAATGCAGAGGCACAGGATCTTTAATGTTGCACCAGCGCAGCTCCTTTCATGAAAGGGTTAAGCAGTCAGTGCATACATTCCACCCAATTTCTTTAGTTATATATTTTTACAATATTTATTAGAGAATTGCTAGGGTTTATGACAAGTTTATAATTGTTCTTTATTACTTTCTGGTATATGCTCCCACACCCAACACCCCCTCTTCCTCACATATCTAAATATAAGCAAAGAAAAATATCATGTTCGGTCATTTTCTTCAGTTAAATTAAATTTAACTATTCATCTTTTTCTCTACCCCTGTATCTTTGCAACTATCCCTTTGGAATGCAATGGATGTTATCAGTCCTCTAAATAATTAATCTTTCCATGACTGGAGCTTCCTGAAATTTGGCAAAACTTTGTGACAACAGTCTCTTAAATATGCGCATATTCTCGCATATATAAGAGAATACATTGGCCTAACATTATGTATCTTGACTTTGTAGGCTAGTGTATTCTCTTATATATGAGAGGCTCCCTATGGGAGACTCTCATATATAAGAGAATACACTGGAACAGGGTTTTTTAATGGTGCACAAGTGCAGCTCCCATCAAGAAAGGTTTAAGAATTAAGCTAATTTTCTGCTTACCAGGCAAACAAAAAATATTTGCAATCCCCATCATAGGAATAGTCATCGCAAAAATCCACAAAAGAAATCACCTATAAATAATATGTCAAAAATAATCAGAAAATCGGAATTGTTGCTCAACTCACAATAATTCAAAAGGTCGATATATGGCTAGCAATACCTCCCATCAATGGCTAGCAATACCTCCCATCAATGGCTAGCAATACCTCCCATCAATGGCTAGCAATACCTCCCATCAATGGCTAGCAATACCTCCCATTAATGGCTAGCAATACCTCCCATCAATGGCTAGCAATACCTCCCATCAAATGGCTAGCAATACCTCCCATCAATGGCTAGCAATACCTCCCATCAATGGCTAACAATACCTCCCATCAATGGCTAGCGATACCTCCCATCAATGGCTAGCAATACCTCCCATCAATGGCTAGCAATACCTCCCATCAATGGCTAACAATACCTCTTATCAATGGCTAGCAATACCTCCCATTAATGGCTAGCAATACCTCCCATCAATACCTTCCATCAATGGCTAACAATACCTCCCATCAATGGCTAGCAATACCTCCCATCAATGGCTAGCAATACCTCCCATCAATGGCTAGCAACACCTCCCATCAATGGCTAGCAATACCTCCCATCAATGGATAGCAATACCTCCCATCAATGGCTAGCAATACCTCCCATCAATACCTCCCATCAATGGCTAGCAATACCTCCCATCAATGGCTAGCAATACCGCCCATCAATGGCTAGCAATACCTCCCATCAATGGCTAGCAATACCTCCCATCAATACCTCCCATCAATGGGCTTATATGGTCTGATCTAATTATTGTTTGGCTTAGAAAACGAACACAGGATGGTTTTATCATCAAATCAGACAGTGCATCTTTAAGATATAGCATACACCGAGAGTGTTGTAACTTTATTAGTCCCGGCCAGTTTTCTAACTGAGTTCTGGCAAATCTGCTGAAAGGTAGCAACTGACGGATGGTCAAACTGTGTCCCCTTCACCGTCTTCTTGTAAAATCCTTCAATTCCACACTGCGAGTTGCATCCTTGCAATATCAAAGTAAGCAGGGTTTGTGCGCGATGTCATGTGATGTCATTTTGTTACAAACACAGACAGACGACAGATTTTATATATATATAGATTATTTAGTTTTTGGATAAAAAATTATCTCTTCTTACTCGGTCGAATTGAGATAATAAGCAACATCGAGGTGGGGATATATTCTGCTCTTACTCTCTTATGAACAACTTACCCCTAGAAAATTCAGAGGAATGTTAAGTTCAATGTCAATATTGTCGATGGATTGCAGCAATCTGTAAAAAGAAAACAAATTCTATTATATAATTTCATAGACATTTCCTGATCAGGCTGAGTCAGTCAAATAAATTTCAGAGCATGTGTTTATGTGTTTTACCTCCAACTTTAAATATAATTCATTTTACGTCAGATAAACAAAACATCTTGTTTCTCAGGAAATGACTCCCTTCCCCCCCTCCCCAAAAAATAAAAATACTCATTGACAAATAGATACCTTAGGAAATTTTCAGATAATAAGTTCAACAAACGGTTACATTATCTTGAACATCCCTCCAGATGAATAATAGATCATTCCAATGTAGATGTTATAACTGGATGGGAGAATCCATTTAGTAAAGACAGGTTAAAGATGCATAACCTGAATTAACGCTCGCAAATTACTATTTCCTTGGCTTTGGGGGTAAAAAATATTTTATTTGAGTCGAGGAACCCACTCATCAAAGCTCATAGAGATCAGATACACCTCAGCAGAATGAGGTTCCCAGAGGGTAAATTTGGTGATGCTAGCCCACTATGCAGGGTAGCATCACTAAATTCACCCTCTGGGAACCTCATTCTGCAAATGACACACTATTTCAAGGCTTGGTTGTTCAATCAACCAGCTAGTGGATACCTGTAAGAGAGTGAATCCTCCCCATATAAAGACTGTAGTTGCTCCATGTCACATGCTAGCTGTTCATGTATCGTGTCATCATCTTCCATCTCCTGCAGTTATGAAGACAAATATGGCTACAACATCAATTTCACAGAATATATATAAGGATTAACTGTCATGTGGACTGTTTTTATGGAGATGTAACGGTGAGGTAAGTGGACATAACTTGTGTAAAACCCAAAGGGTTTTACATACAAGTTATGACCACTTACCTCACCGTTACATCTCCATAAAAATAGTCCACATGACAGTTAATCCTTATATTTATATACATTTAGCGAAAAAGCCACTTTTGTAAATGTATTTAAATCGAAAAGTGTATCGTGACAAAAACAGCCCAAAATACCCAATAGCACCCTTGGCAAAAGTTAATAGGAACAATTTCTCTTCATATTGAAACCCGATGATGTATTAAGTCAATCCTGCGCGAGTCCAAATGCGCCCAAAACATTACGTGTTCGTCTTTCCATACCCAATGACGTATCGATGGTGTTATTAGCTTGGTGTTATGAGGCGTTGCGCATTCACTGAGAAATAACTGCAACTAGCCACGTGTGCGCCGACCAATCAGAATGCTGGATTTAGTGATGACAACACTTAGTATGTAAATATACAAAGATGGTGTTTATTTTTTATTTTTAAATCATAATTTATGGAAAGTTAATTTTTTTGTTCAAGTATTTTATGACTCATCTCATGACCTATACTGACTACACAAAGAAGGGTCCTGTGAAGTTTTGATTCGGTGTCAACATCGGCAATCTGATTCGCAATCAATAACGAATCAGCTTTCTGATTCGTATATTTTCCAATCAGGTTACTCTTGCTTGTTTACAAGGACAGGGACAATGGTCAACGTTGGCATGTATATTTGAAGACGTACTATAGTAGGTTATATGAAGTTACCTCCCATCACACGGAATGCAGAATTACGAATCAACCATCCGGGTATTAATGCGATTAGTCATGTGCATGGATGCCATTGCTATGTTTAGCTACATGTTGTTCCTTCGAATACAGTCTATTTTGGCATTTTATAATCGGCAGCAACTGTTCTTAGTTGTGTATGTCATACATCACATTAAACTTTAAAGTACATATTTTTTTCTTTATTTACAAAAATAAGACTTAAGAATGATAACAGCCGCGATAAATTAATGTGCTTAGCAGTTCTTTCTGTCTATGTAGCATGTTTCATTTTAGATAACAAGTTATCGTGCTAATGGACCTAAATTTTCCTAAAATTGCTAAAAATAGATTAACTAAGGTCGTACCTTAGGTATGGCTAATCGGACAAACCTGGTTTTCGAATTTGAGCATGATATTGTTGTGAAAGGACCACATGTGACATGTCAAATATGAATATAATCGGTTGACAATTGTTTAAGGCATACATGTAACTGTTAGAAAGTCGTTGTCGACCTGATTTTATGTGTACAGCTGTCGCACATGTCAATTAACTCACATACCAAAAATTGACGGAATCCATCAATAAACGGCTACGGTCTACAGGTTTGTTGCCATCAATAGTCCAGTTTTGATAAAAAAAAATCAACTAAAAATCCCAGACATTTTATGTAGAATTATTTGCAGCAGTATATTCGATGTAAAGCTGTGATTTTTTTCGTCACTCAGTGATGGTCCTGATTCAATGTTAATGTCTGATGTTACATACACATGTAACGAAAATAAATGATATCTCTCTCCCTCTTTAACCCTTTGAGTGCCAGGTCAATTTTTGTATCGACCCATATACCCTGTGCCAATGCATTCTCTTATATATGCGAGTCGACCATAGGTCGCCTCGCATATATAAGAGAATGCATTGGCCTAACAATATTTTTATTTATTTTTTCTCCAATTTTTTCCAATTTTAATAATTTATTCTTATATTCTTTAACAGACTTATTTTGCAGGTTTAGGGCCGATGAGATCGGCCCCTGGCACTCAAAGGGTTAAAGGCCTACGTGCTAATTTACCTCTTGTTGACCATAATAGTCATCTTCGTCATCTGATTCCATACTGGAGAGACATTCGCTGTAGTGTGAGGCTTCTGACTCGATGCTCATCATTCTATCTATAGACGGCTTGATCTCAGTGGAATTCAATAAGTCTGTCAAAAGGAAATATGAATGAGTGGTCTATTTCCGTTACGGTAGATACATGGCAATAGACTTGCAATAGACACTGTCGGCGAAATGCCATTCCCCAAAGTGTGACCATAGGCCTAGTAACCATGAGTGGATGCGATGCACCTCAAATCAACAATTTTAAGTTTTGATACGATATATTATTCAATTGTGAAAAACTACACTGAATCAAACCCTGACTTCAAACTATTTAAAGTCTTTTATTTAAATGCAGCACTCAAGACAAAATTCCTGAACCTATGCCAACATCATCTGGTCTGTGATATTATGAAGTAATCCAACACGCTACTGACTCGACCATCGCACATCCCCCAAAAAAATGGCTGTTTACCAGTAAGTTTCTATCGTATCATCATGGACTCAGTCCCAGATCGACTACCTGATAGTTTGTTGAAGTGTATTTTAAGGTTTCTATTTGAATTTTGATTTCAGCTGTAAGTATTTGATCCCATTCTGCCCATTCACCAAAATAGTCTGCCCATAGTGTGACTAACCATGAGTGGATGCCCATAGTGTGACTAACCATGAGTGGATGTCTGCCCATAGTGTGACTAACCATGAGTGGATGCCCATAGTGTGACTAACCATGAGTGGATGTCTGCCCATAGTGTGACTAACCATGAGTGGATGCGATGCATAGTGTGACTAACCATGAGTGGATGCGATGCATAGTGTGACTAACCATGAGTGGATGCGATGCATAGTGTGACTAACCATGAGTGGATGCGATGCATAGTGTGACTAACCATGAGTGGATGCGATGCATAGTGTGACTAACCATGAGTGGATGTCTGCCCATAGTGTGACTAACCATGAGTGGATGTCTGCCCATAGTGTGACTAACCATGAGTGGATGCGATGCATATTGAGACATCATTGTTAAGTTTTTACATAACGTATTAGACCACACCCATTAATGTGAGGCACATGTATTCAACGGAATCCCAGCCATTGAATACATAATACTGTTTACCTCTAGTGGAATAACAAGCCGGAACTATTATTGTTGACGTTATCGCCAAGAAAGATCATGTACATTACGTCAACAATCCACTTTGAGTGATGCCCTGATCAAATACTGGTTATTCATCAGACTTAAATCACAATACATGTACCTATAGTATCAATGAAGGTGACAGTAATGGATTGAACTTATCTGACACAACATTGTAGAACAAATATGGAACACAACAAGCATCATAATCTCAAATCTTTTATCGAACTCATTGCGAATGATGCATAGTTACAGTTCGCTCTCGCTAAATATATCCTTGCCCCATCCACAACTCAATCGATAAAAGACTCTCCATTGGATGTGTTCTTTCTATTTATTCAATTGTGAACAATACTCTTTGTAACATGGGTAGGGTCTTGTAATGACTTCTGGGTAGCGTGGGTAAAAGTCTTGGCCCCAAACCTCAACGCTACAGGAAATGTATCTGTGGATTCTTGGATCTTGCTTCTTGAATAATCTGTGGTCTGTTCTTGAGTCTGTGTCTCTCTATGTGGAGCCCCGAAACCCTAATAGTAATAGGACTATCAATGTATGGGCCCATAGATTATCTTTAAGAGACCATAGACAAACCCTTACAAAACAATATGATTTATTAGAACAATCTCCAAGATTTCACAGAATGATTCACATAAGTGGTGAAGATATTTTATCACCAAAGCATCTCTTGGGTCTCTTTCGTGTGAGTATGGGCTAAATACCACTAAAGTACCTTGATCTTTAAGACTCTCAAATTGGCCAAAGTATGACCAACCAACAGCTAAATGGCATAAATCAATCATATAAGGAAATCAGCCAATTAGTAACTAACAGCCAAAGTCAGCGATGGCACTCCGTAAACCCCGAAAGTCTTGACAAAATGCCCCAATGGGTCTTTAAAAGTCAAGTAAAATACTGACATAAGCTGTACTGACTGTCTACAAAGACTAATTCCATTGGAGTGCGCATGTTTACATGTATATAGCAACACAATCTTTCTCATGATGCACTGCAAATGCGACCCTAAAGTCAATCCGATGAGAAACGCGACCCAATAACACAACCCAGGTAGACATTTGAATCTGCTGGGGTAACAAGAGTGAAAGGCATTGGGCGGATTTTAAAGGGATTCCACCAATCTCGCAATGAATAGATAAAGTGAAGAAATTTCACAATAGATTGCCGATAATATGCTAAACAATTAGTGATAATTGAATAATAACTGGATGAATATGGAGATTATGAACTGGATTTGAGAGAATATTAGATGATCAATGATGACTAAAGTGTAATTTGATGCGATGAAAATGGAGTAAAATGACACAATTTATGTGCAATATATAAAGTACGGAATAGGAAACGAAACGAGGATATTGTGCATTACTAATTATTGCTGCCAATTAACCTAACAATGCCTAATATTTCAAAACAATGCTAATAACAGAGGGGTATATCATACATGTAGCTACACCATAACTACATCAAATCCTGTGGTCAAAGTAAAGTTTTTAGTTTACATACCACATGGTTGGATGTAGTGTATTTTCGTATAATTTAATAATATAAGATCTGAACATACCTTCTCTTAGCTTATGCACTATGGCAGGAATAGCTTTGTGCACAACTTCTGATTCATTCCCTCTGTCAGAGCGTGAAAATATACTGTTTTCTGCAAATAATAGAACAAAACAAGAATGAATATGGAATAAATATGGAATATTACCAAATATCAAATGACTTGTATATTAATTATTCATATAATGTACCAAAAGAATTTAATTTATGTTATAAAGGCTATCACTTGAGCTGATTTTCTTCACTTTCAGAGCCTTTGCCTTTTGTCAAAAACTAGGACGATATGCAAATGTTGGTCTAAAAACAACAAATTCCCCACAAATAAATTGTTGGAAAATCTAACCATGAAAACAAATGTTGGTGTAAAATTTCCAATTAACTTTGTGTCAAGTACATATGAAATTTGCAACTGTTGAACATTTTGACCAAAGTTGGGGAGGAGACACCCGCCCCTGTTGCCACGTCCCTGTCTGGAAAAGATAACTTATGAGATAACGCCTGCTCCTTTTTGTATAATAATATATATTATAAATCTTGTGTGCATTCATTGATGAACGACTTATAGATATTTTTACTGAATCGGTTGTTATTCCATGGTTAAGGAATGTTTTACCTAGGTTTATAGAACAGGAATTTTTACAACGGTTCGCTGAAACTGGCATTTTATTTACTTGAGTTGGACAAGTCTCATTTATTGAACACATGACATAACAATGGCAGTCTTATTTACATTTTCAAGTCCCCAGAACTGGTTAGCCGAGAAATGAGACACGATTGAAACCAATAAATATTTGTCAATTTCAATTGTCTCAAAATTCATTAACCAAATAACAACTATTAACTCCCACAAACTAAACAAGATTTGATAATGTGGGTAAAAAATACAAGTTTCAAAGAACCTGGGTAAAATTCCAATTTTGCAAACCTGGGTATAAAAATCCAAAACTATGGAATTAAGACCAATTCAGCTATATTTCATGCGCATCTAAACAGTATGTAGATACGAGTAGTAACTAAATATGAAAGTGTCAATGACACTGTAGCTCAACTTAGGTAGGGGAATAATTTAATGGTTGACAGTAAATGGAGGAAAAGGAAAGGTGCTAATTGAAATGTCTAAGTAAGACAAGATGTACATGTCAATATCAACATTCGTGACAGGTTTCATAATGATCGGATCAGGGATGTGGCGATTATGGTGTGCCAAAGGATTTAGTGATGCAAAGAGTAAATTCTAAAATGGCCACTGGCAGCCATGTTTTTTTCCGAATTACCCCAAGATGACTTGTTCCCATCTACATGTCAATGTCAACAGCCTTTACAAATCACATAATGATCTGACCAAAGGTACGACATGTAGCCTGTGCCAAAGGATTTAGTCATTCAAAGAGTAAAATCCAAGATGGCTGCTGGCGGCTATGTTTTTTGGCCGAACGACCCCAAAAGGACTCGTTCCAATCTACATGTCATTGTTAACATCCATGACAAATTTCATGAAGATCCAATCAAAGCTACGACCTGTAGCCCGCGCCCTTTGGATTTAGTCATGCAAAGAGTAAAATCCAAGATGGCTGCTGGCGGCCATGTTTTTCGGCCGAACGACCCCAAAATGACTTGTTCCCATCTACATGTCATTGTTAACATCCATGACAAATTTCATGAAGTTCCGACCAAAGCTACGTCCTGTAGCCCGCGCCAAAAGATTTAGTCATGCAAAGAGTAAAATCCAAGATGGCTGCTGGTGGCCATGTATTTTGGCTGAACAACCCCAAAATGACTCGTTCCCATCTAGATGTCAATATTAACATCCAGGACAAATTTCATGATGATAAGACGAATAGTACGACCTGTAACCCACGCCAATGGATTTAATTTTGAAATCCAAGATGGCCACCATTGGCCATGTTTTTTGGCGGAATGACCCCAAAATGACTCGTTCCCTTCTACATGTTAAGGTCAACAGCTATGACAAATCTAATAATGATCTGACTAAAGGTACGACCTGTAGCCTGTGCCAAAGGATTTAGTCATGCAAAGAGTAAAATCCAAGATGGCTGCTGGCGGCCATGTTTTTTGGCCGAACGACCCCAAAATGACTTGTTCCCATCTACATGTCATTGTTAACATCCATGACAAATTTCATGACGTTCCGACCAAAGCTACGTCCTGTAGCCCGCGCCAAAGGATTTAGTCATGCAAAGAGTAAAATCCAAGATGGCCACTGGCGGCCTTTTTTTTTTTGGCCGAACGACCCCACGGACGCCAACCCATGGCAATAGCTCAAACTTACAAAGTAAGTTGAGCTAATAAGGAGTAAATTTATTTCCATAAACAAAATATTATTTGGAGGAAAGATAACCCTGCAAAATATGATAATTGTTAATTAGCGTGGGCTATCAACTGAGCCGAGGCAAATGCCTAAGCGAAAAGAAATGTCGGATATTTTTTAGCTGAGGCCTGCCGATATATTGTGCAAAATTGAAGTAAATTGCTGGAGACATTGCCTTAATGTCACATGTGGATGCCTGCAGACAGAAAAAATTAGTTGAATGCCAAGGATTACTGAGACAACTGGCAAGGATTACTGAGTTAACTGGCAAGGATTACTGAGTTAACTGACAAGGATTACTGAGATAACTGGCAATGATTACTGAGATAACTGGCAAGGATTACTGAGTTAACTGGCAAGGATTACTGAGATAACTGGCAATGATTACTGAGATAACTGCAAAGGATTATCTTGATAATCATCAATTTTAAAGCAGATCCAACAAAAGTTTGCCATGAATGAAGTGAGTTCCAATTGTAAACTTAAATTATATGTGTAGAGCACAGTTGAGTATGCAACTATGTGGATCCTAGGCTTAGCCGAGGAAAAACTTCTGGCCTTGGCAATTTCTTAGCCTTGGCAAATTTCTGCTAATTAACAGGGCTGAACATACATGTAAGACAATCAACACCACTTGACGAGTTCTTGTCTTAGAGATGAAAAAACAATTGAAGTTCTGCATAAATCTCAAAATCAAAACATACAGCCAATACTACTTACGAGGATAGTCATCTGAGACATATAAACTGAAGTTTATCTTCTTATTTTCCTCTAACAAGGAGAATGTTATGCCTTCTTCTGATACATCAAACCCTGAAATAGAAGTCTCTATACATAGAAAGTGATTAAAAGGTACTGGTCAGTAGCTTCACAAAGAACCAAACACTAGACCTGTACCAGATCCTTTCCCTGTGCAGTCCATTCAATATAACGAACCAACGCATTGGTTCATAGGTAGTCAAATCTGACTTTGTGACGTCACCACTTTTTTAGATAATGCGAAAAGCGATTTTTTGAGATGCGAGCACTTTTGTCACACAGTAGAAGGGTCGGCTTAAAAGTTAAAAGATTATTGTCATAAATCTTGTTATTGTCTCTTTCGATTACCGTTATTTCAAATGACCTATTGTTGAGAATATATTATACATTTATTGCACTGTTTCGAAACAATGCAATGAGTGTTTTATTATATGATCAGCCAATGTTACGAAGCCCATTAGGCCGAAAGACCTTACTGACCTGTGTATATATGTACATGGATCCATCAAATGCACAACATTGTGATTCAAGAAGTCAAAATTTAATAAACAGGATGAAATTTCCTATTAATAACTCATGACATCGCGTGATCTTGTTGTTAACCCATCTGTCCTATTTATAGGACAATCCAGTAGATATCATGATTTATCAACTCATTTCCTGTATCATTTAGTATGGGACTTTGAGTAGAAAGATTGTGATCATATAATAAAACATCCTAATGACAGACTATAAGATTTGCATTTGTGTGCCCTAAAATATAAAACAAGCGTGCACTAGACAGGCCTTAAGATTCTACGAGAATCACCGAATAGATTCTCGCGAAACTTTTCCATTTTCAGTGCTTTACGACTAACTTGATTCAGCATTTGATTCTTGCAAAATTAAATGTATTTTGTGCCCTGCTAGAACTCTGGCATGCATGATGGGAGACAACAGTACTGTTTTAAAAATTTGTGATGCATGCAAACTTTATTTCGCGTTTAAATTATCATAAGACTACATAGTACATACTTGTACATGCATCTGATAATCCATAGATATCCTACTATGTTCGTGAATCGAAAAGGAAAACATAATTATGAATAATGATAACGCAGAAGATACATTGAGATTAATGCGAATTTGGTCAATGGGGAAAGCTACATGATGACGTTGTTTGTCGAGTTTTTTTTTTTAAAGTCAGAGATAAGATACACTTATGCTTGTGGTTTGGCCGTGGTTTGTTAATTTATTTTGTTAAATAGGCCTGATGGTCCTTGAGAAGAACACATTTTTAAGAATTTATACTTTGGAGGGAAAGAGTAATGTCCTTGGCTCTGCCTCTATTTGACCTGCTGACCACATTTGAATAAATCTGAATCCCATGCAGTCAGTCACCCAAGGACCCTCAATACCAAATATAAGCTAAATAGCCTTGATGTTTCTTGAGACGATGTTATAAGAATTAGAATGGAGGGAAAGAATTATGTCCCTGGCTCCGCCCCTATTTCACCCAAAAAGAGGTCTAGATCTGATGGTCATAGTTGTTAAGACACTTTGTGTGATCACATCAAGCTTAGTTAGTCCTTGGATCAGTGATCGTTCAAATGGCTTTTTTTTCTGGACTGGCAGTGCCAATACGAATAAAGCTTTTTATTATATGACTGACTATTTTTCCCTAAATACCACTATTGTTGGACGATCTAATCTAAATCTTCGGATCACACTGAGTGAGATTTCCCTGGAAATTGCAGAGATGTGCCGAATTAATGACGATGGACTATTTAAAATAGAGTATGTAACTAGGTATGATGTGGCTGTGTTCGTTTTCGCCCCCGTTGTAGCCACTAAGAAATTGAAACTGCTGAAGTGAAAACATCTGTAATAAAATGGTTATTATTGTAAATTTGGCGTCATATAATAAACCTTTTTTATCTTATACCGGTTTGATGTTATACTGTGTATTAAATTTTAGCTATATCTTAAAAATGTGTATTATACTCCAAGAAAGGACTATGCGCAACGTGACCTTTCACCTCACGACGTTGCTGTCTTGGCGACGTATCAACAAAAACTTTCGCCTCGAAATTGGGTCACATCTACTTTAGTACTAAATTTAAGCTTTCACTATTTTGTTCCCGTATGTTTAGACAGCTTGCACCACACAAAATTTGCTAAATTTACGATGTACACTTTTCTCAGAACTTGCATGGTTATTTTCAATCTAGCGAATTCTGAACTATAAACAGTTTGAATGACTTTGCTTTTTGTTTGAGAACATTGATATTTTATTGAAAGAATTTCACATTTCCGATTTCTGTACATGGATTCATATTACTATATACACCCGTCAGTAAGCCCGGGGGGCTCGTGCACGTTTTTGCTCAAGAAGTGGGTACTGGGCTTACTCGCGAGGATAGAGGTGTGAACAATAAGTGACACATCCTTTTATTTTATTGATTTGATACCTCTTTGACTGACCCAACAACTAAGAATAGAATAAGATGTGCATAATTCACAATAATATTAAAACAAGTGTATACTAGTATACATCTTTATTATTTAAGAAAAACAACTGGACAAAATAATAAAAGCACAGATTCTAAGTGCTTGAGTATCTTCTCCTATTCTACAGGATAGAAAGACATGATTGTATTCCCCTTCCAAATGGTCAAATATGGGGGTGGGCTTATCTACGAGGACCACCCCATGTTTTGTTTAGGGTAAAAAACCCAGACTGGGCTCATCTTCGAGTATGGTCTTACTGACGGGTAAATCAGGACTTATATCTTGTTTATTACTGACAAATCACCCCAATGTTCCATAAATTCGTGACCTCATCACATGTACTGTAACTGCGTATTCATGCTTAACGGGAATTGCTCTTCGAAATTACCAAATTACTCTTCGATATGACCAAAATGTAGGTTGTTTTTGTCTGAAAATTTGGCTTAATTTGACCAAAAATGATAGTGTCAGTTGGCATAAGATAAATACAACAATAGCATAAGGCCAAATAAAAAAGATAATATGTTTCCGTACATCGACCGACCCTAAAAATAACCCGCCGACCCTAATCTTTTTATTGATATTTTGAGAAAAAGTCAAATTTTTTTTTTTTTTAATGTTTTTACCGCCAATGCTCATAAATATTGATAATCATTAGGTGCAAAACACATGGTTTCTAACATAAGCCTGTGATAAGTGACATGAAGTGTGACAGTTGTCTCAAAAGCCACAGGTGTGTGATGGGTTGTGGATTGATGGGCATGAATCTTGCAATTTTAATTTCAAGAGAGTGGATCTCATGCCTGCTTTACCATTATGCCTTGTTTGGGACTTATGGAACATATTCATGAGTTCCAAATAAACATGCATGCCCATTTATTATTTTCTTGACAGCATGAGAAATGTACATTTCCATTTCGTTTGACACTTAATATTCAAACAACATTTTACTGGTACACTTCATTGCTTCACCCACCATGTTTCTTTTGCACACATTTAAAAATTCTGGGTGCTATCTAAAGGGGTACTGAATCTGCCAATTATGGGACCATCTCCTTTTATACTCAAGAGAATATATGCAGCAAATTAATGCATTTGAGCCATGGATTAGTGCCAAATACACTGATGTGTTCTATGAGAACGATGCAAACAACATGGTAATTTATATGACTGAAGTCATAAATTCATTTTCAATATACTTACCATGTTGTTTGCACCATTCATAGAGCACATAAGTGTATTTGGCATTAATACATGCCTCAAATTCATTCATTTATTGCATATATTCTGTTGAGTATACAAGGAGATAGTCCTACAAATAACCGGATTCAGGGTACAGTACCCCTTTAATATATTATTTTGTTCAAAATAAATGTTTTGTTTTGATAAACTTGCTTTTATAATTGACACCAACTAATGCTACACAGGTTTTGAAAATGTGCTGAACAGTATATTCGTGTCTTGTCATGATTTCTGTTAGAGGATCTTTGTATAGGTTGCAAGGAAATTTAAAATTAACTGAAGACGAACTGCTGGTGGCTGCCAGACTTTCGGGAACACACTTAAAGTAACTGCATTAGTGCTGATCACAAACCCTGTGTACCCTTCAGCAGATTTTCAAAACCTGTGTACCGTAAAATACCCTTCAGCACTTTTATTTGGTGAGTGACCCCCTTCAGCCCAACTGACATCTTCAACAATCAGGCAGAATATCCCATATGAACAATTCAAATATATAGGTTCTATAATATTTTCGGACATAAATTCCGAGCCCCATCCCTCTGAGTTTATGGCCAAAATCAGTATGTGAATACTGAAACACACTATTAAGAATAACAGCAAGTTTGATATCTTGTTCAATGTTAATGTATATTTCCACAAGTAATACTTTCCCTACAACACAAGTAGGCATTTTATGTCATTTCGGTCGAGGTAGTTCAATATTTCTGCAGCTGGAAAAAAATATAAAAAAATAATAAAAAAAAAACATTTCCCTACCTACCTACCCTAATTTTTTCTCTCCGTTATCGGAAACATATTATCTTTTTTATTTGGCCTAGTGTGTTTTGAGATGTGTTTTATCTCAACTCGTTAGAAGTATGATTTTTCGCTTGGCAGAGCCTCACGAAAAACCATACTTCTAACTCATTGAGATAAAACACATCTCAAAACACACTATGCTATTATCGTATATATCTCAGCAGTGAGTTGATCCATATCGTCGCATCACGTCTTGTTGAGGTTGGCAGATTGCCGGACCAAACTCGCTGCTACAACTCACAGCTAGTTTGATCCGGCAATCTGCCCACCTCAACTTGACGTGATACTACGACACCAGACAACACACTGTTGTGATAATATGTATGTATTTTAACCTCGTGTGCAGGGCTGTTGCAATTCCAATAAGAACACCGGATCCAGCTGTACATATTTTGACAGGAGTACTACCCGTTGAAGCAACCATCGATACCAAAGCACTTATATTCTTCAACAACATATGTCGACTACCCTCAAACAGTATCGAAAGAAGACTAGCTGCACGACAATTATTATTGAAAGACTCATCCAGTCATAGCTGGTTTGCGGCCGTCAGACAAGTATTATTCAAATACAAACTTCCATCACCCACCGATCTACTAGACAATCCATATAATAAAGACCAATGGAAGACAGAAGTGAAAACTGCAATTAATACATATTGGATTGAACGAGCAACATGCAGTGCCAGATTATATCCTTCACTCAGATTATTAAACATCGAGGCATATATATCCGGACGTCATCATCCAGTTCTTAACATCATTGGGAATCCCGTGAGAGCTATCCCACGTCTCAACACAATCCTTAGACTAGTCACTGGAACATACAGACTTGAAACCTTAAAGAAGAAATATGACAAGACATCTGATGGTATCTGCAAGCTATGCAAAATAGAAGAGGAAACAACGTCCCATTTCATCCTTAGATGCTCAGCATTCAATCATATAAGAAGAGAATTCCTTCTACAATTTGCAACTGAATACAACAATATATTTAAAAAACAGTTTAAAGACCTAAATGAAGAAGAGAAAATATCAAGAATACTGGACATATCCAACACAAGAAATGACGAAAGCAACGAAGAGGTAACCAATGTAAATGGACTCCAACTTTATGCTGCCATACTCTGCCATAGATTACACATGCAGCGAGTGATTTTACTGGGGGTATAGCAAAGTGAATCTACAACTGTATATATACATGTAATTAATGCATGAAAACTCCGGATGGATCCTGGTCATGTACGACATATCTAAATAGTCATTTACAGATAGCCTATATATATAGTTAGGAATATACTCAGACCACGTTCTGGGGTTGGTCAATGCTGGCCGTAAAGACACAGAAGATGTAAGATGTAAGATGTTAATATTACCATTTTCCAGTGGAAAAATATAACGAGAATATCAGAACCATAAAACTGACTAGGTTGAAAGATGCTACGGTGCTCGATGACTGCAGCTGCGATTTTATCCACGTGATCGATCACATGATGGCATGTAAACTGTGAGACCAGTTTGACCATGGTCATGTGACAGCTACGATCCATGTTGCCAAGGTCACGCAGCGATTTTCCTGGTAAAAATCAAACATTGCTTGATTGCTACGATATGCCTGCGCTATTGTTGTGAGCATGCGCAGTGGATGCTCCACTTGCGATTTATGATTTTAGTGTACGTTCAGACGACCATGATTCAATTGTAAGTGGAGCAATCGGGCCCGACGAGATTGTGGATAGTTTGTTCACACGATTGCGATGTCGTCGGGCATTATGACATCGTAGGTTGTTCCTAAAGCATGTGATTGACTACACTACGGTCATTTCCAGCTACGATTTTTACGCACACACGACTGCGATTACGTCGCAATTGGAGGTAACCAAGGATACGCCACGATTTCCCATCTAAAATCAAACACTGAAACAGCGCTTGATATTATTTTTTTAGCTACGATTTTGACGTGAGCATGCGCAGTCGAACTACTGGTTACTTCTTGCGATGGAAATCTTTCAACTTACGATTGTATCGTGGTCGTCTGAACGTACACTTAATCGCAGCGTCTGAGGTGGCTCAAAACTTGACAAAAGATCATTTACCCACCAAACCGGAAGTAAAACACGACCACGAAATATGGAGACAGCAACAGTTCTCACCTGAAAAAGGCCACTGATACTTTGCACACAACTCAATAACTTGTGCAACATCATCTTGAAACTTTTGCTTTCTGGACGCAGACATTTTTAACACTTTTTCTGCACTTTTTATGTCACAATTCTTTGCGAAATCTTTTTTGCGATTGAGCAATCTTCAGATAGGGTAAATGTATTTTCCGGATAAGTGATTTACACGCCGGTTCAATGGTCACTAAAAAGGGGTCACACTATAAAGTGTATGCCGAGGCCGAGGCCGGCTCCAAATAAAAGGTGTAAACGGGGTGTTATATGGCGTTTGGTTCGTTGTTTCTCAGTGGATATTAATGAAATTTGGTGTATGTCCGGGTTGGGACATGGAATACAATAACGTTTGAATTGTTTTTAAATTCACAAATTTGTTGATTTTATTAAACTTTTTCGTTCTGAAACACACTATAAAGTGTAAACGGCCGGCTCCAATTAAAAGGTGTAAGCGGACTTGATGTCGCATTATCTTCTTTGTTTATGAATGGATATGACTGAAATTTAGAACATATGTCCGGGTTATGACATGGAATACATTAACTTTTGAATTGTTTTTAAAATCACAAATTTCTTGATTTTATTCAACTTTTCGTTCTTTCGTTCTATAAAGTGTAAGCGACCGGCTCTAATTAAAAGGTGTAAGCGGCTTGTGTGCTTTGCGTTATAGGTAATCGGATTAACTAATTGGCGACTCTAGACTATTGTGTTTTGGGAAAACTGTTACATATATCCTAAGCATAAAGATTCTTATCTCCTTGTTGCACGTCTTATTTCCATTCTTGAAACGTATGTGATAGTCGTAATAGGTTTGAATTTGACTTACTAAACGAATTTCATGTAGACGTATAGGCCTATACATGCAATATGATAGCAGAAAAAACTGGCATTCACTTTTGTCACAAGTGCGTTACAATAATTTTGGATTCATTTCGAACAAAGATATTATTTTTACAACGCTCTCCATCACCACAACCAAACTGAAACAACTAGAAAGATGGAAACCTGACATCGTCGTCATACAGTTAGGCGGCAACGATATATTATATTCTATGAATTTAATGTTTTTATATTATTTAAATTTTATGCAATGCGATTAAATTTATTTTATTATGTATTTCACTTACTAAATTATTATTTCCCCAAAAACCTCAAATGATGCAAAACACCCAAGACTAATAGTCTAGTCTGTCTAGAGTCGTCAGTTAGTTAATCCGATTACCTATACCGCTAAGCACATAAGCCGCTTACACCTTTTAATTAGAGCCGGCCGTTTACACTTTATAGTGTGTTTCAGAACGAAAAAGTTTAATACAATCAACAAATTTGTGAATTTAAAGACAATTCAAACGTTATTGTATTCCATGTCCCAGCCCGGACATATACACCAAATATCATTAATATCCATTGAGAAACAACGGACAAAACGCCATATAATACCCGTTTACACCTTTTATTTGGAGCCGGCCTCGGCCTCGGCATACACTTTATAGTGTGTCCCCTAAAAAGTGTACTCCGACCCCGACGTCGACTCGAGAAAATGTGTACTCGGAACATATATTTTTGCATATCTTTCCCACTTTATGGGAAAAAAATAATTCTTTTGCTAAATTATATGCTACTATGCCAATTTATTACATATGTAATAAAAATATTACCGAAAAAATTACTAACATACTTTTTAATAGCATTTTTACTTCGAAAACACACATCTACTCCGATTTTAAATGACCATCAGATCTGCGAGAGCTTCTGAAAACAAAATGCGGCATAGTTGGAGTCATATTAGTCTTGATTGACAGCCGTCTTGTTCCAATAGAGTATGCTTGGAGTCAGGTCCGTCCTGGTTAGAGTCATTTCGGCCAATTTGGCCGGTTACTTCATGTGAGTTTTTCATCTGACGTGTGTGTCGGAATAATGATGTGGAGGATTTATGTAAATGTTAGCCCAAACTACATTTCCAAGTAACGATGGTTTTGTTGTTTATTTTGAGGAATAATACCGCGTCAGATGAATTCAGCCCAAATATGTTAACAGTTGTCGTGTAAAACATTCGGCAGTAAGTTAGCGTTATTTAGTATTTGTGGATGTCCTTTAACATGGGGAAAATAGACTACTGCGCTTGAACGAGCATGTGAATTGTCGTTTTTAATGTATAGCAACTTTATAATCAATAACAGAGGCATTCTCTGTCAAATAAGGTCGCTCTATTTACGATACCAATTGGGGAACTTTGTAAATTAAATTACGCGTAAACTTAACCTGCTGCAAATAGAAAAGGTGTCGGAATCGGCGTACTCGCCCCAGGGCTAACTCGCCCAATCGCCGCGTGCCAACTCGGAATAAAAGGCCAACTCGGAATAAAAGATGCATACGGGGTGTTATATGGCGTTTGGTCCGTTGTTTCTCAATGAATATTATTGAAATTTGGTGTATATGTCCGGGCTGGGACATGGAATACAAGAACGTTTGAATTGTTTTTAAATTTACAAATTTGTTGATTTTATTCATTTTGTTTTCGTTCTGAAACACACTATAAAGTGTATATAATATAATAACGAACACGAGACATACATAATTTATGAACTGTTAACAAAAGATATCAAATTCAATACATGAAAAAGATGACTCAGTGGAGTTTATAAAGTGAACATAAAAACATTGAGGTAAGAATCTTTTTAAGGAATTCAACTTTATTTAATGATAATAAACACATAAATTAAAATAACAAACATGAGACATACATGATTTATAAACTGTTAACAAAAGATATCAAACTCAATACATGACAAAGATGACTCAGTGAAGTTTATAAAGTGAACATAAAAATATTAAGGTAAAAATCTTTTTAAGCATTACTAAACCGTTTAGCACAGTCCACTTCACTCATCCGATCATCACTAAACTTCATATTTATCTTGATATTGATCTATCAGATGAGAGCTATCAAATATTTTTTTAATTTTATAGGAAAAAATGGTCGCCAGCGGCCATATTGCATTTACGTTATATGTTATCGCGTCATGTCGATATCTAGAATTACTTAGAAATTTCACCTTTCCAGATTCATAATTGCTCCATTGACTGTAACAGATGGAATTATTCCCCTCTTCGGATAGAGTGTCACTGAAACTTTATTTTGTCAGACTGTCTGTATAGTCACTGATTATATATGGCAATAATCTGTAATAAGATGTAGCACTATTTTATTTTATATTTACATGCAGTGCTGTTTTTATACAACAATTCTAATCCCCCCTAGATCATCATGTGATCGACCATACATCGCGCGAGGACCTGGTTGAATTAAAGGGGGTTTTTATGGATAACTTCTGTCCTCAAGCTAGATTATACTTATGACATTTAATGGCATGTTTCTAACATGGAGGGTTAGATATGCGTGAGACACCACCACTCTTCAATTCACACCAAGTTATCAGCTGTCATATTCGGATATTAGAACCCATAGCCATGATATATGGTTTATTTTGTGTATACTAGTAATATTGTTATTTTCAGTACCTTTATATACCAGTACTGTGTATAACAATGCATATACATTAATCCATGTATACATGTATATTGATTCAACGGATTCAGTGGTTTTGTCCATCAGTCTATCAAATTTGCGGGGAAAACATGGCCACAAGCAGTACACCCTGTTAAATTTCGAATTTGAATCAATTGGCGCACCCTGCAGCCAGCTTTTATTGGAGAACTTTTTCTCATGTGGATAGTTTGAGTCACCGCTAGATGTGAGCCATGTTTTGTTCTCAAGCTGTCCTTGTGAAGACATCACTGCCAGCGGTGATCTTGAATTTTACTATTTTTATGGCTAAATAATTTGGTTGATCCTACAGACGACACCCCTTGTCCGATCGTCACCAGATTCCACAATGATCTTCTGGATAACTAGGGGGGGAGTAATCTAATTTTCCCGAATTTCGTTAAAAAACATTACCACAGGCAGCAATTTGGTATCTTACTGTTTGATCCTCTTTTGCGTGACTGAATTGTTTAGCAACTGTACAGTCATATCCCTCATCTGATAGTCACAACACTTTATATTGATCTTCGGGCTGACAACTAGATGGGAGCTATCGAATGCTTTGAATTTTTTTGGAAAACATTGTCGCCAGCAGTCATCTTCTATTTTGGTTTTTATATACATGTATATCTCTTCATTCGGATAGCCAGTATTACGTAGGTACTTCAACTTTCCGCATTCCTGTCATCATTTGAAATATAAAAATTTACCTGATACCATGCACCCTTCAAAATTTGTTTCGTCGTATCTATTTTAATGACCCGTATGGTAATATTGATACAGATATATTTGTCAAACATTTCTTTGTACAATATACAGGTATTTAGTTTGTAACTAAATCTAGAAATATATAATAGTAGCTGGTGGACCCTACTTCGTCCGGGATGTTCCCCTCTGATTTTCGGAGAATTGCGCGATTTAACCTTGAATTAACCATTTTAAAGGTGAACGTCATGTCGGGTCACGATTTGACCCGCCCAAAACACTCCCCGGACAAAAGTCACGACAAAAGTACCCGTCGAAATCCGCCCGGCTTTACCCGATTTGACCTTGAATTGACAATTTTGAATGTCAAGATCAGGTCAGGGTCATAATTTGACCCACCCGAAACACTCCTGGGACAAAAGTAACAGTAGGTATTATATTTCGTTGAAATACTTCGTTTTACCAGATTTGACCTTGAATTGATCTTTTTGAATGTCAAAGTCAGGTCGGGATCAAGATTTGACCCGTCCAAATAGTCCAGAAACATGCCTACATCAGCACGTTCGAGAACATGGTCCCACGTGAAATTGGACCCGTCAATATTGCTCCCGGGATCGAAGTAGTCCTACACACAAATTTTTAGTCGGATCGGTCAAGGTCCAGAAACATGCCTATGAGCGAGGTCAAGTTGACACGTTAAATACCAAATCCGAGTCGGATCAGTCGAGCAGTGTTAAGAGTCTATAACACATACACACATGCATTCATGCATACACACATACATACAGACAGGTGTTCCAAAATGTATAATCGATAGCTACAACAATTCTATGGTAGATAGTTCACGGCCGACCTGATGCATGCATCTTAGTTTTCTTGTAGCTACTATGCCAGAGAGGTTCATAAAACATCGCTGATTTTACCTGTATGATAGGTCAGTGGACACAGAGAGGTTATTCACATGGCACAGAGTGGATGTCAAATTCAATTCAATTCAATAAAAGATAGTATGATTGTATCTATGGAATAATTATCTTCCATTGAATTGAATTGAATTTGCCGGACCATATGTGTACCAATTGTCCTAGAAAATAAACCCTTTTTATTAAAGGTACTCAATCCGATTCGATGGTCCCCATATAATCAGATTCCAACAACAACAACATTTTTAGAAATGCCGCTTCAGTTATCAGAATCGATTAATTGCCCAAAAATAATGCTAACTACAGTACTGTCAACTATATAGTATAAAATTGCCCGAAATGAATTATTTAGCAACATGTTGTTCGACGAAATTTGGCCTTATTATCAACAGAAAGCCTCTTGATTTTAGAGTTATCCATCTTCATCCGCAATTTGGTCCTAGACTGTCGACTGTTTACTGGGCCACTTAATTCTCGACGGTGAAAAATAATAGATTTCAAAACTCGATATCTAATAACTCGGAGTTTGATAGGTGGATTCCTCGACTCGAATCAAATATTTTTTACCCCAGAATCCAAAGAAATAGTAATTAAAAATTGGTGGGCGCTTAATCGGATTATCCATCTTTAAATACCATTTGATGCTAATTGCTCATTAATTTTGTGAAAATCTATTCGAAATATGTGTTTAGTAGCGTTGTGCATGACTTAAAATTACCACGAAATCACACGTTATCTCCAGATCATTGACATATTATGGACTTTTTCGGGTGCGTAGATCTGACAAGTTAGTATACCCAGGCGCTATGCATCATGATAACTATAGGAACGTAGCATTATACTAACATTGCCGAAAAACTCAAAGAAATCGACCATACCACTCCATAGAAATCATCGTCTGAACTACGCTTAAAGGCACGTGCGGCCTTAATTGTCGAAAATATTCATATTTGTTCCAAACACCGTGAACAGAAAAACATTAAAACGCATACAGTTCCGTTCATATATACCATGACCATCGCGTAAATAGCATGTTATCATGAAGACCTACTATATTTTACCTAAGCAAGAGCCTGATTGTGTTACAGAAGACAGCACAATGCTACTGGCTAATCAAACACAAATGGCATAAACGCTCTTTATAAGTTCCATATCAGGTATTCACCAACAAAGAACGCTCTTTATGTTTACCATCATAATATAAACAAACACCAGAAAAGTTACTTTTTATGCTTTTGTTTACATAACAATGGTCAAATATATGATCATAACATACTGTTTATGCGATATTTCTTATTTGTATGCGGTAAAAGTCTATCTACATTTTGATGTTCTTTCTGTTTGTGGCGGTTTTTGACGGGTGGATATATTTTCACAGGATACCCACCGCCAAGGCCAACCGTGTCTTTAATTGTAAATATATACATCTCGATTCCGGACGCAACAATCAGCGATAAACTAACGCAAATTATTTCGCCACCAAGAGTCATTGCATTTAATTAATATATAAGAATGACGATGTGCTGTAAATTTTGATTGGTATTCGTAAAAATAACTACCTTGAGCAAGATTATTTTCCACTTATAATATATTTTATCAACCAACCGGAGTGTTTCATATCAATTTAATGGAAAATGACTGAGCGAAAACGTAAGTTTTTGAGGAAAAAGAAGGAAACGCCAAGGCGGAGTTAATAAAAACACTACCGGTACGATTAGCAGTCAGCAAATGTAGCTTTATCAAAGGCGAACTAGACAAAGAATTTGTGGAAAAGACAATTCTCTTCTGGGACAAATCGGGATCGACTACCACCAACTGTTACAGACTCACTTTCATCAGACGGAGTTTTGGAAGATTTGTTAAAAGACACGGACCTTTTCACACGTCCATCTTTTGGACCGGCACGTGTGACCTAACAACACTGGTCGCCGGTGAATACTCCATCATCAGGAGCCAAAATACAGTCAATCGACTAACTCGACAATACCAAGAACTATACAGAGAAGTTATAGAAGACAAAGAGACTACAGACTAACAACCATCGATACTCAGGCCTACTCACTCACATATTGGAACAACTATCGATACGACAAGCAGACGAGGAAACACCGAGACAACCCGTCGAAATTTGAACACCCAAGCACCAGCTATACAACATGCAGAACGGTACCAGCGAACCAACAAAATCAACTAATTGAACAAGTCAGACATCTAAACAACGAAGTCGGGGGCATTCAGCAAAAACCACCATAGAAACTCTCCCGAATTATCAACCTGACCTGCACATGCACTTACAAGACGAAACACCCTGACATGCAGATATGGGGACCAAGTACAACTACCAACAGTTTACTGTACAGAAAAGATGGCATCCACCCTAACGAACT
Organism: Siphonodentalium dalli; assembly: GCA_032622095.1. Taxonomy (NCBI): domain Eukaryota; kingdom Metazoa; phylum Mollusca; class Scaphopoda; order Gadilida; family Siphonodentaliidae; genus Siphonodentalium; species Siphonodentalium dalli. The sequence goes on from CP136063.1 coordinate 276,199,513, forward strand.
ACTTATAGCCAAGTCTGGCTCAGAAAAAAATAGGAACCAGATCCATAATCCATGGTGGTATATCATAATAAAAAGAATATGGGTCGGTATTGGCTGAACCATATATTATACCCCGCACCAGAAAGAACACACACCGGACCACACGACGACGGCATGCAGGGTATGCTTGGGCTGAACCATGCTACATCCTATATACCACTAAACCAGAAAAACCAGACACTATATAAGCAAGTCACCTCAAATACACAGAAACGGCATAGGCAAGGGCTGTACCACACTGAACCACCACCAGATAGCCATGAAAAATGAGACACAAGCGCGAAACAGCAACAAAACACCTACGCCCCCACCAATAATCGCTGATATCGAACAAAAAAGTACGCAAGTACGCATACAGCAAACATAAATATAATTACACCCTTGTATTTTGAGTATGCGAAGGCGCAGTGACCTGGACACTCAACACGTGAGTATGTTGTGACAACTGTGATGTTTGACATCACTATGCATGCGTCGACCTTGACTCAGCAGAAGACAGTTCACTAGAAGAGAGACACAGTCAAGAATGGAAATGCTCGAACTGTGCCAGCATCAACATCGACAGCTTCACGTTCCATGCTTATGAATTATCTACATCAAAATACTGCCACACACAAGTCACTTGACAACTCCATACAAAGTGTGGACTCAACATTCGACCGGCTCATAAAAGCAGCCCAAAAATTGACAAACTCACAACAGATCCAACAGATTAGCATCCCAAAACACTTTCAACACACCAATGAAAGATAACATCATATTGCTAATAGTAAACTGTATAGAAGCCAAGTCAACAACAAGGTAGAGCTAGAGATGGCAACCACCAACATAAAGCCAGGCGTCACCATCGGCACGGCATCATGGTTAGAGACAAGGAAAAGAGCCAACCCAAAATGCCATCAAGTCAGCTGAGATCTTTCCTGAATAATATATAGCCTATAGTAACGATCGTGACACTACGGGTAAAGGAGTCTTCGTCGCCATACACAAAGAATCGGTTGCAATAGAGAATGAACTGCCACATAATACATTACAGACTGTGAAATCGAAAGGATAAACTGTCAATACAAGGATTCAAGAACTTACACACATATTAAGTTTTTATGGCAGACATAAACAATCTGAAAAAAAATCCGTCAAATCACTGTCAGAAAAGAAAATTCTAGCTTCATCATCGGAGGAGACTTCAACTGCCCGGACATCGACTGGGACAATATGGCGGTACGGCCAGGGCACACGACCAAGAGAAACAGAAAGACCGCATCGACGTATGTACAGAACTGGGGTTAAATTAAATAATTACAAGAGGAACCAACCAGAGAATGAAATTTCCTTGTTCTTATCATCACAAACAACTCATCACTATTGGAATCCACTATTTCAATACCGGGCATATCGGACCACAATATGATTATTGCTGATTGTTCTCCAACACCATCACCCAATAAACCTTAAAAGAGAACGAAATATCCTTTTCACGTAAAGCAAACTCGACTGGTATAGCTGCAGATGTGAATGAGTTGTCAGCTCAAATACCCGCAACCGACATCAAGAAGAGGTTCGTGACACCACCAACGATGTCGTGGAACAAGAAAAGAGTACCAAAAAGGACCAAGATGCCGGCGTAATAACTCTCACGGATCAATAGAAGATTAAAACTATTGCTGAGGAAGAAAGCAAAACTTCACCGGAAAAAATAGGAAGTTGGAGGGATTAAAAAAAAACATCAGAACATGTGCGGACGGGAGATGAAGAAATCAGAACAAATAAAGAAGGGGAAAGATAAGAAGACATCAAAACCCTTTCGATGGTCCTACATGAAGGAAACAGGAACAATACAGAACAGACACCACTAACACAAAAGAGAATAGACGGCGGAATTACTGAATAGCCATTTTCAGAGGCGCATAACATTATTATTATCGACAAGAGCCATGCAGACAACATTCCCAATATAAAGGGCTCAAAACTCTGGCCCAACCACTTAGTCTAACCGCCATATTCAACACATGGGCGAACTTAATATCTTTCAGATGTGTCAATCTCTGCATGTTACAGGACTGATTAAAAATAATTGTCTCCGGTTGTCTGTTAAATTACATTGCAATCTAAACTGTCACTGAAGTGATGCGCACGACATGCGACACATGTACAGAAAAACAAGTTAATGGCGCAGTATCGGTTGCGGCAGACGTGTCTTCTCTGTGGGGCCATTCACAAAGTGGACTTCATGGTAATTATTTGGGGAAGTTATCACTTACGGGCTGTTATATACACAATTCTACAAATAAGATAGTGACCATTTAGTTTACAATTTTTTTCTTCAAAAATCTTATCATAAAGCGATTTCATGTATTGACAAGAATCTTGTAAAACCTGGTGCTTTAACATCGTTGATAATCCACCAGAGGACAGCGACCCTGATATGGAGATTGGGGCGCACTGTGCCAGTGGAAGAACATAATTATGCCCCCACAGACGAAGTTTGGTAGGGATATAGAAAGCTCTGTCAGCGAACCAGTTACTGCCCCGGAGCGCGAAGCACGACAAAGAGACACAACTGTATATGGAGATTGGGGCGCACTGTGCCAGTGGAAGAACATAATTATGCCCCCACAGACGAAGTTTGGTAGGGATATAGAAAGCTCTGTCAGCGAACCAGTTACTGCCCCGGAGCGCGAAGCACGACAAAGAGACACAACTGTATATGGAGATTGGGGCGCACTGTGCCAGTGGAAGAACATAATTATGCCCCCACAGACGAAGTTTGGTAGGGATATAGAAAGCTCTGTCAGCGAACCAGTTACTGCCCCGGAGCGCGAAGCACGACTGTATATGGAGATTGTGGATATAGAAATGACTTCCGCACATTCATGTGTCCGTCCAGCCGTCGCTCTATCTGTAACATCTATTGAGGTCTCGATCAATCTAAGTCAACGTGCCCGGATTTGAATTATCTGTGCGCCTGTTGAGTGTGGGGAAAAGGATGTCCGCAACGAACGGGTGGCATATTCCACATCGCCGCCCCATTTACAAGAGAATAGCTTGTTTAATTAATCGTCTAAGAATGCCACATTACATGGTCGGATATTGGTTAGGTTCTTCGCCATCGTCCGTACAGTGATTGCTATCTTACGTTCTCCGAATGCTATTTAATTACCGCCCATCATGTCACTTTTCAATTATGCTATCCGAATTTTTTTTTTCGATACAGAACACACGAACAAGTACATTTCTCGCGTATATATATAGATATGCATTCCATGTTTGCTTTATCAATCATATATCGAAAGATATTTGCCTGCAGCACATAATGCTTATACCCATGGAATGCACATTGATGATTGATTCAAACGAGTTATGGGGAACATTTGGCAGTCACGTGTTATGTGTCAATTTATCCATTATAGTATATGTACCATTCATATACGATGTTCCATGTGCTGGGTTATTACGCTGTCAGTTAACTGGACCATTATATATAGGCCCAAATACTAAGCCAAAAATAATCCTTCCAAGACGCAAAACAATAGGGTTCTACCAAGAAATTTTAGATGAGAGGCTACCCACTGAAAAGTATACATATATGGCAGACTTGCAACTGTTGACCGCTCCGAATACACACCGTGCATACAGCATATCCTACTATTTACATATAGATGATAGTATACTTGTTGTTGCAGATAGCAGTACAGTACATGCGCCTTTTATTGCCCAAATTGTTTTTTTTCCCTGACCCACCCTCCGACTATATATAAACGCATATTAACTCGAACAAAATGGTCACGATGACCATCGAGTTTCACCCAAGCCTAAAAGTTTAGTGCGCCTGTCATTTGCAGAATGAGGTCCCCAGAGGGTTAATTTAGTGACACTATACCACAAAGCGGGCTAGCATCACTAATACACCATCTGGGGACCTCCTCATTCTGCTTAGGTCTCATCTTCTCTGGAAAGTTTCTTTATTATCAAATTTCTATAGCAACTTGGATTCTATTTCTTTTTTTTAGTTAAGTTTCTCTATATCACCAAATTGGCAGACGACACATTGTATAATTGAGGTTCCCAATGGGTGTACATCATAATATTCATCATTCGGGAACTTCAGTATGAGTCTATGTCTCCCATAGAAGATGAGGTCATGCAGAATGAGGTCCAAACAGGATGAAATTGGTGATGCTGTGCGGGATAACGTCACTAAATTCATCGTCAGAGGAACTCTTCTGCAAATGACAGGCACATTAAACTCATGCTTGGACTTGACGTGTGGGTGTAATAACTGTACTATGATTTGACAAAGCGTTCAAGCGCATTTCACTGAATGACAACAATCGATTGTTGAAATAAGAGCATTAACTGATAATACAGGAGCACAATTATGGTTATAGGAAACATTACTCATGCAGACGACAGTTTAATTGATCTGAACATTTCCTATACATTTGTCACAATGGGAGATGGACCCTGGCCAGCGCAACAACAAGAGACTTCACTAAAGTAAACATTCATATTTGAGCTTGACAATCGAAGACAGACCAATTGGTTTAAAGCCAGTAAAGGTAGAAGGGATGACAATATAACATTGTAACGAAGTCTAGACGGCACATCGATGCAAACCTTGCTATGTACCATCGTTTACAATAATTCACAAAATGAAAGTGTCCATGACACTGTAGCTCAACTTTGCGAAGAAATTACATTTTTGTGATGAGCAATAAATGGAATGATGAATTGAATTTTGAAATCCAAGATGGCAGCTGGCACTTTTTTTGCCGAACGACCCCAAAATGACTCGTTCCCTCGGACAAAGGTATGACCTGTAGCCCACGCCAATGGATTTAATAATGCAAAGAGTAAAATCCAAGATGGCTGTCGGTGGCCATGTTTTATGATCGAATGACCCCAAAATAACTCGTTCCCATCTACATATCAATATTAACATGAATGACAAATTTCATGAAGATCAGACGAACAATCTGGCTGTAGCCCGTGCTAATGGATTGCATTTGGAAATCCAAGATGGTCGTTGACAGCCATGTTTTTTTGCCGATTGACCCCAAAATGACTCGTTCCCATCTACATGTCAATGTTATCATCCATGACCAATTTCTTAATGATCGGACCAAAGATACGAATTGTAGCCCGTGCCCAAGCATTTAGTCATGCAAAGAGTAAAATCCAAGATAGCTGCCAGCGGCCATGTTTTATGGCCGAATGACCACAAAATGACTCGTTCCCATCTACATGTCAATATTAACATCCACGACAAATTTCATGATGATCAGAAGAACACTTCGGCCTGTAGCCCGTGCTAATGGGTTGAATTTTGAAATCCAAGATGGCTGCTGGCGGCCATGTTTTTTTACCGAATGACCCCAAAATGACTCGTTCCAATCTACATGTCAATTTCAACAGCCATGACAAATTTCATGACGATCCGACCAAAGGTACGACCTGTAGCCCGTGCTAATGAAATTAAAGTTGAGCTAAAAATGGCGGTGTGAGATTATAGAGATGCACACAAGGCGTGGCTAAATATATGGTCGTAAAATTGGCGCCATACGCGTTGAATATCAAATTGCACCCCTTTTGAAGATCGAGTCAGACCGGAAATCCCTATTGTATAGCATACATGTACATGTTATAAGTGGTGGTTATAACTTGTACAAGGGCGATATTTTCAGCAAACATTGATGTATCGGAGTTCTGTTTGTGGTAAAGTTATGACCAAGAGATCCTTGTAGTTTGCCACATTGCGTGCATATGTGCTGAAGCTCTTTTCGAGAATATACATGTACAATATAGTAACGATAGTTGGAAAAGAAATAAAAGCACATACATTACCTATACAATTTAGTAAACGGAAACCATTATGCTACACATTAAATACTCCAAACTGGGAAGTTTTATTTTATTGGAACAAGATTAGAGAAACATAGCTATAATATATATAAATATAGCACTCACTGTGGATTCACAATTACTGCAGTTGTTAATGTTGGGCAAAACCTCATTTACTCCAAACTCATAGAATCATTGTATTGTTTTAAACTTACACTAGTAAGGTAACCACCATTATTCGTGAAAGGCACTGAGGACACATTTGATAAAGTAATTCAAAAAGTAATGCAAAGTGGTCTGAGGTTAAATGTACTCAATTCGATCAGACGCTCCTAAATTACTATTTCTTTGGCTTCGGGGGTAAACAATATTTAATTTGAGTCGAGGAACCCACCCATCAAAGCTCAGAGTGATCAGATATCGATTTTTGAAGTTTGTTATTTCTCGAGATGTGTAATAATATGTGGCCCAGAAATACGTGGTCAAAATGAGGGTCTCGATAAAAATTGCGGATGAAGATGGATAACTCTAAAATCAAGTGGTAATGCGGTAAAATTTCGTGATACTTAAGTGATAACAATTAAGGCCATATTTTGTTGAACAAAATGTTGATAAAATAACAAGTTTTGGGAAATTTGATACCATAGTTGACAGTGGTTAGCATTATTTTGTTGCAATAAATCGATTCTGATAACTAAAACGTATTTTGAAGAAATGTTGTTGTTGTCGTTGTTGTATCTTGATGCTATGTGGACCGTATGATCGGATTGAGTGCCTTTAAACACAATGGGTGACAAATGTGAAAACGCTGCACCGTTCATTATGATATAAAGAAAATCGGCAAACGGTGTTTTATGGCGGACGCCGCCGAAACCACATTCGTCCTTAGCGAATTAAGGTACATTTAATACATGATTATATCAGTAAAAATATCGCCTTGATAACCTTTGGGAAACGCGTTATAGGTCTCAGGTCGTCTTGTACTGATTGGCCTAATTTTTTGCGTGTCGTGTATCGACCTAGTTTGAACAGGACCGGCTTGTATAATAGATCAAGGCGAGTATAATTCCAGGGTACGAACCGCAACAAGTGTTTAACCCTTTACCCAACAAAACCCCTTATAGAGCCCCACATAGACTGGAGCAGACGACACTCTGCAGTGCATGCTTCCATCTGTGTGAGGCTCCCTGTGGGATAAATCTCTTAATTAACCCTTTACCCAACAAAACGTCCAAAAACGCCCAAATAAAGCTTCAACAGCCTAAAATATCTTCGGTCTGTCTCAATAAAACCATACATATATGGATATCATTGGAACCGGTTCATTGACCACATTGTGATGGTTACAGTTATGCCCTGTGCCAATGCATTCTCTTATATATGCGAGTCGACCATAGGTCGCCTCGCATATATAAGAGAATGCATTTGCTCTTCTTTGACAATTTTATCATTTTTAATATGTGTTAAGCCAATGCATTCTCTTATATATGCGAGGCGACCTATGGTCGACTCGCATATATAAGAGAATGTATTGGCACAGGGCCGTTCTGTTTGGGTAAAGGGTTAAAGAAACTTGTTTGCTGTATGTTTGGTTTGGAGGGGAGGGTATATATAGTATCCTCTATATGTTTCCGTCTATATACAAAGGGATTAAATAGGCATCGGAATGTGAAACCATATAACCCCTGCCATCAGCATGGCACTGCGTATATGTTACGGGTTGTCCTCGATGTGTGAAATGATCGATGTAGCTTTAGTTAAATCGGATAATGGCTCGATCGAATCTCAGTTCGAGCGGAAGAACAGAATAATTCTCGTCAAATCGGATTGTATATTTATCTGCTATAATAACATGTTAAACCAACGGATGCATTTAATTCATTAAATGGAAACGGAATTAACGATCTATATATGCCTGTCTATTATACCGATCGCAGCACTGGAAAATGAGATTGCGAGTTCCATATCTATATAGTAGAATATGCGGTGTACCAACGATTCATTTGCGTTGTATAGTTTGGCTCGTGTACAACAGTCCTACACCAGTATAACTGTGGACTACTTGCGGATTCAGTATACTGGAATACCGGCAACGATTCCTGATATATAAATATATAGCTGCTCGTATATTTGTGAGTAAACACTTGTGCTCTGCTATCAGGTTGTCGTGTGGTTTTCAACGCTGGAATAAAACTGAATGGCGGAAACGGGATAATCTGCATATTCGGTTGACAACCTCAATCACCGCGATATCGTGGGAATTATATCTGGTGGTTACTGGGAAAATCTATACATGTGGTTCTACACGTCGCCCAAATTCATATAGGCCGAGATTCAAGTACCTAAACCATTCATATATCGTGCTGGAAGTTGGACCATCAACAACAACTTACTGTGACAACTATTTCATTAAAATGGATGGTCAAAGTACAATATAATGACGTTTCCGTGTCCACAGAGCACATGCAACATGTCAAATGTGAAGCTGGTTAGGACATACATGTAAATACTGATGATGGTATGACAGTGAAATATTGTTCCTGGGTTTTTATACTAAACGAAACTTACGGCATGGACATTTACGTGTGCTTTTGTTATATATTCACCCACAAACAAATACGGATATATTAGTTGCTCTGTTAAGTTTTGCAATGAGTGATGGAAACTTCCCATGTAGTGGTGCTGTGTTTGATAGTGGTCAGACTTCTAATGCCTGGTCGTTAGGACATGTGTATTCACATTGGGAGAGTCAGCTAACGCCTTCCTACAGACCAGCAGCAGAAGAAAAGAAACCCGAGAAAAAGGTTCGAAAAGTGGACAAATTCAAGGCTGCGGAACGTGTTGTAGAAGCAGCCAGAGAATTAGAGAGGGCGGTCGGTAAAAAGAAGGGACGCATTTCAGGCTTGTCTAATTCTCGACAGTCTTCCAAATGGCAGGTTACTGCCAACACTATTGTATATACACCCAAGTGAAATTTCTACTGTTTTCAGAAACTAGTGAGATGCAATGGTTATTATCAAAGCGTATAACGATAAACTTACCAATTGGACACAATCATGTTTATGGGCAATGAGCACGTGATTGACATATGTGCAAGAGGAATTGTAAACATGGCAAAGTACAATATATTTAGCTGATATATATCTCTCAACATTTATGGAAGACAATTAAATATATATATTCACCACCCCCATGTCCGATTGCGTCCAAATTACGATGTCCTGAGGCACATATTAGAATACGACATGCAAAATGTCAGGCCAATGGGTACAAGACAACCTGAGATATAACGCGTTCCCAAATGTCATCAAGGCGATATTTTTACGGATATAAAACGTTACCTTCTCTAAAGACGAATGTGGTTTCAGTGGCGTCCGTCATAAATTCCGGACAAACTCTGCGCACCAGCTTTATTCATATCGTTATCAGCGGTGATGATATTTTAATGCATGTCATTGGTCATTTCTTTTTATCTCAGACGACTTAAAGGGGAATATATATGAGCCAAAAAAGAGCGTTCCCTATCAGCTTAGAATATATATACATGGAGGAAATTGGTACATAATGGCCAGGGTAATATGGGATAGGCGCCTTCGACCTCATATGTTTTAAAGGGGAACTGATACATTGCATGATTAATAATGTTTATTATCAGCTCAGAACATATGTGGGAAAATTGGTGCACAGAGGTAACAATACACGGGAAATGTCACCGGATGTTAACACAAATGAGAGTGGAAATTTGGACGCTAGGCCCGTTTCAGAATTAACAATACAACATTTGAGAAATATGCAAACTACAATTTTATTATCATTTCCCAATTAATGATAATTTGGCACTCCTAATCCAAAATCAACACATAAACGGCACCTATTAGTGGGAGGGGTGGGAATGATCAGAAATGTTTACAAGAATTAAGACTTTGTACAAGTTTATCTTGGCATTGCGGGGGGTGAAATAAATAGTAAATATTATGATTGCATCATGTATGTCATATATGCAGGGCGCATGTGCAGGGTGTGCCGATGTATTCACAATCAAAGATTGTTTTTTAAAACAAATTTCAGAAATAATTGATGGCTCCCATCTAGAGGTCACCCCGAAGATCCGTATGAAGTTTGCTTACGATCGAATGAGGGATGTGGCCTGTAAGGTGTGCCTAGGATTTAGTCATGCAATCTGAAATCCAAGATGGCTGCTGGTGGCCAAGATTTAAAAAAAAATTCAGAAATGATAGATGGCTCCCATTTAGAGATCACCCCGAAGGTCCGTGTGAAGTCTGATGACGATCGGATGAGTGATGTGGCCTATAGAGTATGCCAAAGGATTTAGTTATGCAAAGAGTAAAGTCCAATATGGCTGCTGGTGGCCATGTTTTTCATAGAAAATCACTAAAATTTGATAGCTCCCATCTAGAGGCGATCCTAATCATGCCTGTAAATTTCAAAACATTTCTCCAATAAATGCGGGCTGCAGGGTGTGCTGCTGGATTCAAATTTGAAATCCAAAATGGCTACTGGCAGCCATTTTTTTTTTTTAACGAAGGAAAAAATCGATGGCTCCCATCTAGAGATCATCCTGAAGATCCATATGAAGTTTGGTGATGATCGGATGAGGCATGTAGGGTGATGATCGGATGAGGGATGAGGGATGAGGCATGTAGGGTGATGATCGGATGAGGGATGAGACATGTAGGGTGATGATTGGATGAGGGATGAGGCCTGTAGGGTGATGATCGGGTGAGGGAAGAGGCCTGTAGGGTGATGATCGGATGAGGGATGGGGCATGTAGGGTGATGATCGGATGAGGGATGAGGCCTGTAGGGTGATGATCGGATGAGGCCTGTTGAGTGATGATCGGATGAGGGATGAGGCCTGTAGGGTGATGATCGGATGAGGGATGAGGCCTATAGGGTGAGCCAAAGGAAATTATTGATGGATGGACAGATGCCAATAGCTCAAACTTTGCAAAGTAAAGTTGAGCTAAAAAGGGGGCAGCTAGTTTCAACATTTACCCAATATTTTTTTCTTTTGTAACACGATATCATGGGTGGGTCTCGCTTCTTAAGAGGAATAAATTCCGCTGAAAAAAGGCAATTCCATCAGTTCGCACAATTCTTCATTGTTTGTATTGGACCTTCAGTTATCGCTGTGATGCCAATGTCAGCTCATTTAATTCTTCTGTTGCTTTAACCCTTTACCCAACAGAACAGAACGGCCCTGTGCCAATGCATTCTCTTATATATGCGAGTCGACCATAGGTCGCCTCACATATATAAGAGAATGCATTGGCTTAACACATATTAAAAATGATAAAATTGTCAAAGAATGTAGAAAAATATTATAAAAAATGTTAAAAAATGTAAGAAAAAATTATAAAATTGTTAAAGAATGTAAGAAAAAATGGTAAAAAAGAATTTTTTTAGGCCAATGCATTCTCTTATATATGCGAGGCGACCTATGGTCGACTCGCATATATAAGAGAATGCATTGGCACAGGGCATAACTGTAACCATCACAATGTGGTCAATGAACCGGTTCCAATGATATCCATATTTGTATGGTGTTATTGAGACAGACCGAAGATATTTTAGGCTGTTGAAGCTTTATTTGGGCGTTTTTGGCCGGTTTGTTGGGTAAAGGGTTAAATGGTATGGATATTACTATTAAAAGATTTATACAGAGTTCCTGTATAATTCTATGGTGTTCATCCTTGGGTGGATTATATGGATTTCTGGGACCCACTCATATAATGAAAAGCTAAGTAATTGAACATAACTTGCTCATTATTACAAAACAATAGAGGCACTCAAGCCTTGAAATAGTGTGGCTGTCATTTGCAGAATGAGGTCCCCAGAGGGTGAATGCGGGGTAGCATCACTAAATTCACCCTCTGGGGACCTCATTCTGCAAATGACAGACACACTATTTCAAGGCTTGTAGGCACTTGCATAACATTATGGCAGTATTTAACTAGAGGTGGCCCATCCCAATGGGACTAAGGCTACCCTTCATGGCAGCCAGTGGGGGGGGGGGGGTGCACAGGTTCCCATGGTACTAAATATCTGTAACAAGTTTTAAAAAAATTGACACAGATATTTAAGAATAAATGCTCAAACAAAATTAAGTATCTTGAGAAAATTTTATAAGTCGAAAAATGGGAATAACTGCACAAAAAAAAGTTGGACAGACCTCAAGATCGCATGTGCACAGGTTCACATGGTACTAAATATCTGCCCAAAGTAAAAAAGAATGTAGGAATAAAAGCTCGGACAAAGTTGCATCTATGGAGAGACAAGCTGATTCCTATATACCCCCATGCAAGAGAATACCCTTTAAAACATTTCACACCATCTGTCTGCCATATCCTGCTATTTTCACCATTTTTTTCAGAAACTTTTGGAGGTGGGTCGTCAATTTACCTTGGAAAAAACTTTTATTGGAGGGGTGGGTGTCAGAGATCAGATAAGAAAAAACTTGGGTACCACAAAAATAAAAAACAAAATTTAAACCTTTAAAACAATTTTTTCCAGCCCCCACCCGTCTCGACCAACCATTATCGCAAGCTAGTTTTAGTCAAAGGAAACTTGGACTTATAGGGAGAAAGATTAGGTGGACATAAGAAAATTGTAATATACCCCAAATATTGAGGAGAAGTCATCAAAGTATCCAGGAATAATTTTCTTATTATATTCTACATTTCTACATCAGCTCTTAAAACTTGGCTAGAATCGATCAAATATGTTACTGAAAAGAGTAAAACCCAAGATGACTCCTGGAAGCCATGTTTTTTTAACAGAAAAATATGATAGCTCAATATAGTGGTCATCCAAATGATCCATATGAATTCTGGCGACAATCCGATGAGGGATGTCATCTATATAGTGTGCCGAAGGATTTAGTCATGTAAAGAGTAAAATCCTAGATAGCTGCCAGTAGCCATGTGTTTCATTAAAATTTTTCAAATTTGATAGCTCCCATCTAGAGGTGATCCTAAACAAGCCTGTAAATTTTCAAAACAATTCTCCAATAAATGTGGGCTGCAGGGTGTGCTGATGGATCCAAATGTGAAATCCAAGATGGCTGCTGGTGACCATGAATTTTAATGAATTTCAGTAAAAATGGGAGGATCCCATCTAGAGGTCAATCCGAAGATCCATGTGAAGTTTGGTGATGATCGGATTAGAGATGTGACATGTAGGGTGTGCCAAATGATTTAGTCATGCAAAGAGTAAAATCCAAGATGGCCACTGGCCACCATGTTTTTCATCGAAAATAGTTCGAATTCGATAGCTCCAATCTAAAAGTGATCCTAAACATGCCAGTAAATTTTCAAATAATTCTCCAATAAATGTGGGCTGCAGGTCTGACGATTTGAAATCCAAGATGGCTGCTGGCGGCCATGTTTTTTGGCAGAATGACCCCAAAATGACTTGTTTCCATCTACATGTCAATGCTAACAGCCATGGCAAATTTCATAATGATCAGACCAACGGTACGGCCTGTAGCCCTTGCTAATGGATTTTCATGATTTATTACTGAAAACAAAGATGGCCTACAGCAGCCATTGTTTTTGGCATATTCACATCAAAGCATATGGTTCCCATCTGCATGTCAATGTCAACGTACATGGCAAATTTCATGATGATCAGACAAATGGTAGGGCCTGAAGCCCATGCTAATGGATTGAATTTTGAAATCATAGATCGCTGTTGGCGGCTATTTTTTTTTGCCGAATGACCCCAAAATGACTCATTCCAATCTATATGTCAATGCCAACAGACATGATAAAGTTCATAATGATCCGACCAAAGTTATGACCTGTAGCCTGTGCTAATGGAAATTGTTCACAGACGTATGCACGATATACGCATGTGTGTATGTACAAAATATGGATACTAACCCATGGAAATAGCTCAAACTTTACAAAGTAAAGTTGAGCTGAAACATAGTCGTTCACACACGTTCCAAACTCCAGGAAATTATGTGGGAGATACACGGTAATGCCCTAAATAATCGACTCCTTAACAACAGCAGAATTATTGGTAATTTTTCAGGATTTAGTCGAAAATATGGCTTGTTGCCATTCATTGGAAAGCTCTCAGTGAGATCTTTCCGATGAATGGCAACAAGCCATATTTCCGACTAAATCCTGAAAAGTTACCCATAATTCTGCTGGTTTAAGGAGTCATTTATTTAGGGCTCACTGTATGTAAAACAATAGATCCACATCCAGTGTTCACGCTGGACCGAAAAAAACTTTAGCCAAAAGTTTAGCCAAATGAAAATTTTATTAGCCAAATGAAAAAAACTTTAGCCAAATGTTGTTTGGCCAAATTAAAAAGAACTTTGGCCAAATTAAATCATCGTTTTCTGTTCGGTTCACAATTAATGACTAAAACGTAAAATCTAACAGACACATGGTAAAATACACAATAATTTAAATAATGTTGATGAACTAGAAGTATTTTTATATATATCATTTATTAAAAATTTATTAATCTTTATGTGAAAGAGTGATTTGGGGGGGGGGGGGGGGAATAACCCGGGATTGTCCCTCTTAATGTCATTATTTTTTTGTTTTATATCAATATCTTTTTTTAAATCATTAAATATTTATCCTTGCGAAAATATCTAAGTGACATCTGGAAACTAATAACTTAATATTGTTACGCCATTATCAAATTACAATCTGTCATAAAAGCATGCATATTATTTTGACTGTATCGGTATTGACGACAAATAGCCACAAAATATCTGTCGTGATTCACATTTGGCTGATTAAGCTATTGTCTTACACTTGGTGCTCATAAACCTCGACCGTCATAAATACAATGTCATCATAAACATGCATTGTGCTGGCGCGCCGTGGGTGACCAGACAGACAATGGGCTGAATGGGGGATTAGGGGATTAAATGTAAAAATTAATAATGACCTTTTGCTGCTTCGTGCAGAGTGACGTAATCTTTCTCCAGATTAAAACAGCCTTTTACGAACAAATTGCTTATATACCGGCGTCAATGCACTTTACAAAACATTGCTTTCTTCACATTGTCATAATTCAACCACGGTCGGTTTAATGTCCATGCGTCTTTGAATGTCCGTCTTGTGAAAACTAAAGATGATTGCATATCACTTTGTGATCGCTTGGTTGATAGAGTCGTCGATCAGGTTTCCCTTTGTACGATATTTCATAAGTACGACTGAAATAATGAAATACTTTCGTCACCTAACTTCGTCTTCGAATGTCGATGTATTGAGCGCTTTTATTAATTAGCTTTCTGTATCCATGCTTTCAATCTCCATTTGGGTTCAAAAAAAGTTTAGCCAAAAGTTTAGCCAAATGAAATTTTTATTAGCCAAATTCGAAAAAGATTAGCCATTGGCTAATTTGGCTACCGACAGCGTGACCACTGTCCACATCTGCTCACCTTTTTGGCAGCCATCATTACTTTGTGCTGCAATCCCTACGCCACCAAAATGGTAGCGTCATCAGGTCGTTGCATGATAAAATACAATATAGATATATTTCACTAAAGATTAATAACAAAAAAGCATCACAAAGACCCCACAACACATTAAAAATAATAGGATGAGAATAAGTACAGTAATGCTCTAAGTAATCGACTCCTTAATGACAGCAGAATTATGGGTAACTTTTCAGGATTTAGTCAGAAATATGGCTTGATGCCATTCATCAGAAAGCTCTCGGGGAGAGCTTTCCGATGAATGGCAACAACCCATAAATCCTGAAAAGTTACCCATAATTCTTCTGTGGTTAAGGAGTCGATTACTTAGTGCATTACTGTATATAACAAGAGCAAGCCAGGCATTTCATAAATATGCACATTATCCAGTTTCAAAGTGAATTTCAGAAGTATATCTAAACTGTTGGGAGTGATCATGTGAAAACCAAAATAAAAAGCTTTAAACTTGCGAAAATCATTGGACATACCCAAGATAACAAAGATTTATCACCGGAAAGAACAATGAACGGGTGGGTGGACGAATGGACGGCTAGATAGACAGACTGAAAACTTACCGGTGTATCACGTTATCTCCCCTCCTGGATATCTCCCCCACCCAAAAAGTTATTTCACTTATTAGGCATTACTATGTCCTGAATTGTTTGATAATAAATTTTTCAAATCAATTTTATTTACTCCCCCATGCTCTAAGTAATCGACTCCTTAATGACAGCAGAATTATGGGTAACTTTTCAGGATTTAGTCAGAAATATGGCTTGATGCCATTCATCACTGACAAGGGTTAAAGACATATTAGTCTGACAAGGTTGCAAATGACAAATAATCATCTAATGATTTTATTGCTTATTTTGCTTAACAAGTTTATATAGTCATGAAATGGCGAACAGCGAGAAATGAATGGCGGGCAATATGATGAAAAAGTAATTCAGTATTCCCACTATTACCGGTAAGGGATGCAGATTAGAATGGCATGGACTGGCCCGTCCACCATTGGACCGCATTGGATCAGTCCAACTACCACAGTCTGGTATTTTCTGGTCCGGTACACTTTCGCCCTTGGGTAATGGGTATCGGACGATATGCAGACATGGTTGATTGTTGGGTAATGGGTATCGGACGATATCGGATATGTAGACATGGTTGATTGTTGGGTAATGGGTATCGGACGATATCGGATATGCAGACATGGTTGATTGATGAGTATTGTTCTGTTATTGTAGTTAACAAATTGACAGCTAGATTTGCTGATTAAAGTGAACAATGTCCCTGTCGCGTGCATGATTGAACTTTAAATTGGTACACGTCACGTGTAGGACTAGGCAACCTCAAAATATCATCGCATTAAACCACCTGGGCATTTCGTAATGAGAAATATACCTTGCCAGACTGCCATTATTAACAACATTATTAACAAACTTAATTTCAATGCTGTGGACTTGATTTTCAAGTGTTATGTTGCACTATTTGCTAAACTGAGAAATTTGTTCGTATAAAGTTCAGACATTCTACGAAAGTTGCACAGCCAATGTTTTGAATATTTTAGCAATCATAGTTTAAAAGTGCATTCTTCATTGGTTTGATATAGTGAAATAAGCACTAATATGTCTTTAACCCTTTCATGATGGGAACTGCAGAGATGCAGCATTGAAGACCCTGTGTACCTGTATTCTCTTATATCTGCGAGTCTCCCATATGGATAGTCGCACATATAAGAGAATGCACTGGCTTACACTGGGTTAATGACCCTCCAACTACCATCTGATTGCATTAAGTATTTATAAATCTACTATATTGAGCTCCCAGTAGGGACAAAAATAATAATCCGCTCATTTTATTCACTCTAAGACCTGCGAGTAGCAGATGGTTATGAATCTTTAAGCAGAACCTCCCTTATCAATTTATTTTGAAGCAGAACTTCAAACATCTGATCTGACAAGCAGAATATCCAGTTACTCTTGAGTTCCAAATAAGCATACATGTACGCTTATTAATTGTCGGATAAATTTCCCACCTGTATAGTCGTTATTTTGTGGCCATGAAAATCTGCAAAACAATCTTTTAATCATCAAAGGGAATGAAAAAACTGGAGCGTGACTGTTGAGATTGGAGAAACAGTTTGCATCATAATAAATGTACTAAAACAAAAACACTGCGCTTTTATATCCACAGGGTTTGTAGTACCATACATAGTGGATCATTCTGTAAAATTAATATGTACAGTAAGTACAGTAAGAGCTTTTCGATGAATGGCAACAAGCCATATTTCTGACTAAATCCTGAAAAATTACCCATAATTCTGCTGTGGTTAAGGAGTCGATTATTTTAAGGCATTACTAACTCTCAGCATGTCGTGAATGAAAATTATAAAGCAGTTCCACTCTGTACTGTTATTCCGCTCTGTAGTGTTATTTAGATTTGCAAAATTTCCCACCCTGTACTGTTATTCCACCCTGTACTGTTATTAGGCACTCAAGAGTATTACTCTCCTACAGTAAGAATGTTGGTTAAAGGCACGGATGGTTGTAGATTATAATTTAGAAATAAAATACTGATGAATATGATATTCTCCACAAAAACACACTTGGGCGAGTCGAGCATTTGTTTAAATACAGCACATAAAGAGTGTGCAATAAGCAAAACACTCAACACCATGTGTGACTATTTTGGGAGATTGATTCACTGTGACCCATTCAACACCAAAATATTGAGTGACGAGGATTAGTGAGTGCTACAGTAATGCCATAAGTAATCGACCCCTTAACCACAGCAGAATTATGGGAAACTTTTCAGGATTTAGTCGGAAATATGGCTTGTTGCCATTCAGAGGAAAGCTCTCGTGGAGAGCTTTCTGATGAATGGCAACAAGCCATATTTCCGACTAAATCCTGAAAAATTACCCATAATTCTGCTGTGGTTATGGAGTCGATTAATTAGGGCATTACTGTATAACGGTATGTTGTAAACAACATGATACAGTTTTAACTACAGTTGTGGGATCTCCCTGGTGTTCAGCGTTTTGCTTATCGCACACTCTTTCGGTACTGTACTGTAACATAACATGGCTTCTGTTTACTAACACTGTGTACGATCTTGACAATAATATGCTATTATGTGATATTTTGATAGATATAAGAACAAAATCTGTCTATAGTTGAACATTCTTTCTGTTTATGGTGGTTTTAATGGATGTGACTATTTTAACATCAATACACATCGTGAAGGCCATCCGTATATATTTAATGGTTTCCTGCAAACAGAAAGTCAAATTTCAACTTCCATGTGCAGTATGTCAGATTCTTGAATACACACCATCGATTTCCTCAGCTACCACAAGCAGACCAACAATCATTAGTCTCCTACAAACCGAACAACAGCTAACAGGTTCCCTGAGCATTCAGCTCTTTACAAGTGAAATTTTCAGGTCTCTGCTATCAGTTGGAAGAGAGCAGCTGAGAACAACACTTGTCGGCTCACACTGACAGAACAGCAATTCAAAGCTCCCTGAAAACAGATCATCAGTCATAACATTTCTATGGATAGAATGTCAGTCTTCAGTTTCTTGAAAGCAGATACTGGTCCAGTTACCAGCTACTCAATTTTCCTGCTTTTTCCAGACTAGGTACCATTGTCCTACATAATGGTGTGAGCAGCATATAATGAAAAAATACGTCAAGTTACACTCTCAGCTTTCCAGTCTTCTATCCAGCAGATCCAATGAGAATCAAACTCTTCTTCGGTGTATTTCCTTTCTGCCTGAATATAAATATATATACATTAATCATTATCAATTTGTTACTATATCTGGAGGGATGTCTGTTAGGCTCCTGCAAATCACAATCGTTTCATGAAATTTAACCTTAAGTCGAATCGAGGGCAAGGTTTCACATCAAATTGCTCAAACCGAACCATCGTAATTGGAAGTTGAGAGACATTAACAATTTGTTGTTGTCGCCAGCGATAACAGAAAACATGACGAGTAATTTATCAATTCATCATTGCCCTACACTGTAATATTTTAGCTCATTATACTGGCAAATTGAATTGATAAATTAAATCAGACCAGACCAGAAATAAGAATGTGAATACTATAGAGGAAAATATTTTTGGCAATTAACAAAGAAACCGGGATGTTTTAGCATGCAGCATCATACTTTGGTGCAAGGGGAGTAATCCAATGTGTTCCACATGATGCTACGATGCAAAGGGGAGTAATTTAATTTTCCGTTATGGCAGTAATTATAGGAATTCATTCACTTGGGAATAATTTTGCAATTGTGACTGAATGTCTATAAGATTAAATGTGTCATTTGTATTATGTTTTGGGATGTTCACAGAGGAAAGTATTACAAAACTACGACCAATAATTCTATTGAAAAAGTCGCAAAATAATGCACCTGAAAGGACGACAATCTGGCGTTGAAGGGTCATAGAAAATGGTGTTTACCCTAATGATTGATACATATGCGTTTATCTCCCTTATGTTAAACGAGATACAGTCAACGCTTTAATGAAATTTTCATTTATATATTAGAGAAAGTCGCATGAGTCTCCTGGTTTGGGCAGGGTGAGAAAATTAATCGAATCTTCATGATCATTTGGAATAAAATTGAACCTATTGCATGATTTCACATCGAATTAAATCTCAGACTTTTGCTGGAGCCTAGCTAGGCTCTGTTGATATGTATTGGCCTATAATACACTATTTCTGACTGTCCTTGTGAATCAAAATCACAAGAGTTCTGGACTGCTATCAAACGTTGTTATATGAGAAAGGTTTTCCCGATGCTAAATTTATGTTTTATTGGAACATATCATTTCAGGCAGTAGGTCATATCACGAAGCAAGTTTTGTTGATGAGGGAAATAACTTATTGTCAGTGTCAGGGGAGGGTCTGCGACTGCCCCTCCTGCCATCCACCAAGGGAGGCACAAACTGCCCTTCATTCTTTACGGAATGGCAAGAAATACCTCACATAGCAACTAAAACAGCATTGTTATAGTGTCCTAAGAGAAAAATTTATATTCATACTAGTTAAGTAGCTTAACCCTTAGAACCCTGACGTCCTGAACGTTAAATGGTCCCAACCCGAGGCGCCTGACGTATTATAGTGTTCCGACGACGTAACTCATAATGCTCTTAACTGAGACGTATATACATGTATAACACTCAACTATATGGCAATCTACTATGCTAACAGAACTAGTGGGCTGTGAAATATGTCACAAGGTATTTCAACGAGACAATCTATTTCACGTTCAATATACATGTAGATTATATTGCGGCTCCCTTTGGTCGCGCTATATATTTATAATGAAATTCTTATCCTTTGTCTACGATACAAGGCGTTTCTCAAAATGCACATCTGAGCATGCGTAAAGAAACAGACCCCCTATCTCCAATTTGGCTGCTAAAGTCAGAGGTATGAACATGTGACTCATTCGCACAAAGTAGAAGCACAATTCTAGTTAATTTGTGCTTTGATCGCAAAATACTTCCCCTTCCCCTTTTCTGATGATAAAAAGCGACTTTTTTCTCTCAAAATAGACCTCTGCGCATGCACGAAGAAACAGACCCTCTGTCATCAGTTTGCCTATCAAAGTCACGTATGTAAATATGTGACGCATGTGTGCACAGTAGAAGTACATGTTGATATGTGCGTTTATTGTGCTTTAATTTCGTGTCAGATATCGTATGAATTCCGGACCGGTATTCTGGTCTCCCGGGATATAGGACTATAAGGATTGAACCGGTATTCCGGTCTCTCGGGTTCAAAGGGTTAACCCTTTAATTACAGGATCTGTGCTGGTGCAGAATTAAAGATCCTGTGCCAGTGCATTCTCTTATATATTGGAGTCTCCCACAGGGAGCCTCGCATATATAAGAGAATGCACTGGCTTACAATGTCAGGGTAATAATACTGTTTGGCCAATGTATTCTCTTATATATGCGAGGCTCTCTATGGGATACTCGCATATATAAGAGAATGCATTGGCACAGGGTTTTCACAAAATTTCAGGAAGGGTTAAGATGAGCTTGGCCCTGGAAAAGTGCCTTAACCCTTTGAACCCTGGCTCCCCACAACGATCGACACCCTGACCCTGGGCTCCCAGTGGTATTTTTTATATTGTGGCCAGTGTTTAGATGCATGGTGTTGTTTATGTTCAAGTGGTGTCACATTTCTGAAACTTTAGATGTATGTTCCCCATGGACCACTGATTATTTTACGATCTGCTTACATTGCCACGTGGTCGCTCCCTGGTAACGGTTGCTAAGCATCTACCCGATATTGAAAGTAAAATGCAATTATAGCTTTTACGGTCGTAATTCAGCCCAAGGAAATGGCGTTTTTGATGCAGTCAACACCCTATTGTGAAATTTGAGATATATCTGGCCAGAAGTCTGATCCTAACTTGTATTTAAGGGTAGCAACTGTTGCTAAGCAAATACCCCAAATGATCGAATGACACCATTGCCCTGTGAATCCAATTGTATTATGCCCCAATTTAGACATTCTTGGCATGCACATGCTGATGGTTATGTTCAAATGGTGCTACAGGTCTGAAATTTTACAGGTATGTTCCCATGGGCCACTGTGTATTTTTTTTAGAACGGTATACTTTGCCACACGATCACTCCCTGGTAACGGTTTCTAAGCAACTACCCGGAACTGGAAGTATAATGCAATTATAGCTTATAGCGTCGTATAATTCCGCGCTAAGAAACGGCATTTTCTATGCAGTCAATACCCTATTGTGAAACTGGAGATACATCAGGTCAGAAGATTGAACCTACATGTAGTTTGTATTTAACGGTATCAATGGTTGCTAAGCATACAGCCCAAGTGATCGAATGACACCACTTCCCTGTGCATTCATTGGCATTACGTCCCGTTTTAGAAATCGCCTAAAAGGCACGGTGATGGTCATGTTCAAATGGTGCCACGAGTCTTAAACTTTACATAATTGCTCAATAATGCACGATTTGACCACGTGTTTGTAATGTGCACGCGCAAGTATATCGACTAGATGGTATTGTGACCATGCAACTCATTTCCACAGTACTACTTTGGTGCAATGTCAAAACGTGCAGCTGTATAACACAAATTTATGTACCATGGAGATCCTTGATGTGATTGTATCATTTCACAAAAATTCATACATTTATCACTTTATCCTATGCGCGAAACAAATCGACTCAAATAAGAAACTGCGTGCGCCTTCCTCACATATGACAGAACACTGATTATGTATGCAATACTAATTTAAACCAAAAAGAGTGATCGAAATGGTGTCTTTCTACAATCCTGCGAACCGCGCAACAGTGTAGAGCTTTACCCGAATCGCTTCAAATAATGTACGTTTGTTGAATTCTGCGCTGTGCGCATGCGCATGTTTTTCTACCCCAACTAGTCGGCAACAAACTCATACATGCACACATGGCACTGCTGAAGTTCCTTGGGATCATTTACATAGATATAAGTGGATATACCAATGGTTATAACATGTATACACATGCTACATAGGTTTATGATGTCACTGAATGCTGCTGGCCGCTTTTGCGGCCAGTCGGGTGTATGAACGTTTTCTGGCTGGCCGCTTTTGCGGTCAGTCGGGTTCAAAGGGTTAAAGTGCTGTATAATTATCAAATTTTGCCTTTTCGCCATTTATGCAATACCTGACAAAAAGGTTATACTTTTCTAGAATTTGTGACCCTTGCCCTTGGTTCCATAAATTAACAGCAAACAGATTTGAAAATTTAGCCTCCCAAACAGTCAAATCTTTGGTAAATTGGGAAACAGTGTACAAGAATTAGTGGCGAGATCAGTTATTTCTTCGCGATTGTACATCCTAAACTTGATCCATTGTATATGAGATTTCCCCCCCCCCAATACATTCTTGCTGCAGTTTCTAGTCTCTATTAGGACTTACCTTCGACAGGTGGTCGTCTTCATCAGAACTATTATGAGAAAGTTCTTGTCGGAGGAACTGTAAATTACAAAACATATACATTAATATGGAAAGAAACTTTCTCTTGTTTTTGAATATAAGGCCAATAAAATTAAATATCTGTGTTCTCAGGCAATTAAATCCTAATTTTGAGATGATTGTGGGAGGCTATTTATTTTTTTCTCAAAATCTGGAAAACATACTCTAGATACAAAAGAAAATTCACTATCATCGTTCAAACCGAATACATCTAACAGAAGATATTGAACAAAATATTTGACGAGACATTTAACACTTTCATGACTAGAGCTTCCTGAATTTTTTTGAAAAACCTGGTGCCATGCAATCTCTTATATATGCGAGTAGGGGGCTTCGCATATATAAGAGAATACATTGGCCTAACAATATTTTCCTTGACCTTGTAAGCCAGTGCATTCTCTTATATAAATAAGGAAACTCGCATATATAAGAGAATGAGCATCATTAATGCTGCACCAGCACAACTCCCGTCATGCCCCCATCATGAAAGGGTTAACAAGTAAATTGCAGTGAGTAAGGCACATGGAATTTTTATTTATTTGGCCTAAACATGACAAGAAAAAGTTAATATTGTGTGAAACCCCATTTTAAAATTCATTTGTTAATTGTCATTTTTTATTAAGAATTTTAATAATATAAAATACATTCTACATCCTTTAAACCAAAATCTTTTAAAATGGCCATACTCTACCATTTATATGAGCTGAACCCAAGTCACTCAAAGAAAATCTGAAATTTTAATTAAATGGCCATCGTGGTATCTAAGGAAAAGTTGTTCGATGAATTGCGGATAGACCAGAAAACATAGATATAAAGTAATGCCCTAAATAATCGACTCCTTAATCACAGCAGAATTATGGGTAACTTTTCAGGATTTTGTCGGAAATATGGCTTGTTGCCATTCATCGGAAAGCTCTCCCCAAGATCTCTACTAGTGAGAGCTTTCCAATGAATGGCAACAAGCCATATTTCCGACTAAATCCTGAAAAGTTACCCATAATTCTGTTGTGGTTAAGGAGTCGATTACTTAGGGCATTACTGTAGATGACAGAAGAACATCAGCAGGTCTAGGTAACTTCAGGCTTTTGGAGATAAAAAGTCTGGTATTGAGTAGTTTCACTATTAATAGGACAGCATAATTAACCCTTTCTATACTGAATGGATTCTCCCATTCAGTTATAAAAGTATACATTGGAATGGACTATTATTCATTTGGAGGAGTTTTCAGGTAATAAAAGCAGACGACAGACAGAAAAAGACACTAAAAGAGCAGAAGGATTCATTGGTGGGAAATGTTCAGGTAATAAGTTCAACACATGACCTATGGTTGGTTTTTAAACTTATTATTTGAACATTATCTATGGGAACTAGTTGGCAATGAGTATTAGTATAGAAAGGGTTATTACACTTACTGATGTAACATAATCGAGGCAACTTCCATCAATAGCTGTACCAGATAATTTATCTGCAATCTACAAATTAAATTAAAATGGAAAATGTGTTGATAGACCCACAATATATTTATAACAAACAAATATTTATGCTCATATAAGCATTCACTCTCAGGAACTTGATATAAGGCGAGGGTGTAACCCTTTCTACACTAAATGGATTCTCCCTTTCGGTTATAAAACTATACATTGGAATAGTCTATTATACATCTGGAGGGGTTTTCACCAAAAATAAGCATACGACAGATAATACAAGTACAGAAGGAGTCCTATTTATTGGAGGTAAATATTCCGAAAATAAGTTCAACAAACAGTTTTTGTTAAACTTATTATCTGCAAATTTCCTAAGGGACAACTACTCGTCAATGAGTATTTAGAATAGAAAGGGTTAAATAATGTCATACAATGTTGCCCCAAGCACAAACATACATCCATATATGATGTTGAACTAAATGCGAACAACATACATCCATATACGATGTTGAATCAAGTGCCAACATACTTCAATACACATTAAAACTTCTCGAAACCGGACCCTCAAAAACTGATTCCCTCTCCATGCTAAATGAACTGCCCAGTCCCAAAATTCTCACTAATAATTAGCTCTGTAATCCAAAACTTCTCCATTCCGAACACCAAAAGGGATTTCAAGTCCATAAGCAACGCATGCATGTCAGCTCTGAAACCGAATGTGTATGCACGTCAGATCAGCATTTTTGTACCATTGCAAATTGATGATCAGCAACATAATCAAATATGTTTATTTTTTTGGTATAGCTATGAATTTAGTTATTTTTAAATAAAATAATTTATACATAATACTTGTTTATTAAAGTTGCATCAATTAATAATGGAGTATTTGCGACTTGATTAACTTTTGTAATGGAGGTTTCATGTTTCATGACGCGATTTTCTATAAATCATAATACATCTCTAAACTGTACAGTAATGTCAGTCTGAAGGGTGTTCGGTTTGGTCCCCAGAGGGTGAATTTAGTGATGCTATCGCGCACAGTGGGCTAGCATCACCAAATTCACCCTCTGGAGACCTCATTTGGAGAGGTCTTACTGTATTGTAGAAAGAGCTTGCAACATGTAAATGAAATATTATAACAATCGGCCACTAAATAAACTTTAATATTGCCAGTGAAGTGGGAACATCCATTTCTTAAAGCGTAGAAAGCAAACGATATATTGTAAGGCCATTAAAATAAATTATCTGCGTTCTCAGGCAATTAGATCTCAATTTTGTTGTTCAAATCCAATATTTCCCACAGAAAATATTGAGAAAAAAAAATTTGACGAGGCTTTTTAAAAGAAAATTTCAGTGACGAGGGAGTTGCCAGAGAACACAGAATTTGTATTGATTTGCCGTAATATTTGGGACCACTTTGTGTATGATTGACAATGGGTAACAGGTATATCTGATTTGAAGAGCTGCAATTATATGCTAAACGTCACTACACAATAATAAATGGAAATCAATTAACTATGAATCAGTGAGTGTCTAAGCATCAAAGGACTAATTTGACCTCATTTCATCTAATCAGCTCACCTCATTTTTGAGACCCTCATTCACATCTTTCCCAAAGCTGTTTGCAAATTTTGCTAAATACACAGCAATCAACCTGTAAAATTTTGTGACATAATTAACCTACACATGTACCATACAGAATATATTAGATGTATGGAGCCACGGACTCAGTGTGAAATAAGTAACCTATACATGTACCGAAATGGCCATATATTGATCGGAATGGCACATTGAGATGTCCCTCAACTCAGATCAAGCTTGAAAATCGGTTCTGATTTTGGCCCGTGTCGGGTTCGGTAGAAGGGTAATGTTGCAAGAGCTATACTCGACCTTCACCTCAGAATTTGCAGTCACATTATATTCAACTAATTAACAGGTCTTTTTCGGGTGGTTTCTAGAACACCAAAGTTGGTGGAACATCTTGATATATAAGTCAAATTGCACATGCGGGTGGAATGGAGTCGATTTGAGATTATAGATGCACGCCCTACAAGTTTACCATTTAATGAGGTCAAGGACGAGTATAGCTCTTGCGACATTACCCCGCTACCGTCGGGTTTGAGTCTGGGCTACCTCATCTATCCCAGACTTTGATGATCTTATCCATGACCTAACCATGGGGACATCCTTAATGAAAGTGTCAACTTGGAGAGGGGATAATTTCATGTGTTACAGTCAATGGAGCAATTAGGAATGCAGAAAGTTAAATGTTAAATTAATATTAGATGTGAACATGAAGAGATATATATAAATTAAAATCCAAGATGGCCACTGGCAGCCATGTTTATCAACGAAATTAGCAAAAAATATATGGCTCCCATATAGAATTCACCACGAAGATCCATATGAAGTTTGGAGATGATCGGACAATGTATGTAGTCTGTAGGGTGTGCAAAAGGATTTAGTCATGCAAAGAGTCAAATCAAAGATGGCTGCTGGCAGCCAAGTTCTTCAACATTTTATGGCTCCCATCTAGATGTCACCCCGCAGATCCATATGAATATGGTGATGATCAGATAAGGGATTTGGTTTGTAAGGTGTGCGAAATGATTTAGTTATGCAAGATTAAAATCCAAGATGGCTGCCAGTGGCCATTTTTTCATCAAAAATCGTTTAAAATTTGATAGCTCCCATCTAGAGGTCACCCCGAAGATCCATATGAAGTTTGATGAAGATCGGATGCGGGATGTGGCCTGTAGGGTGTGCCAAAGGATTTAGTCATGCAAAGATTAAAATCCAAGATGGCTGCTGTCGGCCATGTTCTTTAACAAATTTCAGAAAAAATTGATGCCTCCCATCTAGAGGTCACCCCGAAGATCCATATGAAGTTTGATGAAGATCGGATGCGGGATGTGGCCTGTAGGGTGTGCCAAAGGATTTAGTCATGCAAAGATTAAAATCCAAGATGGCTGCTGTCGGCCATGTTCTTTAACAAATTTCAGAAAAAATTGATGCCTCCCATCTAGAGGTCACCCCGAAGATCCGTATGAAGTTTGACGAAGACTGGATGAGGAATGTGGCTTGTAGGGTGTGCCAAAGGATTTAGTCATGCAAAGATTAAAATCCAAGATGGCTGCTGGCAGCCATGTTTTTTAACGAATTTCAGAAATAATTGATGGCTCCCCATCTAGATGTCAACTCGAAGATCCGTATGAAGTTTGGGGCGATTATATAAGGGATGTGGTCTGTAGGATGTGCCAAAAGATTTAGTCATGCAAAGAGTAAAACTCAAGATGGCAGCCAGCAGCCATGTTTTTTAACGAATTTCAGAAGATCACCCCGAAGAGCCATATGAAGTTTGGTAATGATCGGATGAGGGATGGGGCCTGTAGGGTGAGCCAAAGTAAATTGTTGACAGAAGCCAACCCATGGCAATAGCTCAAACTTTACAAAGTAAAGTTGAGCTAAAAAGGAAGCCCTTTTACCGAGAGTTGGGAAGCGCATCAGTCTGAAAATATGGTATCCTATGGGAGACTTGCATATATAAGAGAATGCATTGGAACAGGGTTTTCGCAAAATTTCAGGAAGCTCATCATGAAAGGGTGCCTAAGACTGTACCGTGAGCTCCAACGTATAGACCTGTTTATCAGCAGTGTCAAATATAATATTTATAATCTTGCAGAACATTACTCACTTCGCACGAACTAAGCAGGTTGTCTGATGATAGACTCCATCTTTTGAAATTTTATAACATTCCGCTAGATTATACCAGAGTTTAGCATTAAACAGATGTAACCAGAGCAGACGCTTTAGAGTGGAGATCTCATCTGAAATATATAAAGCAATATGAACCGTCCCATGAAAACCATCATGAAGAGTGAGTGAAGTGATGTTCAAAGAAGACTGGATAAATCAGTTCCAACAATAAACACTACTCAAAGTATTGAAAAATGCAGGTACTAAATGTACCCCCCCCCACCCCTTGAAGCTTTAACCCTTTCATGATGGGAGTTGTGCAGGTGAATAATTAAATATCCTGTGCCAGTGCATTCTCTTATACTAGTATATGCTAGAATGCACTGGCTTACAAGGTAAATGTTGTTTGGCCAATGCATTCTCATATATATGCGAGGCTCCTATGGGAGTCTCGCATATATAAGAGAATGCATTAATTGGCACAGGGTTTTTTGCAAAATTTCAGTATGCTCCCATCATGGAAGGGTTAACAATAAGCAGGGTTTCCGCTATACCGGCATAGGATCCCCTCAATGGCCCCATTCCCGTAGCCTAATTTTCCTGTTGAAATGCCAGTTGATTTTAATTTTTAGGGTCCCATTCCCCCAGCCCAGATTTCCACTGCTACCATACTCCAGGACACATATCTTGTGTATAAAAGTAGAGATGTATAAAACTTCTCTCCATCTTGCTGGGGTACAAATAAGGAATTTTAGGCCAAAAAAAAAGAAGATATTTGATTCTCTGGTAATTTTTTTTTTAAACCAATGCGCGAGCGAGGGTTTTATTTTTTATTTTTTTTACTAGACTGGCATCGTAAACATGGGTTATTATACCTTCCCAGGTCCAAAAAATGTAGGGAGAACTTTGTAATGTATAATGTACATATTGATATGATTTTCATATCGGCACAATAATTTTTAACATGCAGAACTACATATCCGATTCATATAAACATACAGAACGTAAATACAGTCGAAACGAAAAGATAAAGTGATCTTCAAAACTATCATAGAAAGTCTTGATTCACTTATTCCGCTAAATAACCATCATAAAAATACCCAAAATACACCGCTTGTCAAACTGTGCGCTCCAGTTTGTGTATCTTCTATTGCAATAGTGTAGCAAGGAGGAAAACTCATCTTGCAGGGTTACTTTCTTACTGTGCAAAGGTCGCAAAGATCGCAAAGGTCAAATATCCAACTTCCTGCTGATCTTTTATCCAAATATTTCAACACATTTGTTCAATAAACTTGGGGGTTTGGACAGCCTGTGGTGACAATATACCTGATGGTTATCATTGCCTATGGTCTTTTGTTGAATGCCCACGCATACACCATTGTATTTAGCTCCTAGTCGATATTCGAAACGTAACTAATTTGAGAGTTTTCTATTTTTGTGTTACCGATTTACAACTACGGTGAAAATTTGAAATCCAAAATCGAAATAAAATGGCCCAACGCGGGCCAATTTTTTCGATGCAGCGATTCCTGAGAATCAAAACCCTTTGTTTGTTTTTGGCCTTAGAGGACAACTTTAATTTATTTCTTTGCAAGAATACAGATGCTGAACGAAAGTGCATACCAGAACCAACATGGTGGTGACATCGCTAGAATACATCTCTTTAGAGTTAAGCTAGTTATGTTGCAGATAGGTTAAGAAAAATTGTCAGTCAGTTTAATTGTACTTGGCGATTGTCTCCATGTTTTATGTAGCAAAATACATTCCACTTTATAGTTTGCGGGGGTATAAATATGCTTGTTAGTGGTTGTAAGCACAAAACATTAAATTATAAACAAATTATAGATTTTTTATTTACAATATTGATGATAAAGTACTAAACAAGGGCTGGGCTGTTAATTACCCAATGCATATCCCCATGTGACATACCACCAAGTGTGGGCATACCTATAAACCATGTGGGCATACCTATAAACCATGTGGGCATACCTATAAACCATGTGGGCATACCTATAAACCATGTGGGCATACCTATAAACCATGTGGGCATACCTATAAACCATGTGGGCATACCTATAAACCATGTGGCATACCACCAAGTGTGGGCATACCTATAAACCATGTGGGCATACCTATAAACCATGTGGGCATACCTATAAACCATGTGGGCATACCTATAAACCATGGCTTGGATACACAAGTCAACATTCCAGATAAACAAAAATAAATAACTCTAGAAGGGAAAACCAAAACAAAATGATTGAACATTCCATTGAATATCTGCATACTGTGCATAGTGGTGAACATCAATACCAAATTTCATTGAGATCTGACAACCTGTGGGTGAGATATCTGCTCGGACTGACAAAAAATCAACATTACCAGATAAACAAAGATGAATAACTCTAGAATGGAACGATTGAACGATTGAACACTCCATTGTCTTCATAGCAATGAACATCCATACCAAATTTCATTGAGATCAGACATCAGACACATTCAATCTAAACCGACCAATAAGAGATCAGACATCAGACACATTCAATCTAAACCGACCAATCAAATTTAGTGGCAGATAAATGCTGATTTTTTCTTTCTTGTTAACCCTTTACCCAACAAACCGGCCAAATAAAGCTTCAACAGCCTAAAATATCTTCGGTCTGTCTCAATAAAACCATACAAATATGGATATCATTGGAACCGGCTCCTTGACCACATTGTGATAGTTACAGTTATACCCTGTGCCAATGCATTCTCTTATATATGCGAGTCGACCATAGGTCGCCTCGCATATATAAGAGAATGCATTGGCCTAAAAAAATCTTTTTTTAACACTTTTTACCATTTTTCTTACATTCTTTAACAATTTTATAATTTTTAATGCGTTAAGCCAATGCATTCTCTTATATATGCGAGGCGACCTATGGTCGACTCGCATATATAAGAGAATGCATTGGCACAGGGCCCTTCTGTTGGGTAAAGGGTTAATGATATGTTATTATGCCCATCCAGATGCTCTAGGTGTTTACAGTGTTGACATACAGACCTGCAAGGTGTCTCGTAGCATGAAAAACATCCTTGAGTAACATCAAGCTCTGACAGGTTTGTTCATTAGTATTTGATGTATGTATCTGAAACAGTAATAATGTTTAAACATTGTATAGTCAATTTCGGTTAATTATTTAGCGTTGGTATCTTAATTTGATCAAGAATGTTATCTTTGAGCTACATATGCACAGTAATGCTCTAAGTAATCGACTCCTTAACCACAGCAGAATTATGGGTAACTTTTCAGGATTTAGTCGGAAATATGGCTTGTTGCCATTCATCGGAAAGCTCTCGGCGAGAGCTTTATGATGAATGGCAACAAGCCATATTTCCGACTAAATCCTGAAAAGTTACCCATTAATTCTGCTGTGGTTAAGGAGTCGATCAATTAGAGTATTACTGTATAGGGCATTGAGTTCTAGAAACTGTAATATAAATGAATGTGAATCGAGTAACCACCCACCTACTGTAAAATCCTTTTAATTCGTGGGGGCCTATCATTCGTGGGGGCCTATCATTCGTGGGGGCCTATCATTTGTTGATTTCATGGTGTCGTTAACCCTTTCAGTGCCAGGGGCCGATCTCATCGGCCCTAATTTACGGTCTGTATAATCGGCCCTAAAAAAATATTTTTTTATTTAGATTTTTAAAAAATTATTAAAATTGTAAAAAATTGTAAAAAATAATAACAAATGATGAAAAAATGTTAGGCCAATGCATTCTCTTATATATGCGAGGCGACCTATGGTCGACTCGCATATATAAGAGAATACATTGGCACAGGGTATATGGGTTGATACAAAAATCGGACCTGGCACTCAAAGGGTTAAACCACGAAATCAACATACATCGAAATAATTTACTCTAGAGTTGGCAGAGTAAATATGAGTTGGCAGAGTAAATATACAATGTACAAGATGAGAATGTGAAGATCGGGCAATGTATACGGCGATATGTCTGTTTTTGACATATCATAAATTGAGTGGGGAAAAACACAGAAGATGATATGTAATCAATTTATTAAAAATATCAGATGTTTATTAATAGTGGTCTATACATTATTAATATTGTTTATATACTACATCGTCTGATCCCATCTATAAAAGTTTGTATAAACAATGGCCAATGAATTGGTCCCTTGATAAAGTCTGATGGTTTCACCATCCGCAGGTTACATAAAACAATAAATAACTACCTCAACACTGTCTGAAATTATGCCAGTGCACTGATTGGCGCAGAAATACCTGGATATTTCATTAGTGACTATTCAAAGATGTCATAAACCTGGTATTGTTGGACATTTTGATGTGGATAAATATTATACCTAGATCCACAAATGCACATTCCCACGAAATGCGCTTTTTATAAGAAACTACAAAAATTTATGCTGACGAAATCAAAGCCATTCACAGTAGTATATAATTATTAATGAGATCAATCCCCAAGTCTTCATTTCAGAGAACAAGATCACCGACAAGGTGACATAATAAGATCATTGGCTTGTTTCATGTCGCAATTCAGAACAAGAAGTTGCCACACCTCGGGTGCAGGCATACCCCCATGGTGCCAATTGAAACATAGGAAGTATGGAAACCAAATTTAAGAAGAGATTGCACCAGCGGTGCTGGCTTACCCCCAATATCGGCTTGGGAAGGATTGCCATCATAATAGTGAACATCCATACCAAAGTTCATTGATATCCCTCAACCGGTGTGGAGATATGGACAAAAAACAAACAATTACAAATCTACAAAGATCAATAACTCTAGAACGGAAAACTGAAAAAAATTGATTGAACACTCAATTGATTGCCCTCATAGTAGTGAACATCCATACCATTTCATTGAGATTCGTCAACCGGTAATGGAGATATCTGCCCGAAGGACAAAAAAACAACATTTCCAGATAAAAAAAGATGAATAACTCTAAAAATGAAAATCCTGAAAAAACAATTGAACACTTCGTTGAACGCCCTCATAGTAGTGAACTTCCATACCAAATTTAGTTCAAATCCAAAAACTGGTGTTTGAGATATCTGCCCGGACGGACGGACGGAAAAACGGAGGGACAGATGTCCGGACGCACAAGGTCAATCCAGTATACCAACCATTATCTTTGAGAGTTGGGGTATAACCCTCTTTTGAAAGCACTCCTGATGCCAAACCTGCATATCAAATTCTGTCGAGATCCGATAACCCATGGTTGAGATATATGCATGAATGCACGGCTCCACGGATGCATGGACAGACGCAATCCAGTTTACCCCCATCTTTTGGTATCCTTGGTATAATTATTCCATACCTTATCAGCCGAAAACCAATAATATAAAATCTAAGATAATAATGGCGCATATGTCTAGTGAGAATCACTGAACAAATCCCAGATTCAAGCCCAGCTTGTATTTTAACCCTTTACCCAACAAAACGGCCAAAACCGGCCAAATAAAGCTTCAACAGCCTAAAATATCTTCGGTCTGTCTCAATAGAACCATACAAATATGGATATCATTGGAACCGGCTCCTTGACCACATTGTGATAGTTACAGTTATGCCCTGTGCCAATGCATTCTCTTATATATGCGAGTCGACCATAGGTCGCCTCGCATATATAAGAGAATGCATTGGCCTAAAAAAAATCTTTTAACACTTTTTACCATTTTTTGTTACATTCTTTAACAATTTTATAATTTTTAATGTGTTAAGCCAATGCATTCTCTTATATATGCGAGGCGACCTA
This sequence comes from Siphonodentalium dalli, assembly GCA_032622095.1. Lineage (NCBI taxonomy): Eukaryota > Metazoa > Mollusca > Scaphopoda > Gadilida > Siphonodentaliidae > Siphonodentalium > Siphonodentalium dalli. The sequence continues at coordinate 276,233,771 of CP136063.1, forward strand.
TGGTCGACTCGCATATATAAGAGAATGCATTGGCACAGGGCCCTTCTGTTGGGTAAAGGGTTAAGCCAATTCGTCCACATACAGAGTTTAATTTGATGGTGATAAATCAACCCAAGCTGTTGATATCAACAGGAAACCAACAAAACCCAAATTTCAATGTAAATAAAGGGTCTTCCTTATTATCGTACTCCCACACCTGATCTCAATCGTTCCTGAACCTTCTAATTAAAATAGACGGTGCAATGACCTTAGTTTCTTCAGGTATAAAATTTATATGCTCAGTCATGGGAAAAATATATACCTGTTTCCTCAACAAGCCAGAGCAAGAACCAACGAATCAGTTTTGTAATATTTGAGATTTGTGATCCTACATACTAAATCTAATCTAAAATTCAAACATGAAAAACAAGAGATGGACTGTCATCCAGTGCATACCCCCTTGTGGCTTCTACTATAGAACGAAAAGCCTAAACAAAACAATTGAACATGCCATTGAATGTCCTCATAGTGGTGAAGTTACATGTGAACATCCATACCAAATTTTATTGAGATCCGAGCATTACTGTTATGGCCTGAACAGACATCGGACAGACCAAAAATCCAACATTTCCATATAAACAAAGATGAATAACTCTAGAATGGAAAACCCAAACAAAATGATTGAACCCTCTATTGATTTTCCTCATAGTAGTGAACATCCACACAAAATTTCATTGAGATCCAAGGACTACTGTTCAAGTTATGACATGAACAGACATCAGAAGGACAAAAAAGCCAACATTTCCAGATAAACAAAGATGAATAACTCTAGAATAGAAAATCCACATAAACTGTTCAAGTTATGACATGAACAGACATCGGACGGACCAAAAAGCCAACATTTCCAGATAAACAAAGATGAATAACTCTAGAATGGAAAATCTGCATGTAACGATGGAACCCTCCATCGAATATCCTCATAGTAGTGAACATCTATACCAAATTGCATTGAGATCCAAGCACAACTGTTGAATTTATGACATGAATAGACATCAGATGGACCAAAAAGCCAACATTTCCAGATAAACAAAGATGAATAACTCTGAAATGGAAAATCCTAACAAAACTGGAGGTGTGACTATCCCAATGGGACTAAAGATACCTACCCCCATGTTTTTAAAACACTAAGATGTTTCACATGTCAGTAAACATTTAGTTAATATAATAAAATAACAGATTCCCATTGCAGGTGCACAACCCTAACCCTAATCCTAAACCTATAGACAGAAAAATGTAGGAATAAAAGCTCGGACAAAATTATGCATGTAGCAAAAAAATGTCTAAGTAAAAAAAAGGGGGTAACTCCACCAATAAAAAGTTGGACACACATCATAATCGCAGGTGCAAAGATTCCCATTGTACTAAATATCTGTGCCAAGTTTAAAATAAATTGACCTAAAAATGTAGGAACAAAAGCTCGGGCAAAATTATACATGTTGCGAAAAATTTCTAAGTCAATAAAAGGGGGATAACTCCACCAACTAAGTCCGACAGACGTTATAATCGCAGGTGCATAGGTTCCCATGATGGTTGATGTCTGTTCCAAGTTTCATGGAAAATGATCAAAAATTTACTGAAAAAAACTCTGGACAAATTTGTGTCCACGGGCGGATGACAATGGATGGACAAGCTGATTCCAGTATACTCCCCACAACTTCGTTGCAGGGGGTATAACAATGGAACCCACTATTGAACATCCATACTCAATTTCATTGAGATCCGAGCAATACTATTCAAGTTATGACATGAACAGACATCGGGCGACGGGAGGACGGACAGACGGGTGCAAAACAGTATAACTCTTCTTTTTTTTTTAAAGGGGGTATAATAAACTAGGTCGTGTTGCAGTGATGTTTGGTAACCTATATATATATCTTTAATTCCTCCATATAAATGAAGATATGATATACACATGTAATACAAGAACATACAAAAACAATAGAACATAGGAACGAGAACATAACATATATACATGTACACACTTTATGTATGTGCAAAGCAAAACGAAAATAGATGGAAACAGATCGGCCGGGCACACGAACAAGACAGAGAGAGATAGAGAGAGAGAGAGAGAGCGCCGGATACAGATAGAGACAGTATGGGACAATAGAATGAAATGAGTTAAGTTAGAGAAAAGTGGGGAGAAACAGAGAGGGGTTAATTGAAGCTAGATAATCCTAAATTCATGGAGAACTGTAGCACCCAGCCGACCACACGACCAGATGTTCACTCACATCACAGTTGTCAGACACCGTTGTTGGACATTACAAACAAATAGTAGACCCAACACAACACCATTGTATATAAGAGGGCTACCAATTATTTATATTTGCCAACAATGGTGACTTTCTTCTCCCACTGACTACATGTATATAAGTGACAAACAATTATGACGCCAATGACGAACGATGGTTCCATTCGCACCACAGCGCCCTAGTCGCCTTCAAGAAGTATCCTGATAGTAACCTGATGCATGCAGCAAATCAAATACCAGACACAGTAGAAACAACAGTACTCACAAGATACTAACAAGATAGTAACCTGATGCATGCAGCAAATCAAATACCAGACACAGTAGAAACAACAGTACTCACAAGATGTTGTGCTATAGGAAGAGACTTATCAGGTTGTTTTAGACGGAGATAGCATCTGCAGATTGATTCTGTAATATCACGTAACATTGAGGTTGCTTTAGGCTGGAGCTCTGGAAAAAAAATTAATCGATCACTCTCACATTTGCAGATTGTCAGTTGGGTTTCCAAATAAACAAAGATGAGTAACTCTAGAACGGAAAACCCGAACATTGAACTGAAGGTCCTCATAGTAGTGAAGATCCATACAAAATTTCATGAAGAACCAAACACTACTGTTCAAGTTATTAAATTGGACAGCTAGATGCATGCATGCAGATGGATGGACGGATAGACAGATGCAAAACAATATACCCCACCTTTATTTAAAAATTAGAATGGAAATTGGTCTGAATAGTGAATTATCAGTTGTTTTCAAGCCTTGAAATAGGGTGTCTGTCATTTGCAGAATGAGGTCCCCAGAGTGTGAATTTAGTGATGCTACCCCGCATAGCGGGCTAGCATCACCAAATTCACCCTCTGGGGAGCTCATTCTGCTTACACCTCAGCAGAATGAGGTTCCCAGAGGGCAAATTTTGTGATGCTAGCCCGCTATGCGGGGTAGCATCACTAAATTCACCCTCTGGGGACCTCATTCTGCAAATGACAGACACCCTATTTCAAGGCTTGGTTGTTTTTAATCTTCTGCACAGATTGAAACAAACACTCTTTATCTTTACAATATCAGGAATATACTGAATATCCGAACACTGTTTATTGTTTCTCTGGAGTCCATTGTTACAAGTATATGGCTTGAATAAGTTAAGTCTTTCTGCAGCAAATAAAGTCTGAAGGAAAATAGTTCAGACACCTAACGACCTAATTTCATCCCCAGAACAAGACAGCAATATAAAAGTGAGCAGTACTACATGTAATTATAATTTAATTCTTTCTATACTAAATAGACATTGATATACAGTTCTCTTAGGATTTGTTTAGATAATAAGTTCAACAAACAACCGTAGAACTTATCAACTGAACATTTCCCACCAATCAACACAAACCCTTCTGCTCTTGTATCTGTTTTTCTGTCTGTCATCTGCTTATGTATCCTGAACACCCCTCCAAATTAATAATAGACCATTCCAATAAATACTTTAATAAATGATGGGAGAATTCAATTTAGTATAAAAGGGTTAAGTCTTCAAAGGGCCTAGTGCCGTTGACATGTCTACTTGCCAAGAGCTTTCTGAAACTGCCCCAGTGCCTGTGTATAGTTCTCTGAACAGTAGTGGTGATCACCGCTGAATTTCAGTCGCTGAATCAGTTTCTCCTCATCGCTGTCTTCATCTTCAATACACTCTTGAAACCACTGGATTGGGTTTAAAGTGTAAAAATTAGCAAATAGATGCATTTTAGAACGATATATTGCAGGCCGGCTTAACTTGGGACGAACCTTGCCAAACGACTCTTCAGTGTGAAATAATTAATTTTATTGCCCAATTATTTCACACTGACAATTGATTTTCATTGGCTACAATAACTAATTGTTTATCATAACGACTGGTAAAAAACAAGTTTGCTGCTATTAAAACTCAATGTTAAACAGGAAATATTATATTAATTTAATTATTATTTAGTTGCAACAATATCTGATTATAGTAACAGTAAAATGTGAAGGAAGTCTTTTGCATTATTCTCCCAAACAGTGACCTGATAGCAGTGTTCATGCTGTCGGCGGCCAGGTGGCCACAAAAACATTAATTTGGCCAAAAGTGGCCAAACTTTTTTTCATCCAAAATGGAGACGGAAAGCTACAAATCCAAATTTATATTTGAATGGGAGAATTGATTGAATGGTGACAGCTGGCCAAACTTTTTTCTCACCAGAAATAGAGACAGAAAACTAATTCAAAAGCGCTGAAAAGATCGACATAGTTAGGCAATTAAATATTGCCAGTTTTGGACACGTGGGTTTCGTACTTCGGACACATCATACCATGTCAACCCAAATTTATTTTGTAAGGGAAGCGTTGATTGAATGGTGATGGCTGTACAAAGACGATTACTAATTATCAAAAACCTTAATCTCTGCACTGGTTATATAATTTTTTATTGATTAGGCAGTCTGTAAGATGAAATTCGTAAATGCATTGTCCCATAATTCAATGTATCAGCAATGGTATGTCAGTTACATAATGTGTCGTTAACTGCCTCCTGCCTTATAACAACAACCGAGCTTCACACCATAAAGGTTATTAATACAACAATAGGTATTCAACATTTTTTTCTTTCGACAAAAATAGCGATGACAACTAAAACACCGCATTACTTGATTAGTTGACGAACATGGTGTCAGCGACGCGACATAGAAACAGAGAGTAATATATTTTTTAAATATATTTCAGTCATCTATTGTGAGCCCAGAAAATGAGGATTTAATTTGGCCGAAGTTTTTAATTTGGCCAATTATTTATTTATTTGGCCACTAAAAATTTCATTTGGCCACTCTTTTGGCCAGAAGATTTTTGGTCCAGCATGAACACTGCCTAATAGTTAATGCCCCAGTGCAATGGATGCTATTTATTTATAGGAAAATATATGTACAGAAGAGTGAAAGGAATTCATCTTGACTAAAGAGGTTTTATTTCTGATTGACACAATGAAATTTTAGTAACCCAAATAAACTCATTTTACCTGGGCAATATTATTTTGCCTCTGCTTTTACCAAGGCATTGCCTGTTGCCTAGTCTAATTCCCAGGGATGTAATGTAATCTTGGCCTGATAACTCACCAGTGATTCACATATCTTGGCCTTATAACTCACCAGTGATTCACATATCTTGGCCTGACAACTAACCAGTGATTCACATATCTTGGCCTGATAACTCACCAGTGATTCACATATCTTGGCCTTACAACTCACCAGTGATTCACATATCTTGGCCTGACAACTAACAAGTGATTCACATATCTTGGCCTGATAACTCACCAGTGATTCACATATCTTGGCCTTACAACTCACCAGTGATTCACATATCTTGGCCCTATAACTCACAAGTGATTCACATATCTTGGTCTGACAACTCACCAGTGATTCACATATCTTGGCCTGATAGTCATTTCTATTTTCATTGGTCTCCTTTATTTTTCTTTCAAAGTCGTCATCATCAAAGTCAAGTCCGATTTCCATCACCAGTTCACACTCTCTGATACGAAGATTGCTGCATAAAAAAGTTTTATATGATTATACAGACCGGTATCACTAAAGTTATTCTATCTCTTCCAAACACGTTTTATATACTATGTACATTTCCGGGGTATAAAATAATAAATGTGAATCTAAGACACCTGTCCAGAAATGCTTCTATCAATTAATATTGATTTTATTTCTATTTTTTCTGGTATAATACATTCAACATTTTGGGACAGTTTTACAGGCTATTTTAAGAACAGCAACTTCAGACAAGAGGGAGAACTCAATCTTGTTAGTACTCTCCATTAAGGCAAAATTCCATTTTGATTCAGATGTTTTGTAGGAATAAACTACTTTATTATGCCTTTATAGGCAAATATATCCAACCTTCAGTTTTGCCTTGTGTTTTACTCACAGAAAATGGAATTTGTAGTCTTAAAATGGGGTTTTATAAAAATTATGTTTTGTTTTTGTTGTTGTAATTGTGGCCCAGAAGAGATAGACCATCTATAAATTTAAAGATGCTCTATGTTCTAAGAACAACACTTCCAACCACAGCAACAACAATTTCTATTCTTTTTGAGGAGACATTGCAGTCATTATTAAAAAAAAACGGACGATGGACAAACTGATTACAAAATACAACCGTTCTTTCAAAAGGGCATTTAAAAATAGCAACAATCTGTCCCAGTTCATGGAAAAAATAGATCTCTTACTACAAATTATTTTTATACCCCTGAATGTTCAGGGATGAGATACACCATTATATTAACCCTTTCTATACTAAATGGATTCTCCCAACCAGTTCTAAAAGTAAATATTTTGAATCCTATGATGCATTATGCATTGGGTCATCTGATTGTGCTAAAGGATTTAGTCATGCAAACAGGGGGGAGGGGGGGGGGAATTCTGGTACGTATGCCGGGGTGGGTGGGTGGTCAAAGCCACCAACAAGCAATTTTTTCCGCAACTAAAAAAAAAAGGTCCTGCTTGTTTTTTTAGTGTTTTGGCAATGAGTTGGGCTTCAAAACCACTTTGAATGAGAGAAATAATGTAATTCTAACTGGTAAACTGACTGCAGGCAGTTATCGTGTTGTATTTTGTTGCAAATTTTGAAATCCAAGATGGCCGCTGGCAGCCATGTTTTTTTGGCCGAATGACCTCAAAATGACTCATTCCTATTTACATGTCCATGTTAACATCCATGATAAATAGTATGCACAGAAATTCATATACAGCTGTTTACAGTGAATTTCCCCCCGCAAATCTCTGTTTTAGTGTTAAAAGGGGGGTGGGTGTAAAAAAATGGTCGGAAAAAACTGCCGAAAACGGAAAAAAAAATTGGCAGTGGGGGTGGGTGGGTACAAAAAATGATCGAAAGGGAAAAAATGCCATACGTGCCGGAATTTATTTTCCGACCCCCCCCCCCGATGCAAAGAGAAAAATTCAAAATGGCTGCCGGTGGCATGTTTTTTAACGAAATTTGGAAAAATTATATTACTCCCATCTTGTCATCCCAAAGATCCATGTGAAGTTTAGAGACGACCGGACAAGTACTAGGGTGTCGCCTGTAGGGTGTACCAATGGATTTAGTCACACAAAGAGTAAAATCCAAGATGGCCACTGGCAGCCATGTTTTTCAACGAAATTCAGAAAACTTTGATGGCTCCCATCTAGGTCACCCATATGAAGTTTAGATCCATATGAAGTTATGGTGATTATCAGAGATGAGGGGATGTGGTCTGTAGGTTGTACCCAAGGATTTAGTCATGCAAAGAGTAAATCCAAGATGGCTGCCAGCAGCCATTTTTTTAAAGGCCAAATGACCCCAAAATGACTCGTTCCCATCTACATTTCAATCAGTCATGACAAATTTCATGGTGATCCGACCAAAGGTACGACCTGTAGCCCATGGTAATGGAAATTGATGACGGACGTAAAAGTAAAGTTGAGCTAAAAAGAAAAAGAAACTAACAAACTTGTTAATTTGCTAAAGATCCTTTAGAAGATGAGGCCTAAGCAGAATGAGTGTGAATTACCCTCTGGGGACCTCATTCTACAAATGTCCAGCACCATATTTTGAGGCCTATTGCACAATTGTTGGTGCACATCTAAATATACCACTAATTAGTGTCACATGATCACGCCACAAATCTGTGTTTGATTTCAAACTCGCATTGGGATCAGGGATTAACTGCATAATTCAGTCTCATAATTGGCTATGGCAATTAGCAATGCCGAAGCCATTTGCTGAAGCAAAATGGTCCATGGCAAAGGGATGCTGTTGCAGATTGCCGAAGCCAAACAATCTGAATTAAAAGGGCTGATAATTATTTTACGCAAATATGTTTCCTAAAGTCAAACCAACTCAGAGATGTGTAATTAACAAGGTGACAGAGTAAACCGTAGAGTAAGCGGTAGTTAATTAACACCTTGATTAACGCCTTATAGTGCTAGTGCTATAGGGACAATGGTATGTTCGTTTGTTTCGTTGTTTAGTAGCTTTGTATTCAAATAACGCTAATAACTCAAAACATAAGTCATCAAAGTTGGAAATAATACCATCACATAGAATGGACATTTACGCACCCACAAACCCAATTTCACCCTTCTTTTCTGCTTTTTGGACTTGTGTTTGTTTTTGTTCGTTATTTTAGTAGGACCGCAATTTACCCCATGTTTCAATTGTCACTGACCAGATTGCAACTATTTTGGTTATATAATTATTAATTTAATTAATAATTAGTGCCCTATTAAGACATCTGATGTCAGTGGGACCTATCTAATAAGATTTTTTCGGGTCAAATTTCTTCTATATACAAATTTTCAGCTTCTGTAAAACGATCAGTTATTGATTACCGCCTGTAGATAAAAGGCAATGCGTTAGCCTTTCAAGTTTGTCACTGCATGTCGCTTGTAGTCCTCGTGTGACATCACAGGAACATTAACTATTCAGACTGCATATCATGGAACATTAAATTGGCATAACTTCAGTTACGGCCGGCCTATCACAAAAATCTTTTCGGCACCATGCTCAGTGGATCAGCGGCGAACGATAATAAAATCTAGACCGAAGTAATCCATTAAATATATTTTTCAACATACATTATAAATTGAGTAATATAACAAAGAAACAGGAAGGATCGAGTATATAAAATCTGAATCATGAGATAAAACCCTTTAGGTATAAAATTTGCAAGTTCATCTTGATGTTGTATATATAGAAAGGTGATGTTCTGAAGTTTAAAACTTATCTAGGAACACACCTTTAAGAAGTATTTAAAGGTACCCAATCCAATCAGACAGTCCCCATATCAAGTTACAACAACATTTCTTCCAAATACGCTTTTCTTATCAGAATCGATTAATCACAACAAAATAATGCTAACTGCTGTCAACAACTATTTGGTATAAAATTTCCCAAAACATTTTATTTATCAACATGTTGCTCAACGAAATATGGCCGTATTATAAAAAAAATTGGCCATATAACCACCTAATTTTAGAGTTATCCATCTTCATCCGCAATTTTGTCCAAGACCTTCGATTTGATGACTCTTTTCTGGGCCACAAACAATTACACATTTCGAGAAATAACAAATTCAAAAATTTGTATCTGATCACTCTGAGCTTTAATGGGTTGGTTGCACGACTCGAATCAAATATTTTTTTACCCCGAAGCCAAAGAAATAATAATTTAGGAGTGTTATTTTGGATTATACATCTTTAAAGTTAAATAAGGAATATAATAAATAAATAAATAATTTTATTATTTATGTGAGCTTGATTAATTTATTACGGTTTCGTAAAAATTTGTATTTCTTTGGTTTTTTTTCTTCTAATAAAAATAATTTAAAGAGAAATGATGTGTCCCTTTAAACAGGCAGATCATTTCTCTGTCGTGTCCAAATCCGAGTTTTTAATTGACATGCATTGAAAATAGGGAAATTGTTTTCTTCACAAAGCTATATCTCTTAATTTATACAATTTGGGAGTTTTATTTATTGTCTATCCAACGACGAACGGTGTCAGTGCAGCCAGGAAGTATAGTACACAAGATTATTACAGTCTCAGACTGTGCGTTTTTTCAAAACTTCAGACCTGTTCCGAAAAGCCTAGTTCGTTTCGTTCCAGCTAATAAATTTTATTCCAACTCACCATGTGACGTAAAAGCGAGGGAAATAATTCCCGCCAAATTGTATGCAAAACAAAACTACACGTGTATTTACACTTCCTGTTTATGACTGGAAGGACGCTGACAGTTCCTTGAGTTTTTTGACAGCTTCTGTTTTCTACTCTTTGTTGGAGAATAAAGGTTACATGCATCATGTGGATTCAAGTGAGAACCATAGATGGCAAAAAGAGCGCTAGAGTAGACGATCTTTCGAAGTTGACAAAAATAGAAGAACTTAGAGTTCGCTTGGAAGAATCATTCGATGTCCCTCCAGAAAAACAACGCCTCTTCTACAGAGGAAAACAGGTAATAATATTGAACACTTGGAACTGACACTGATACACTATCAGCCTTATCACGACTGGGTTAACCTCCGAACGATTAGGGCTCTAACTTAGTGCAACGTTACACTTACACTTGGTAAGTTGGTTACGATACTAAGTAATTGCGACACATGATCAACAATTTCTGTTATGTGGCACCCGATCCCTAATAGGGCATTATGAGCAATTTAGCCAATTTGTCCAGAAATATTGTGCCGGACCCGCAGAGTAGCGATCTTTAACATACCGTACACACATTGTTGCACACAGGACAGCCATTTAAATTGCGTTGGCACCCGATACGACAAACTAAGTGTACCTAGCGTAGTGTCTGAGATTCCGTTTGCAGGGCATATATTTCATCTGATTTTGCGAGAATCCATACATACTTTTTCACGAGAATCCAGGGTTATTTGCGAGAATTATTACGAGAATCTAGATATGGATTCTTGCCGAAATATAATTATAAGCCCTGGTCTGTTCTTGAATCGTTCTCAGTAGGGGTGCCATGATTGATTGATTGATGAACCGTTGATATTGATAAAGTCGATAATTGATTACCATTTCCGTCATCGATTAATCTTCATTATTTATTTCGGATGTCGGAAAATGCTGGGTATTATTGAAGACCATGTTTGTTTTACACAGTTTTATCTACAATCGAGGGGTTAATACCTTTGATCGTGTATAAAAGAGATTCTGACAACGTGTATGTTGCAATCAGTCGGCAGTCCATTTGATGATGTGACATGGTTACTCTTCGGGTCATTGTATATTCTACAAATTGGAGGCACTGCAGCTTTGAACTTATGGCGACGTCATTGTATATTTTGGCACTATGTCTTTGAAATATGCCAACTGTCACCATGTTCAATGAACTGAATGCACTCGCCATTGAATCTGATTGGAGCAATGGGGAGTTGATTGACATATTCTCTCGAAATCAGGGAACCTACAGCATTTTAATCAGAGATGTTCTCTGCGATGTCATTTGTGAGTATACTTTGTTTGCATATTTTTTGTATACTTAAAGTATACTTACATGTAGGTGTTACTAGTACAGGCTATCAGTTATTGTGTGGTGACTGCTGAATGAAACTCACTATGATCAAATACTTAACTTGTTCTGAGTCCTGAAATTTGTGGGTGGGGGCCCACCTTTGTGATTGTTATCCACGCTCTGGAAGTTTGCTGAAACTTTCCGTAACATTAAATTCCTTTTTTAGGAACAACCAGCGGTACATCGTGCATTCGTACTTTTATATTGTTTGTATGTTTGGCTATTCATATAAATACTGAAATTAATTGCTACATTCATTCTAATGAACTCATATTATTAGATAGCAGGTTAACCCTTTGAGTGCCAGGTCCGATTTTTGTATCAACCCATATACCCTGTGCCAATGCATTCTCTTATATATGCGAGTCGACCATAGGTCGCCCCGCATATATATAAAGAGAATGCATTGGCTTAACAATTTTTTACAATTTTAATATATTTTATTATATTCTTTAACAGACTTATTGTGTAGGTTTAGGGCCGATAATATTGGCCCCTGGCACTCAAAGGGTTAAATTTATTTTTATATTTGAATGCATTTATTCTAGATGGAGAATGGTCATTCATTGTTTGACTACAATATTGGCCTCAATGACGTGATACAACTGATGATCAGGGCAGCACCACTATCAGAGAAGACAGAAAATAACAATGAAAAGACTCAGGAAAATGGTGAAAAGAAAGAAAGCAGTGAGGATGAAAACTTTTCAGATAAAGAAAACAAACAGGTATTTATTTTCATGATAAGTGGTCTCATTTTAGTGATACACTTTGTTAACAATTTAGTACTGTTGGATCCAATATAAGATGTACATACATGTATGTAGATCATGCCATCATTCTATACTCTGGCTATGCCCATAGAGATCATATTCGTCAGTTCAAAACCTGTAAACTCTTTGAAGTTCTTCCTGGGATCTTTGTTTCATCATAATAATAACATACCTGTAAGGCGTATATTTCTTATTATAAATGTGTTTCACAATACCATTTGAAATGTGAAGGTTTCAGCTTTCAATTACATGATTTTGCGAGCTGATTTTGCTTTGCGTCGCTTGTGATCATAAAATTTTCCCCTTTGTAGTCAATTTGTGTTTATCGCAAGATGATAATGGAAGTGAAACAGGCTATTAACGATGGTGAAAATATTCCTGTCCCAGCTATTTTTATGTTTCCCATATCTACACTTGATGTACTAATTAAAGCCCAAGAATTTACCTAGTAATTCTCCCGTTTATTACATATTTTTGCCCGGTTTTCCGGGATTAAAATGGGTCCATAGATATGGGAAATGAAATAACTGTATATGGCATTTATATGCCACAGAAAGACCAAGTCATGGGAATTTTCAGTTTGGTGTAAATTGCATATCAGATTATAAAAAAAGCGAGCCTGTTTTAGTGCTATATCAACTAGCCTCAGTTAGAGATATTCCTTGTAAGTTTTGATTTACTCTCTTCCAAAATTACATATTCATCATTTTGAGTTACAAAAAAAGACAATGTTCATTTAACTGATGCAGTAAAACCTCTCCAAACCCAACCCTCTATAAACTGAATCCTTCTCCATACCGAACAAATTGTCCGGTCCCAAATTCAGCCAAGTGCATTCTCACTAAAAATTACCTCTGTAAACTGGAAACTCTCTATTCCGAACATCGGACGGCTTTTCTAGTCCATAAGTGAATGAATACATAATTTTTACCTCCGAAATTCGAACACGGAAATCGACACCAACCGAACTCACGTGCGTTAGATTTAACATACTTGGTGATTAAAAGTTTAAGTGATGGCTCATTCATTGTGACAGGCTTTAGTTTGGACAGTGGTCGTAAAAAGAGTCCACCTCAGCACAATTATTGATGTAAAACAAAGTGTCAGTGCTCTATTCCCTGTGCAGTCACAAATGTTCACTCAACGTGTGCAATAAGCACACAGTTATCTTATCAGACACCTGCTGTTATAATTTGGTTCAAAGCATTTGCCGAACAAAAAACAGCTAATTAGTTCGGTATTAAGTCGGGATTTTTTTACCCTGTGCCAATGCATTCTCTTATATATGCGAGTCGACCATAGGTCGCCTCGCATATATAAGAGAATGCATTGGCCTAACAATTTTTTACAATTTTAATAATTTTGTCTTGTATTCTTTAACAATTTTATAATTTCACCCATACAGAGCCCGAGACAAACATGAGCAGACGACACTCTTCTATATGCTTCTATATATGTGGGGCTCCCTGCAGGGTAATGGATATACAAGAGTACGAAACTACATTACCTGTGCTACATTACCGTGTTTTTAATTCTCATTATACCATGTTTTATCTATTGCTTTTTATATTTTATTTGGTACTTTATTGAATTCAGTTAACCCTTTACCCAACAAACCGGCCAAATAAAGCTTCAACAGCCTAAAATATCTTCGGTCTGTCTCAATAGAACCATACAAATATGGATATCATTGGAACCGGCTCCTTGACCACATTGTGATGGTTACAGTTATGCCCTGTGCCAATGCATTCTCTTATATATGCGAGTCGACCATAGGTCGCCTCGCATATATAAGAGAATGCATTGGCCTAAAAAAAATCTTTTTTTACCATTTTTTCTTACATTCTTTAACAATTTTATAATTTTTAATGTGTTAAGCCAATGCATTCACTTATATATGCGAGGCGACCTATGGTCGACTCGCATATATAAGAGAATGCATTGGCACAGGGCCCTTGTGTTGGGTAAAGGGTTAAATTAATCAATAATGAGTTGGTTGTTCTTCGACAGCTCATAGTAACAACGTCATTACATTCTGATCGTAGTGTGATATTCTATAAACCGAACAGAAGGGCCGGTCCTCAAGGGTGTTAGGTTTGGAGAGATTTTACTTAATTGTACTTTTACAACAGATTATGATTAACTTTGGCTGAATTAATCTAATCAGGTTTTAATTTAAAGGGGCTTACAAATGTATTGTGGACTAAATAGTTAGCACCTTTTACATGACTTCTTGTTTATTTACCAGAAAATTCATCAGTTGATAAGATGGCAGTAGCCTGTGAAGGATTTACTGTACATATAATTTGCGAGTTTTACTGGTATGTAGGAAGTTAAATCTGTATCATTTCACATGGTATATACCAATAAGGAAATAAACATCCTTTCGGCCACATTGCCTTCTTCAGCGATATATTGAAATGTATGAATACTGATATACAATACCTTGTATAAATTTGAATCCAATTTAATATCGCAGAAGAAAGCCAGGTGGCGAAAGACTTTGAAAAAGGGTGTTTATTTAATATTTACCATGTGAATTAACCGTCTCTGTATGCCTTTTCTGAGTGTTATTACGAATTCTATATGATTTCAGCCTGACCCACCAGAGGAACAGCCATCAGTAAAGGATGAAGGAAATATTTATAAGGTATGTTTAGACTTGCCACGATTATTCGATTAATCGACTAACCTTTGGCAGGTGTGGTAGTCGACGGTTATTTACTTTCGTCGACTAATCGCCCAAATGGGGGGGGGGGGGGGGGGGGGGGGGGGGGGGGGTATGGTTGTGTATTTAAGCAGTACTATGCGCAAATACCATGCCTGGAAGTAAATGTTAACAATGTATGTAGCACAATTTACCCCCGACAGCCTGTTCTGTCGCCACTTCTGATGCGGCTTCCTTTGATAACGCAGCCAACGTTTGGCGGTCATCTTCAAAGAGTTCGGTGTGCCTTTGATGTCGTGTTACAGACTTGCCATTGTTTCTGTATTATGTTTAAATGTAAACGTATCTTCATATGGATCTGTAATTAGCGATCATCATATCCAAAATGGACAATGTGCATGCGACTGCATCTATATTTCTTTTTTCAAATTTCATACTGTAAAACGTTCACCATTATTGATAATAATTCACAAAGTTCGCGGGACATGGAATGTTCAGTGTTACTAGACAGTTAATCAATAACAAGTTGGTGTCATCACTTATTAGTGCTACATACATTACATTCTCCAACTTGGTAACGTATATACCCCCCACCCCGCTACCGCGCTGCACGATGCGTTGCACGCACTTTGAATAACAAAACTAAAATAATATGTCAGGTGACACAATCGGTACACAATGGAATTTTCTGCAATTCTAACTATAGTCCGTTTTCAATAAGTATGCAACAATTCCACATGCTTTCATTTGGCACTGTGACCGCGATGCATGTTCACGGATTGACTGGACAGATTAAAAAAAAATGTCTCGTCCGCGGGAATAGCGATGAGCTAGGAGAGCATTTAATTGCTGCATAAATTTGAGTTTAGGTGGCCGATGATGGGCGGGGGCCTCAGAATGACAAGCCCGCTGACTGACAGTTTATAACTGTGTTCAGACTGGATGTAATGTAGTCATTGTAATTTCGATTTGATCACGTCTTTACCTGGGTGCAATATAGGCCATATATATAATGATTAATCGACTAACCATCGATTAGTCGATTATGAAAACTCAGTCGTGGCAACCCTAGGTATATTAGAGATCGGCAATTTTTGTTTCATAGCTTCGGTTCTGTTTTTAGTTTTTTTCAATTATGGTTTCGGTTTGGTTTACAGTTTTGTTTTCACTGTGCAAGTCGAGCACACGACATTGGAGTCGGAACCAAAAAATGCTTTAACAATGAATTATTCAATTCAAACGCTCCAACTAGCATCGCAACTTTATGTTGCACAGTGAAGTTTATTGAAAACAATATATAATATTTTCATAATCAAAGTATGCAGTTTATCACTGAAATTAGTATAAATGAATATGTTGTCTGTCTTCAATGGGCAAAATATATTCCGTCTTGAGAAAACAATCAAACCTTAGCTTTTAATTATTAAAGAGGAATATAAACAACTATCACCGCAGGAAATTTCAACATAAATTGTATTCCAATACGGAAAAGGTATATGTCTACTAGTAACATTAATAATTGTGTATTTTCATATTCCTGAGCACGTGTCATTTGCTTGAATATCGCAATACTTGCCATCCATGTAGAAACATAAGCTGACAGTTTTACTTTGATTTTCGACAGTAAACAAAATAATGTGAATTATACGTTAGGGCCCTGCGAATTGGGCATTTTCATATTGAATCACGAATTGAATCGGCCAAATGATTCCGAATCACATCGAATCTCAAATAAAATCATTGTATAACAGGGTTCCCGCTGGGCCTTGGATTCAAGGAACGGCCTTGAATTTACAAGGTGTGGTTCAAGGCCTTGAAATCTTGGAATATGGGCAATGGGCCTTGAAAAGCCTTGAATATTCGCAATACAACAACACGCCGATGATCCGTAATTAATCACCTCTTACATTTCCGGGTTTACGGTAAATGACCGCATTGGAGCGAGATATAAATAGCGCAGTCAATAGCGATGTATCGAGCATTCTCATTGGATAGTTGCAGTGACGTTGGCCAATCGCAAAGCGCGACGTATTATCGCATGTGACTGTCGTTCGTGTCAGTCTGCTAAATGTTGTTGTGTGTGTACTGTTTTTCGATGATTGTTTTCGATAATTACCAATAAAAAATGGGGAAATGCACATTCCAAGATTGTTGGTTAACTTCCGAAAGTTACAAAGACTGGTTAATGATCGTTCTGGGCGACAGGTATTCTGCAAAATGCAAACTTTGCCTGAAAACATTTAGCGTGGCGAACATGGGAAAAGCCGCGTTGGATTCCCATGTGAAATCTGACAAACATCTTAAAGTTTTGAAGGACAAAAAAAAGACGGTACCATTTGTTGATGTTGATGTTAACAAAAAATATTCCTAGCTTATCTGCATTGAATTGTGTGAGTATAATAATCTGGGAAAAGTACCAGGTATTATAGTACCCAACCTGAGTAATGTTAATAATTACTAACATGGCAATGTGTGATAGAGCACTGATTAATTTATTTTAAGGCCTTGAAAATCCTTGAATTTGGGTATCAAAGGGCCTTGAAAAATGTCGCGAAACGGACTTGAATAGCCTTAAATTTGATCAGTCCTTGCTTGCAGGAACCCTGTATAAATAGTGAAGATGTAGATATGACAGGGTTTACGCTAGGGGTCAGGGGAATGGGTCCGGTAGCTGCTATGGGGGAAACCAGTAAATAATTAAATATATGAAGACCGATTTATCTGTAATTTCGCCATTTACCGTACCGGCCGGTGTATAAGTCGCAACTTTCTAATCCAAACTCCCTTATTAAAAACTTCCTGCGACTTATGGATCGGTATGTCATGAGGGGCATTTTTCATCAGGATTTTGAGAAACAAACGGCGATCACAGGTAAGCAACAAGACAAAATGCCGGTGCAAACTAAATCTAAAAAGATGATAAATCCGATATAAAAAAAAAGAAGAAATAAACAAACCCATTCTCACTGTGTGTCTTTATTTTATTCCCTGTCTCACACATTTATATCAAATTATATGTATTAGTATCTGATAATTCAACTGCAAAAGAGCAGCAAAACATTGGGCGTCCTTGACCTGACTAATAATGACTGCGGTATAATAGCTTTGATTATCTCTATTATTGTGACACAGTTAACTGCACGTGTCTGCAAATTTCTACTGGATGACGTCACATCGGAATGATTATCTAATCCAGCCCGGGAACGAGCATTAGACAAACTCTTACTCTGAATGAGGGCATGCATGGTCAGCGTGTTATTCTTTAATGGGGCATTAACGCGAAGCCGCAAACTTGTTTATGTTGCACAAAGATTCTTTTATGATGATCGCCATTAGCCCAAGTGTTTTCATGCTTCAGTTCGCGACAATATTTTAAAGCCAAGTCGCAATTTTATATTACTATAAATGATACGATATTTGTGTGTTTTCTCATGCCTCAAATTATACACATGTTTTATACAAGTTGGAATTATGACAAATAAATTAGTCCAAACGCCTCGTCAATATTCACGTCAAGATAATAAATGAGGCAGTTTTTATGATCCACGTTCCCATACTCTGAAGTAAATTGAACCAATGATATATTCCTTGATAGGGAATTCCCCACCAATCACGTGGGGGAATCCCGTGGAACTATTTGTGGGGTGTCACTATTTATGGTTTGTTCATGTTATTTTTTTTTTCTGAAGATGGACTCACTGTGTCGATTCCATTTGGTCATTATTAATGAAAATAAGGTTAAATATCATATATAGCCTGCCGATACAGACAAGACTGAATAAGTTTTTAATAACCTCATTTATTTGTGTATGAGCGGGATTTCATGGCAAAGGTCGGCAGGGGGAATGGGTCTGGGCGACGGACCCGCAGCCGGCCTGGCGGAAACCCTGAGATATCATTTGACTGATATACCGGTGTCAAGTTGCTCACTTCATGATGACTATAAGTGATCATCAGTATACAATGTAAATATTATCAATAAATTTATAGTTGAGAGCTTTCCGATGAATGGTATTAACCCTTTACCCAACAGAAGGGCCCTGTGCCAATGCATTCTCTTATATATGCGAGTCGACCATAGGTCGCCTCGCATATATAAGAGAATGCATTGGCTTAACACATTAAAAATTATAAAATTGTTAAAGAATGTAAAACAAAATGGTAAAAAGTGTTAAAAAAAGATTTTTTTTTAGGCCAATGCATTCTCTTATATATGCGAGGCGACCTATGGTCGACTCGCATATATAAGAGAATGCATTGGCACAGGGCTAACTGTAACTATCACAATGTGGTCAATGAGCCGGTTCCAATGATATCCATATTTGTATGGTTCTATTGAGACAGACCGAAGATATTTTAGGCTGTTGAAGCTTTATTTGGCCGGTTTGTTGGGTAAAGGGTTAAACAAGCCATATTTTGGACTAAATCATGAAAAATTACCCATAATTCTGCTGTGGTTAAGGAGTCAATTATTTAGGGCATTACTGTACTTCTTATCATACATTAATGAAACACTAACGAAGCAATAACGAAGCCAGTAAGCAATCACATTCATGCATTGCAAATTTTGCTAGATCAGTTACTTACATATCAGTCTTACAATGCTTTGGTGGTTATAGTATTGCTCAATCTATGATAGTGTTATCTGTATGTGTGGTCTTTCATTGGTATCTTAATATATCTTCACAAAAAGCACAATGTGGTCTGTTGAATTAACGAGAATGCAACTGGTGCCAATGATTTGATACAATTTGAATCAGGACAGCTGATATCGAATCAGATGGCAGATTCAGATTCGCAGGGCCCTATTATAAGTCCATGTGAAATACGCGCACCGAGTACTACAGGAAATTTATTTCAGAAAAATTTATTTATAAATGCATGGTTTGTTGGCATATTTATTTGTTATACCAGTTGTGTCCATACTTACTGATAAAAGCCAATTTATTCGTACATACATGTACCCAGTAAGTGAGCCAACTTTTAGATTGGTTTTGGGAGATGTGGCTAAACTGGACAGATTTGTCGATGAACTGGTCCAAATCACTAACCCCGGTGACCCTCAGTTGATAAGATCGTCAGGGGCATTGTTATTCTTGTATCTCGTTCATCAACTATTAGTTGAAAATGACTAAAGAATAATTTCTTTGAAGGTTGGAGATATCATAGATGTGAGAGATCCACAGATGGGTGCATGGTTCGAGGCAAATATACAAGCTGTCAAAAGGAAGATTGTCAGAGACACAAAATCCGACAGCCAAAGTACGACTAGCTCGTCCGATAGTGGAATGGGAAGCCAAGACACTCCACTGAGAAATAAGAATGACGACAAGAAAAACAAACAGAAAAAAGATACTGGCAAAGTACTGCAGTCTGTCGACCTGTGCACCATTGATGATGGCTTTGAATATCACATTATTTTTGAAGGGTATGTTTTTAGTTTGAAGTAAATGTGATGTGGAACACTGAGGTGTTTAGAATAGAATAGCAAGTAATCTCCCTAAAATTTCCATAAATTTGGTATCAAAATAGGTAGAAAACAGCATATTATTTGTTATAAATGAATTACACGCAGTGACTACTGTTGGTGGAATCATTGTCAAGCCTTGAAATAGGATGTCTGTCATTTGCAGAATGAGGTCCCCAGAGGGTGAATTTAAGTAGCGGGGTAGCATCACTAAATTCACCCTCTGGGGACCTCATTCTGCAAATGACAGACACCCTATTTCAAGGCATTATCATTGTTGTATGTTTGTCACCCCAAAATTTGTTCTGAATTAAAAGAATAAATATTTACATTTGTGCTTAGTGCAAAGGTTATGTTTCTGAAATGGTACAGTCGATTTGGTTGAAATGGTCGACAATTTTAGTTGATTGCTACATTCTTCCAGTGGAGATTAGTGCTTGGGTATCAGTTTTGTTGGTTGAAATAGTCCCACATATAATAATTAGAAGACAATAATTGACCAATTTTGAATGGCAGTCTCTGTCATACAATAAGACATTGGTGTTTCTCTTGACAAGCAGTTGTAGTCCAAACACATGGCACCGTCAGTTCCAAGTTAAACAAAATTTGTGGATGTTACAGCCTTCATAATTGGCTACGGCAATCAGCATTGCCGAAGCATTTTGCTGAAGCAAACTGGGCCACGGCATACTTTTGCTGTAGCAGATTGCCGAAGCCAAACAATCTGAATTAAGAGGGCTGATGTTAACAACTACATGTAGATGGGAACGCGTCATTTTGGGGTCATTCGGCCAAAAACGTGGCCGCCAGCAGCCATCTTGGATTTTACTCTTTGCATGACTAAATCCTTTGGCATGGGCTACAGGTCGTACCTTCTGGTCGGATCATTATGAAATTTGTCATGGCTGTTTATATTGACATGTAGATCGGAACTAGTCATTTTGGGGTCATTCAGCAAAAAAACCATGGCTGCCAGTGGCCATCTTGTATTTCAAAATTCAATCCATTAGCACGGGCTACCCGGGAGGGCCGGGAGTACTGTTTGGCTGATCATCATAGAATTTGTCTGTGAGATGTTAATGTTGACATTGTAGTTTGGTGGGAATGAGTCATTTTGGGTTCATTTTGGCCAAAAAACATGGCCGCCAGCAGCCATCTTTGATTTTACTCTTTGCTTGACTAAATCCTTTGGCTGTTTACATTGATATAAAGTAGATCGGAACTAGTCATTTTGGCATCATTCGGCAAAAAAACATGACTGCCGAGTGGCCATCTTGGATTTCAAAATTCAATTCATTAGCACAGACTACAGACCGGAGTTTTCGTTGGATCATCATGAAATTGAAATGTAGATGGAACGAGTCATTTTGGGGTCATTCTGCCATAAAATGTGTCTACTGGCAGCCATCTTGGATTTTACTCTTTGGCACACCCTTCAGTCCACTTCCCTCATCCGATCATCACCAAACTTCATATTAATCTGGATATTGATCTACTAGATGGAAGCTATCAAATGTTTTTGAATTTCATTGGAAAACATAACTGCCAGCAACCTTCTTGGATTATACTTTATAGATATCTCTTCATGTTGATAATCTAGTATTACTTAGACATTTCAACTTTCCGCATTCCTAATCACTCCATTGACTGTAACACATGATGTTATTCCCTTTCCAAGTTGAGCTACAGTGTCGTTTTCATTTTGGAATTACCACAGGCATATTTTCCCATGCCCTAGCGATGCTCTTGTTTGTTACTTCAATGCATCTTTCTGGGACAAATAATGCTCATAGAAAGGTTGTTCGGTATTTATCAACCTATTTCGATACCAGCAAAAATTAAAAGGCCAATATGATTAGGTGTATTTTGGAGCGCAAAGCACCATATGGCTTTAAACAGTTACAACATTTACCTGGCTGTTGGGTAATATAAATCGCGTTCACTAGACCTACCATTTAAGAAAGTTCTTCCTATCATTGTCCTCATATAATATTTGCAGATCTACATATTTTGTACTTTAACTTTAACAAAGTGTGACTGAAACTAGTATCTAATGCATATTGTTAAAGCATGAGAATAATTTCAGATATGACGAGAATGACCCATGCATAGTAACATCGAAGGAAGTCCGCCCAAGAGCTAAAACCATCCTAAAATTTGACGATGTGTCTTTCGGACAAAAGGTGATGTTAAACTATAATTATGATGAACCAGAAAGCAGAGGTTACTGGTATGATGGTCTCATCACAGAAAAAAAGAACACAAGAACAATGAAAGAGTTATCTGCTACTCTCTATTTAGGGTGAGTAAACGGATGTCGGATTCTCCCACCAAGTCATAAAAGTATAAATTGGAATGATCTAGTATTCATCTGGAGGAATGTTTTGGAAAATGTTACTGTAGCAGATTTGGTTCGCTTCAGAACTGACAAGATGATTCGAATCAGTTTGAATTCTTTAACCAGAATTTGGACTAGATATCTTTGGTTGGTCTCGCAGAATGAACAATATGCACTCCACCGGCATTCGTAAATAGAGAATGCAGATGTACATAGCACTGCGCTCATGTATGCTATAAAACAGCCATACTCCATCAGCAATATCTAATTTATGTTAATTATTTTACTGTTGTCATTCTGTAGAATTTGTGCACATGCTCGTACTTAAAAACTTCATGCAAAAGGTAAACAAGCAAAGTTAGGAAACGGTGGATATCAAACATTATTTTCTGTGAAATTTAAGAGTAGCAGCTGCAATTATGCTGGAAATATTAATAAATCATAAATAACTGTAGCTGGTGCATTATTTTGTGGAGTTTTTATAGAGTTGGTGTTGGACCAAATTGTTCTCGTGCCAAAAGTTTTACACAACATCAAGACTTGATATAGTGTGTCTGACATTTGCAGAATGAGGTTCCCAAAGGGCGAATTTAGTGACACTATCCCGCACAGTGAGCTAGCATCACCAAATTCACCCTCTTGGAGACCTCATTCTGCTTAGGCCTCAACTGCCATGGGAGACATGGGATCAGATTGAAGTTCCCCAGTTTAAGCTGGTGATGTTCACCCATTAGTCACCCCTCGATTATGCAATTTATCATCTGCAAATTAGGGGATATAGAAACTGAACAGAAGGGAAAAATAAATAAAAACAACGTTAATTTGGGACTATAGACACTTCTCAGAAGATGAGGCCGATGCAGAATGAGATCCCTGTGATGCTAGCCCGCTGTGTGGGATAGCATCACAAAATTCACCCTCTGGGGACCTCATTCTGAAAATGTCAGACACACTATATCCACACTTGTTTATGTTCACGCTCTAGGTAATTAGTTCAAGCTTGTCTACAAATTACTGTTTTTCAAAATGGCTTCATGTCCATAATCGTATAATTTCTTTTACAGTCCAGATTTGACTCCCCTTGAGAAGTGTAAGATACTGTTTGTCCATGAAGTGTTTGATATAGAGAAACCAGGAACACAGATCAACATGTCAGATGTAGCCAAGGATCCGACAGCTTCTCCTGTTAAAAGTATGTATCTGTGCTTGCGAAATAAATATAGGTCATCACCACCATGTGGGTTTCATAGATCCATATTCAAGTTGAGCTTCCTTCTATGGGGCAGTCTATCAACAAATTCACAGGACGTGTCAAGAGACGACTGAGAGAGGGCAGCGAGACTTGAATACCAATCTCAGGAACCTTAAGGGTGGTGATATCAATTTATAAATTTTATCTTTCAATTCATTCAACAGAATATAAAATAAAAGGTCATTTGTTGTTTTGCTTATGAAATATCACACTGTACAGTTGACGTTTGTGCATCACTGAAGTATTAAGTCAACAAAGATCTGTTTGTGCATACACATTGAATCAAAACATTACCGTTTTCGTCATTGCTGCTATAAATATATCGGAGAATTTTAAATGAAATATGACGGATGCTGTAAAATAGAAAAAATTTATGCCAAATGCCCATTTTATCATTGATTTGATAAACGATGCGAGTTCTCCACAACTCACCTGCAGGAGCGGCGCATATATAAGAGAATGTATTTGCCTAACAATATTTACCTTGACCCCGTAAGCCAGTGCATTTTGTTTATATATGCAAGGCTTCCTGTGGTCAAATCACATATATATATATAAGAGAATGCACTGGCACATACTATTTAATGCTGCACCAGCGCAGCTCCAGTCATGAAAGGATTAATATTCTGAGTGTTTTACTTCTTTCCAAAGGAAACAACAAGCCAGAGTGTGATCATTGTCAGGATAACCCAAGAAGAAAGTGCAAACACTGTTCATGCAGTGTGTGTGGTGGCAAGAATGATCCGGATAAACAGATAATGTGTGATGAGTGTGACAAGGCGTATCATCTCTCTTGCTTGACTCCTCCCCTTGATGCACTGCCAGATGTCGATGAATGGTATGTTTTAATATCATCTCTCTTGCTTGATTCCTCCCCTTGATGCACTGCCAGATGTCGATGAATGGTATGTTTTAATATCATCACTCGTGTTTTACTCCTCCCCTTGATGCACTGCCCGATGTCGATGAATGGTATGTTTTAATATTTGATAACTGAATGCTCACTGACGTCTTAACAGTTGTTACTTGATTGCCATTAAATCATTTGGTATGTTTTAATATTTGATAACTGAATGCTCTACCAGTTGTTACTTGATTGCCATTAAATCATTTGAAGGGATGTTGAGTTAACCCTTTCTTTACTAAATACTCATTGACGAGTAGTTCCTTTAGGAAATGTTCAGATATATGTTCGACAGTAGTTTGTTAAACTTATTATCTGAACATTTTGCACAAATTAATAGGAATAATTCTGCACTTGTATTATATTTTTAGGTGTCAATCATCTGCTTATGTTTTCTGATCATCCCTCCAAATGAATAGTTAACCATTCCAGTGTATATTTTATAAACTGGGTGGGAGAATCCATTCAGCTAAGAAAATGTGAATAACCAGAAGTTATTTGATGGACATATTAAGATGAAAACAGTATACCCCTACAATTATATCAGAATGGAACATGCCAATGTATATATTTGAACTAGTTGTCTGGGATTAGATACTCCCCTGAGATATGTGTATCGGACTGCCAATCACGGTAACGACACCGTTACCGTACTGTAATCGGACAACGCACACCACATACTGTGAGCATGAGTGAATTATAACTGTGAGTGAGCATTTGTGAAATGTCTGTATGTGATGTGTTTGTTGGCAATAATGTAACATAGAGTAAAGTTGTTATCTGCAGAACTTCGATTCTCCAACTGTTCATTACAGGTATTGCCCGGAGTGTAAGGTGGATTCTATTCTCCAACTGTTCATTACAGGTATTGCCCAGAGTGTAAGGTCGATTCTGCTGAAGTGGTTAAAGCTGGCGAAAAATTAAAGGAGAGCAAAAAGAAAGCTAAAATGGCTTCTTCATCTGGGACGTCTAGCAGGGACTGGGGAAAGGTGAGATGCCACAGTTAGGCTAAATAAATAAAAATGATGTGTTCTCAGGCACTGAAGTTTTCTTTTAAAAAGCCTCATCAAAAATATTTTAAAATATTTTCTGTTAGAAATATTGGATTTGAACAAAGAAAATTAATTTTGAATGTTTTCCAGATTTTGAAGAAAAAATAATAAATAGCCTCCCTCCCTCATCTCAATTTTAATTGCCTGAGAACACAGATATTTTATTTTAATAGCTTTAGGCTGTTAAAAATAAATTTAATAATAACATTGTTTAAAGGTACGGGCGGCATTGGTGGTGGGTATGCTGTTAAAATATTCACCTCCATCAAAAACCACCATAAACAGAAATAATAGTAAAATATAGACAGCTTTTGTTCTTATACCAATCAGAAATATGGCATAAATAGTATGTTATTTGCCAAATGTTTTTCCTTTGTTAAGTAAACAAAAGCAAAAAACGTTACGTTACCTGGCTTTTGTTTAGATCAGGATATGGTAAACATAAAGAGCGTTATTTGTTAATGTTTTCCTGACATGGAAATACTAAAGAGCATTTATATCATTTGTGTGTGATTAGCCAATAGAATTGCGCTGTGTTATGTAAACAGAAGAACAACTTCTGTAACACAAACAGGTTCTTGTTTTCATACACCATCGTACGTCTTGACGACAATATACTATTTACGCACTAACTATGTTTGGCATATGAACAAAACTATATATATTTTAATATTCCTTCTGTTGATGGCGATTTGAACAAATATGAATATTTCTGCAACGAACTTCGTCTGTGCCTTTAAGGGTCAGATGCATGTTTTGCCAAAATTACCTGGTATTTCAAAATGGATTTTCTCAAATCTGTCAGAAATTTCTTTGTGAAATTTGGCACAAGCGATCATTTTGACACAATATTTAAGAACCAGTGACCCATTGGATATTATAACCTCATTTACTTTACTTAAATAATTAAAATTTCACTGTTTTCAAATTACCAAGAACTTCTGTAAAATAGATCTTTTTCAGAAGTGCAGTTCATATATCCATGATATCTTATCTGAAGATTTTAAGAGACCTATTATTCTTGATTTGTGAAATTTAATGACTCTTTTCATTTAGAAAGGCAATTACCCATAAATAATCTTCTATATTTTCAAATTTTTGTGTCACACCTGTTGATCAATGAAAAATTGGGCTGAGATGAGTTCTGTATCATGGGTTCATAACCAAGTTAAAGCTGACCATCATATTTCTTAACACTGTGGCCTAATTCCAGTGAATTGCTCCTTGCTTGGGTGGTCCACACTGCATATCAACATTTATTTTCATTCGGCTGGAATATTTGTGACTGAAGTTTAAAATAACCTTGAAACAATAGATTTGTTTGCGATTAATGAATCGTTTGGCTGATTTATTTTAAATATTATAGAATTAATTGCATTTAAATTTGAAACCATTTGGTTGTGACTGTTTTAAACAAATTTCTGTTGGCCTCTTAAATGTTTTTACCAGTGACCACATTTGACAAAGATTCAATATATTTTCAGGGAATGGCATGTGTTGGTCGGACAAGAATTTGCAACATTGTACCATCCAACCATTTCGGTCCCGTTCCAGGGGTGGAAGTTGGAACGTTATGGAAGTTCAGAATGCAGGTAAATCTTGTAGACCTTATTAAAGGTGGTCTGTCTTTTCCCCGCTACACTTCCAATAGGGCCTTGTGAATATTTCGTATTCATTTTATTATTTGATTTGACCTGGGTATTCAAATAAAAATCAATTCGACTTTAAAACAACCAATAATAATGTTGCTATACTAACATTGATAACAATCTGTGGTCTATTTAGCGATTTAACAAAAGTTACAATCTGTCATTTGGAATGACACTTTCAGTTCAGTTGAGCAGTAGGTCTGTAGCCTATGTTGGGGAACTTGCCCATGTCATACTGCTCATGCACAAAATATATTTCTATCAGTGTGCACTTGAAAGTACAGACATGGTTGGAACTGCAGTGTTCTTTGCGATAATGCAGGTCAAATTTGCAAATTCCTTCCATCAAATTCCCGACTCGAATTACAAGGAAGCCGCGAGCGTAAAATTACATCAAATCCATCTCCAATTCTGAATTCCACCTTTTGTCATAAATCGATATACGAGGGAATTCCATTTTGTGACATTTGGTTATTTAGTTTTGTCGAAAATGCCTCATGACAGGCTTGAGAAATAAAGATACGCGAAAATAAATTCCTTTTACAACTCTTTTGCTATATATGTTTTACCTATATGATGAAATATTGTCCTCAGTTCATTTACCGATCACGGAAGCAATCGCGATGATTTAGTTGTAGCAAAGAAATGGGGAACATATACAGTAATACCATAATTAAGCGACTCGGGGAGAGCTTTCCGATGAATGGCAACAAGCCATATTTCCAACTAAATCCTGAAAAGTTACCCATAATTCTGCTGTGGTTAAGGAGTGGATTAATTAGGGCATTACTGTACCTGGTACTAAAGTTCTATCTCATACATTGCGGGTTCCAAGAATCAATTTGATTTCCTATTTCTGAACGGGTATTCAATTAAAAATTTGTTTCGAGTGAAAAAGTTTTATTCGCAGAACCCTAATTTCCAACTGTAGGAAGGGTGAATCAATATTACTTATATTCAAAAATATGATGAGTGGGAAAATATGGATCACAAAAATCATAATGCATCATTTCAGACACTCATGATTTGATGCATTGAATCGCATAGAAAAAAATTGTGATGAATCGTTACAGCCCTTATCAAGCCCATAGTTTTTTTTTTTTTTATATTTTTATTCAGATAATTTTTACTTTCATTATATAACAATAGTGTTATTCAACAGTATAATATTTTCTGATATATATGAACATACATGTATACATGCTTAAAAGTCATTTGTATATATAGAGAAACAGAGTATATTGCGAGTAATCTTTAGATAATCAGTTTATTTGAGAAATGTGGATACTTATAATCCCTTATAAGCCCATAGTTGCAGAGAAAGTTGATTTGTTATTCAGGTGAGTGAAGCCGGTGTACACAGACCACACGTTGCTGGTATCCACGGGCGAGATGCTGAAGGTTCCTACTCACTTGTCCTTTCTGGAGGATATGAAGATGATGTTGTGAGTGTTGATTACCATATTTAAAAGTGAAATTAAACACTCAGCTGGAATTTACAGATGTACCTAGTGGATAAACATGTGCAACTGAGCTATTAGTCAAGTTTGCTTTTCGAGAAACTCGATCTAGGCAGTTGGCAGCCCTAATCGGAAATCCTCTACAACTTAACTGTTTATTGATGAATTTTGACAATTCTTGGAATGTGAGTTCATAGTGTGTGTGACACCGTCACAAAACAAATCGGGACCCACCCAAACACTTTTGTCCGAGTTGTGGCCCTTTGTCTATTTTTATTTTCATAAATATTTTAATGAAGATAGACAGCACAATTTAATATCTTATGCAAGATTTTGATTAATTGCAATTTTCTTAATAAACTGTAGTAAACATAATTCTTTGACAGAAAACAACCCATTCTGAGACACTGTAAATTATTTTCATTTTTTTTATAAAACTTCAGGAAAATTTCTTGAAAACCATGAAAAAAACTTTAGGGTTTAAAATAGGGTAGTTAGGTAGGTAAATCGAACCACAATTTTTTTTCCCTGGCCTTATTTTCACAATTATGCTTGACAGATAATTAATTGTGGCTCTTAATTCAATATAAATCATTCACGTGGGTCTTGTGAAATAAGTGCAACTTTGGTGTGATAAGGGAACATCCCACACAGCTATATCACGTGAACTACATGTGTTCAAATGTGTATGGGTGGGAGAAATCATCATTTGATTCTTATATAGGGGGAAAAACAGGTGGACAAAATTGCCAGCCAGACATCTCCCAGGTAACCACTTGAACATTGATTTATGCTTTAGGATGACGGAGACAAATTCACTTACACTGGCAGTGGAGGTCGTGACCTTTCTGGTAATAAGAGAACAGCTGAGCAGTCATGTGATCAAACTCTTACAAGAATGAACAGGTAAACTCTTCAAAATATATTCTGACACTTTTGATAATCACTTATGTTTGACACACTGTACTCAAAGATTTTTAAAGGTTCCTTAAGAAGGCGCAACATTCGTGAATTATCAAACAATTTGAATATGAAACTAACAATTTAAAGGGGAATATCATCAGCTTCTATAACCAATGTATTCTATAGTACTATAACTAGGGGTGGGAGGTACGC
This sequence comes from Siphonodentalium dalli, assembly GCA_032622095.1. Lineage (NCBI taxonomy): Eukaryota > Metazoa > Mollusca > Scaphopoda > Gadilida > Siphonodentaliidae > Siphonodentalium > Siphonodentalium dalli. The sequence continues at coordinate 276,263,811 of CP136063.1, forward strand.
CCAGTGTCGCGATACGATATGTATCGCGATACGCAGGTGGCGATACAATACGTATCTAGATACATACCCTAGTATTTCGGGATGCAGCCCTTCATAAGGAATTCATGAATTGGTTGGAAGAAAAACATATATTCAATCATAATCATTTAATGTTAATAATTCACGAAGATATGAAACTTATTTTGGGTTGCTACATCAACAATGTGCGTGCAGAACCATACAAAGTACTAATGTATGAGAAGACTGGTCACTCAATTGAATTGATCGTATTAGATCACAACAGGGAAGAAGAACTGGAAGAGTGAAGACATTATGCAGCTGATCTCAATCTTCAAACTTTGTCGACTTAGATAGTTTTTATAAACCCCACTGTAAAACAGTTTTAGTATATAGTCTGGTCGTTGAGACTCGATTTTGAGGTGAACCTAGAACAAATTGTTTACAAGCTGTTTTTGATGTCATTTTGTCGGGCAGAATCTGGGGAACAATATATCCAAAATCCGCTAAAATCCGCTTTGGGGAAAAATTTCCACAGCTCGTTGAAATGGGGTCCTATTTATGGGTTTTTGTGTAAATTTTGCTGTTCCTTATTAGTCTAGTCAATATGATGGAAAGAAAAACCCCACCGTGAACAAATTGCTATGCAATGTCTTTTGGTGTGTTGACTGTGACTATATCCATATGATAACATAACCAAAATCCCCGTGAATCCCAGAGTGGGAAAATCGTCATTTTTGGGTGAAAAGTCAGGAATATGTAAACAAAAATGGTGAAAACTGTAATTTTCTGGTTGAGACTCAGATTTTAAGGTGAACCTATATTAAATTGGTAACAAGCTGTTGGTGTTATTTTGTTGGGCAGAATATGGGGAACAATATATCCAAAATTCGCTTTGGGGGAAATTTTCCACATATCTTTGAAATAGGGTCCTATTTGTGTCTTTTTGTGTGTCAAGTTTGCAGTTCCTTGTTTTTTTTTTGTTTTTTTTTAAAATAATTTTTATTGAAATCAAAACAAGCATAATATTACATGTATTATACCGTTTAGAAAATAAAAAACAAAATAACATCAACAAAAACAGGGACAATCATATTTTAAAGCCAAGGAGGGGATGTCAGTATAGCATGTTTAATTTCGATTTTTTTAGGGAGAGGTTTCCCTTTATGAAAAGTGATAGAGTTGTGAGAGTTGCAGTTCCTTATTAGTCCAGTCAAACGGATGGAAGGAAACGCCCAACCATGAAAAAAATTAGCTTTTGGTCTTTTTGAGTGTGATTATACTCATATAATAACATATCCAAAATCCCCATGAACCAGAAGTCGCAATTTTTTAGTCAAAATACTGGAATATGTAAACAAAAATGGTGAAAATTGAAATTTTGTTAATAAACAAATCTGCCAACCATAAACGCTCAGTCGAGTTCCCTGACTGCCCAATGTGACCATATAATAATATATCCAAAATATCCATGCGTTTAATGAAGGGAAAGTCGTTAATTTAGATACAAATGAAGAAAATGGTGAAAATTGGAATTTTTGTCTCCAGACTGGGGCCCCAATATTAAACTTGATCCATTTTTTCGTAATGATGTCTGCTCCAACTAATTTGCCGCTAACATGTGGCCGTGAATATTACGGGGCAATATGGTGGCAATTTCCTGAAGTGTACTACCATTCACTACAGTGTCCTCTAAATGTATTAATGTGACAGAAACCTGCAACAAAAAAACGCATTATTCCTGTTGCCATAGCATAATTATGCCTGTCATTTCGTGCATAATTTGACCCTAATACTATAAAATGGCGAATCCTAATCCGCTATAGTAAGTCATATCCCGAGGATTGGGCAATTCGGTGTCTAAGCAGTCTTCAAAATGACAGCGAAAATGGCAGTCGGAAGTGAACAATTGAAGTGTATTTTTTCTTACGATATCGAATAAACGTATAGCCAATATGTAGTCATATATGCTACCATACGAGTTTGTAAAGCCACCAATAGTTTCATAATACATCAAATGATTGTCCCAAACCACACGAGTCCGCCAAACCATATATAGAGTTACAAAACCCATCTGGTATCCAAAAAAACCCAGCATGTGAGTATCCAAATCCATACGACGGGCGCCCCAAATCCAAACATTGCTCCAAACCATCGACGGGGTGTCCCAATCCAATAAAACGAGTTTCACAAACCACCAGACTGACGTAGACTGATGTATGTAGCTCCCCAAACGATACTCAGCTGGTGTCATTACTCACACATATAGTCCCCAAACCATGCAATTGGTATTCCAAATCACCCAAAATGAATGTCACAAGCCACTAAATGAGTGTCTCAATCGACCTGATTAAGGACCCAAACCAATCAACGAATGTTCCCAAACCACACCAGTAGTGCTCAATACGTTGCAACCTATGTTCGAAACAACATAATAGGCGTGTCCCAAGCCAATCAGTAGGTTCCAGAAATATCCAATGAGTGTCCATAACCATCAGATGAGTAAAACATACAATGAGCACCAATTGAGTGCGTCAAACCAATCAATAAGTACCCCAAACCACACAATGGGCGTACCACGGTTACCAAACCATCCATCGGGTGTTCGAAACCACACGATAGGCAGACATCCAATATGTAGCCCATGCCATATGTCATACAACATACAACTGTCGTCTCAATCCATTCAACTGTAGTGTCCCAAACGACCAAACCAGTGACCCAATCGGCCACGCAGTGTCTCAATGCACATAACCAGTATCTAAAATCTATAGCGAGTGTCCCAAACCACTCAATGTGAACACTCCACCCAATTGGTGTCCCAAAAGCATCCAACTGAAGTCACAAATTACCCAGCGGGTGACCCAAACCATAAAACTAGCATCATAAACCATCCATCAAGTTCCCTATCCACCAACTGCACAGGACTGGTGTTGCGAACCAACAACAACTGTCATATCAATACATCTACAACAGTGTACAAAAACCTCCATCGAGTATTTCACACGATCAAGTGAGTTTGTCAAACCATCCAATGAGTTTACCAAAACATAGTTTGATATATTTGAAGGATGGTTTTGTGCACTAGTTTGGGACACCTATTAAATGACTGGGACATTCAGTGGTCTGAGACACTAGTTGGACGTTTTATACACTCCTGCTGGTTTTCACAATCATCGTGTGGCTTGTGACACTCATTGGGTGATTATGGACACTCATCTGTTGGTTTGGGACACCCATTGGATGGTTTATGGTACACACTTGATGATTTAAGACACCCATTTGTGTGGTTTGGGACACCACATACATGAGTTGGGACACTCGATGGGTGACATATGACAATCGTTGGATGGTATGGAACACACATTGGACTGGTTTAGGCACTAATTGGATGGTTTTTGACACTATTTGGGTGGACTGTGTTACATATTAAGTGGTTTGTGACACTCGTTGGCTGATTTGGAATGCCCCTTATATGGACTGGGGCACTCACTGATTAAGTTGGTATATTATTAAGAAGGCAGTTGAGACACCTGTTGTGTGGTTTTACACTCCTTGGATGGTTTGGGACACGCGTTAAGTTGTTTCTGACACTCATTTGATGTATTTCGATACTAGTTTGGTTGCTGTGGACAATAATCAAATTATATTCGATACCGGATATGAGAAGATTTAGTTAAAAATCAATGACGAAATAGATATTTTTGACTTTCGCTTGCAATATTCGCCGCCATTATGGGACACTGTAGGGACAAATTCTCGACATATAGCTCATTATTATCGGATTAGGATCCGACATTATTTACTGTGGTGCTAGCCAATAAATGTTTTTCGTCTAAATGGAAACAATCTACTGAACTTTAACGAAAATTCCCAATTATACTACTTTCAGTAGCCATAGTGTCCCTATTTTTGGAAGTGATTGCCTAGTTTCTGCTAAAATGGACACTAGTGGTTCATACCTGACGTCTAATGAGTATTAAGTACACTGGTGTGTTCGATTTGCGGTTATTCTGGACATTAAAATAATATTTGATTTTTCTTCGAAATTTAGTACAATCTATTTCGAATTTGAAGGGTCCAAATTCCCAATCCTCGTGATATGGCTCACAATGATCAGACATAGATTTAAAATGGTGTGGTGTATGTTGGCACAAATGGCCATTTAAACCAAATTTCTTATAAATGGAAACGATCTGGTGAAATTTAGTGAAAATTGTCCAATTTTACCAATTACGGTCGCCATTTTGTCCGCCATTTTGAATTTTTACAATCAAAGTGTACACGAAATAACATACGTCTGTCATGGCAACAATAATAATTTGTTTATGTTGCATATTCCTGCCATCTGTATAACTTTAATTTAAAATGACATTCATGTGTATATTTCATAAGAAAAAACGGAAAATCATACATAACAAACACAAATATGACCTTTTTTCAAAATGCTCTAGAAAAGTTTTCCCAAAGCGGATTTTAGCGGATTTTGGATATCTTATTCCCCAGGTTCTGCCCGACAAAATGACACCAAAAACAGCTTGTAAACAATTTGTTCTAGGTCCAATGCTTCAACGACCAGACTAATATCCAATTTGAATCCATGTTGCTTCGTGCAGTATTAACTATTAAGTTACGAAAGCACGCATTGCCACACAACGCCACTTTTACGTTGTCACTTCCTTGTGTGCATTCAGAGTTATCCTTCCTGCATCATTTCTATGAACGAACTCTTCTGTGTGCCAACGGTATATCAATCATTACACAGCAATAACAAAGCCGAAGCGTATGACCGACGAACAGGTAGCTGACCTATTTAATCGGCGCTTTGAAGCAGAACGACTTAATCTTGCTTCTTTGCGTGCCGTTGTATTTAATTATCATTTTTTGGCTATGGAACCGGTGCGTGTATTGTAGAACTCCGATTCGCGATACATCGGTGCACCGGTGATATCTCGCACCCGTAACTATAACAAGTTATGTTCACCCTCACAATATGAGAGATATGTTCTTATTATATAAAACAAATAAAGTGGTTTTAAAAAAATACTTTTTTTGAAGTAGGTAGAGTTTGACAGGAAATATTATCAAAAAACATAGTGCATTATCGAGCTTATGAACCCAACTAGTGTATGTGCTCAGTCTACAATCTGAAATTTCATTGTATATTTTTGTTTTTTTGGTAGCCATTTGCAGAACTATATTTTTATCGTGTGATGCACCAAAACAACATAAAACAACATAAATATTATTCAATCACGTTTGAAATAATGTGGCAGACATAAACACTCAATGCTAATTCATCTTTTCGGACATTGTTGTTTTATGGTGATTTTTTTCTCCAAAAAAATAGTTCTGCAAATGGCCACCAAAAAACTAAAATATGCTATGAAAAATGTTTGATTTATTTGATGGTAGACTGAGTGCAAATACTAGTTTAGTCGATGACACAGTGTGTTTTTAGCTCAACTTACTTTTGTAAGTTTGAGCTATTGCCATGGTTTGGCGTCCGTCGTCCGTGTGTCCGTCAACAATTTCCTTTGGCGCGGGCTACAGGTTGTACCTTTGGTCTGATCTTCATGAAATTTGTCATGAATGTTGACATTGACATGTAGATGGGAACGAGTCATTTTGGGGTCATTCGGCCAAAAAACATGGCCGCTGGCAGCCATCTTGGATTTCAAGATTCAATCCATTGGCGCGGGCTACAGGTCGTACTGTTCATCTGATCATCATGAAATTTGTCATTGATGTTAATAATGACATGTAGATGGGAACGAGTCATTTTGGGGTTGTTCGGCCAAAAAACATGGCCGCCAGCAGCCATCTTGGATTTTACTCTTTGCATGACTAAATCCTTTGGCGCGGGCTGCAGGTCGTACCTATGGTCTGATCATTATGAATTTTGTCATGAATGTTGACATTGACATGTAGATGGGAACGAGTCATTTTGGGGTCATTCGGCCAAAAAACATGGCCGCTGGTGGCCATTTTGGATTTCAAAATTCAATCCATTGGCGCGGGCTACAGGTCGTACTGTTCGTCTGATCATTATGAAATTTGTCATGGGTGTTAATATTGACATGTAGATGGGAACGAGTCATTTTGGGGTTGTTCGGCCAAAAAACATGGCCACCAGCAGCCATCTTGGATTTTACTCTTTGCATGACTAAATCCTTTGGCGTGGGCTACAGGTCGTACCTATGGTCTGATCTTTATGAATTTTGTCATGAATGTTGACATTGACATGTAGATGGGAACGAGTCATTTTGGGGTCATTCGGCTTAAAAACATGGCCGCTGGTGGCCATTTTGGATTTCAAAATTCAATCCATTGGCGCGGGCTACAGGTCGTACTGTTCGTCTGATCATTATGTGATTTGTAATGGATGTTAATATTGACATGTAGATGGGAACGAGTCATTTTGGGGTCGTTCGGCCAAAAAACATGGCCACTGGTAGCCATCTTGGATTTTACTCTTTGCATGACTAAATCCTTTGGCGCAGGCTACAGGTCGTAGTTTTGATCAGAACTTCATGAAATTTGTCATGGATGTTAACAATGACATGTAGATGGGAACGAGTGATTTTGGGGTTGTTCGGCCAAAAAACATGGCCGCCAGCAGCCATCTTGGATTTTACTCTTTGCATGACTAAATCCTTTGGTGCGGGCTACAGGTCGTACCTATGGTCTGATCTTTATGAATTTTGTCATGAATGTTGACATTGACATGTAGATGGGAACGAGTGATTTTGGGGTTGTTCGGCCAAAAAACATGGCCGCCAGCAGCCATCTTGGATTTTACTCTTTGCATGACTAAATCCTTTGGCACGGGTTACAGGTCGTACCTTTGGTCTGACCTTTATGAAATTTGTCATGAATATTGATATTGACATGTATATGGGAACGAGTCATTTTGGGGGTCATACGGCCAAAAAACATGGCCGCTGGCAGCCATCTTGGATTTCAAAATTCAATCCATTGGCACGGGCTACAGGTCGTACTGTTTGTCTGATCATCATGATATTTATCATGGATGTTAATATTAACATGTAGATGGGAATGAGTCATTTTGGGGTCGTTTGGCTTAAAAAACATGTCCGCCAGCAGCATATTGGATTTTACTCTTTGCATGAATAAATCCTTTGGTGCGGGCTACAGGTCGTAGCTTTGGTCGGAACTTCATGAAATTTGTCATGTATGTTAACAATGACATGTAGATGGGGAAACGAGTCATTTTGGGGTCGTTCAGCCGAAAAACATGGCCGCCAGCGGCCATCTTGGATTTTACTCTTTGCATGACTAAATCCATTGGCATAGGCTACAGGTCATACCTTTGATCAGATCATTATGAGATTTGTAAAGGCTGTAGATGGGAACAAGTCATTTTGGGGTAATTCGGAAAAAAACATGGCTGCCGGTGGCCATTTTAGAATTTACTCTTTGCATAAATAAATCATTTGGCACACCATAATCACCACATCCCTGATCCGATCATTATGAAACCTGTTATGAATGTTGATATTGACATGTACATCTAGTCTTACTTAGACATTTCAATTAGCACTTTTCCTATTCCTCCATTTATACTGTCGACCATTAAATTATTCCCCTACCTAAGTTGAGCTACAGTGTCATTGACACTTTCATTTATAAATATTACCTATTAAAATCAACCTACCTAAAAAAAAAAGCGTTTTAAAACCACTTTTTTTAAAAACATAATTAGAACATATCTCTCATATTGTGAGTGTAAACAGCTGTTGTTAGTACTATATCATACATTGGTTATAAAGGATAATGACTTCTTTCTTGGCTAAAACCCTATTTGACCTCCCTTATTCCATTTCTTCTATGTATTCAGTTTAACTATATTGCCTGTGGCACAATTAGCTTCGGCTTTCATGATTATAATAGAAACACAAAACAAGTAAACTGAAACTACTTCCTGGTAAATTCCTGGAAAAGTGTATCACTGTGCACACGTGACAACTCTGCTAGTCTTCAATTCAAAGAATGCACCGTCTGACATTGCTACATGCTATATGCAGAACTCCGACCGATGACATGTGGTAACTGATTGATGTCTACACTTAAAGGCCCGATGTTGCACTCATTTAACCCCATATGTTCAAATTTGCTATCAAGCGATCTCATGTTCTATACTTGGAATATTACAAAGCGATGTATTATCTACCTCACACATGGACTTAAGCACGCAGTAATAATGCGTATGCAGAATTAAAATTATGCAAGCGGTAGGCGCACACTAAAATAGCGTGCATAATAACGCCAGGTCTGACATGAGTCGTGCTTTACAGCAAACTTTAGGGATCCTCTTTGTTATAGAATTCTGCAAGATTGGAAAAATTGACAACCCAGCGTTATCTTGATCATACAGTAATTTAAACTAATTCCAGGGTGATCTTTAGTAATGCTCTAATTAATCGACTCCTTAACCACAGCAGAAGAGCTTTCCGATGAATGGCAACAAGCCATATTCTCGACTAAATCCTGAAAAGTTACCCATAATTCTGCTGTGGTTAAGGAGTCGATTAATTAGAGCATTACTGTATTTGTACCAGGCAAGTCCATATATATGTGCATCTAATGCCATTTTGTCTATGCGACGGAAAGAGAGAATTTAAGGTACACTGAGGTAAATTTGAGTAGTTTCTGATTTGATTTGTCGATAACTTTGTGAATATGTCTTAAGGAAAAATCTTGAACGCGGAGACTTAATATAATCATAATTATGTGTCTATTACAGAGCCCTTGCCAAGAATTGTAATGCACCAATAGATAATAAGAATGGAGCTGAGGCTAAAGACTGGCAAAAAGGAAAACCTGTTAGGGTCGTGAGGAACTGTAAGGGAAGAAAGCACTCCGATTATGCCCCAGAGGAGGGAAATAGATACGACGGAATTTATAAGGTCAGTCAATCATTCTCCATATAATTCACATATATAAGTTCTGATTACGCTCCAGAAGCGGGGAAATAGATACAACAGAGTTTATAAGGTAAGTCAGTCATGCTCCGTATAATTCACATAAATACGTTCCGATTATGCCCCAGAGGAGAGAAATAGATACATGAAGGCTAGTTAGTCAAGTCATGCTCCGTATAACTCACATAGATACGTCCGTCCGTCCATCTTGTCCATCCGTCCGTGTCATGAGGTAAGCCTGATAAAACATGATTCTACCAATGTTAGATCTTAGTAAACAAAATGGTGTGCTGAAAAGATGTTTTTTTCGTAGCGGAATCTGGCAGAATGGCAGTTTTTTAAAAATCAAATTTCGTCTCTGAAATTCTGTTTTTGACAACTTGAATCTGGATTTGATGACGAATATCTCTGGAATTACATGTCTTATCGGGACAGAGTTTGTTTCTACGCGTAGAGTAGCCTCTTGGGGAGTGATGGATGATGACAAGTAGTGAATAATGTTTTAATTTTTTTAGGAAAAAAAAAAAAAAGTTTTGATTCTCAGACATCCCTCCGTATCGAAAAAAAAATGGCCCAAGTTTGACCATTTTATTCCGAAAATAGGAAACTGTCGCACGGAAATTAGTTTTGTTTCAAAATCGAATAGGAGCTAAATACAACGGTGTTAATCAAAAGATCATAGTCAACAATAACTATCAGGTATAATGTCACCATAGGCTGTACAAAACCCCATGTTTATTGTCGAATGTGTTGAAATATTTGGACAAAATCAGGAAGTTGGATATTGAATTAGACATCCGCCAACCCGACCTTGGCAACCTTTGCACAGTAAGTAACCCTGCAAGATAGAGCTTTTCCTCTTGCTACGCTATTGCGATTGAAGGTATGAAAACCGTGATGGTTATTTGAAGTTTTATTGTCCCCCGACGTTTCCGTCGGAGGACTATAGAAATGACCCTCGTCCGTCCGTCCGTCCGTGCGTCCGAGATTGGGTACCTTCATGGTGTAATCAACTCCTCCTACAGTTTTAAACGTAGAGATTTGAAACTCTGGGATATTGTTCCTAACATGTTGGTGATTTGCAACATCTATATAGCTAATCAAAAATATAATGTTTTCCATATTTTTGGGGGGGTTTTCGACTTAGAAAATTTGGAACATTTTTGCCTTTTGGATGAGATTGGGTCCCTTCATGGTGTAATCAACTCCTCCTACAGTTTTAAATGTAGAGATTTGAAACTCTGGGATATTGTTCCTAACATGTCGGTGATTTGCAACATCTATATAGCTAATCAAAAATATAATGTTTTCCATATTTTTGGGGGGGTTTTCGACTTAGAAAATTTGGAACATTTTTGCCTTTTGGATGAGATTGGGTACCTTCATGGTGTAATCAACTCCTCCTACAGTTTTAAATGTAGAGATTTGAAACTCTGGGATATTGTTCCTAACATGTTGGTGATTTGCAACATCTATATAGCTAATAAAAAATATCATTTTTTCCATATTTTTGGGGGGTTTTCGACTTAGAAAATTTGGAACATTTTTGCCTTTTGGATGAGATTGGGTACCTTCATGGTGTAATCAACTCCTCCTACAGTTTTAAATGTAGAGATTTAAAACTCTGGGATATTGTTCCTAACATGTTGGTGATTTGCAACATCTATATAGCTAATACAATAATATAATTTTTTTCGCGTTTGCATGCGTTTGTTCATCGGGTTGTTTTGTCCAAGAAATTTTGCGAAGAAATTTTGCGGTGGTTTGCAACATCTATATACTGTATAACATTGTTGCAAATAGTATCCTTCTAACAAATCCAATCATGAAGTTTACCACTCGAGTCGGGGGACATGTGGTCTGCGACCTTTTATTGTCTTATCATCCATTGCTGTACATATACAGTCTTTAATTAGTCAGCGGAATAAGTGAATCAAGACTTTCTATGATAGTTTGTAAGATCACTTTATCTTTTGTTCTGACTGTTTTTACATTCCGTATTTTTCTATGAACCGGATATTTAGTTCTGCGTGTTAAAAATGATTGAGTCGATATTAAAGTCATATCAATATATTTATCATTCTAGGTAATCCCTATATGATGTACGGAGAGTACAAAGTCATAATTTGTCATTCTTTATATCAGATTAAATTAGTTTATATCCATTACAACGTTCTCCCTACATTTTCTGGGCATGGGAAGGTATAATAACCCATGCTTACTATGGGCAAAACAAAATAAAACCCTCTCGCCTGCATTGATTTAAAAAAAAAATTGCCTGGGAATCAAATATCTTTTTTTGTTTGGCCTTAAAGGCAATTTTTATCCTGAGGCTAGCATTTTTAGAAGCTGTGTCCCTTTCCCAAGAATTATATAGATAGAACGACACAACTGTGTGAACTGGTTAACGTTATTGCACAAGTTCGTTGTGACGCGATGGTAAAACGAGAACTGGAGGTTCGAGTTTTACCTCGCGGCACGACAAACGATTGCAATAACGTTAACACGTTCACACAACTGTGTTGTTCTATGTTTATTGCACACTCTGGGGATTGCAGCTTGTAACATACTAACATTTAGGTCGATATCGTTGTGTTTAATTGAACAAACATGTGCTTAATGTAGACTATACTCCATAATTTAGCGAAGACATTTTCTGTTAAAGTTGACGTCGCCAGTGACGTTGTTGACGTAATAGGTTTGTATTGTTCAAGAACAATACACATTTTTTTATTGAACGTTTCAATTCTTCTGTATTTTGCTGTATTTCACACAAATAAGCCATTGGGTGTGCAATAAATAATTATCCATAGTAATCCCCCTGTTATTAACCAGTAGTTCCCTAAGGAAATGTTCAGATTAAAAGTTCAACAAACAACCACAGGTTGAATTTATTATCTGAACATTTCCCACAAGTGAATATGAATCATTCTGCTCTTGTATTATCTGTTTTTCTGTCTATCGTCTGCGTTTATTATCGGAACACCCCTCTAAATGAATAATATACCATTCCAGTGTATACTTTTATAACTAAATGAGAGACTCCATTCAGTATAGAAAGGGTTAAAACACATCAGAATAAGTTTAGAAGCAAGTTTTAGTGTTAGGTGAATAGTGTTAGGTGATAGGTGAATAGTGCGTTGAAATATTGTTCCTTTCATTACTAACTGGATTTTTGGATTAAGTTATAAAAGAATATATTGGAATAATCTATTATTCATTTGTAGGATTGATTTGACAATACAAGTGCAGAAGACACATTATTTGTTCATTTAGAGGGAATATTTATATAATCTATATCAATACGTCGCAGTGACCACTTTTGCTTTTATGGGACAGTCATAATAAGTTCAAGAAACGGCTATTGAACTTATTATCTTAACATTCCCCAAGTGAACTACTCATCATTGAGAATTCAGTCGTCAAAGGGTTATTTGGAGGAAGTGTTAGTGAACGTTCAGACGATCATGATTCAATCGTAAGTGCAAGAATCAGGCCCAACAAAATCGTAGTTAGTTTGTTGTCACGATTGCGATATCACCGCAGATGAGGATATCGTTGGTTGTTCATAAGCCATGGTTAACCACGTGATTGAATACCATACGATCTTTCCATCTACGATGTTTACATACACACGACTGTGATTCCGTCGCGCGCGGAGATAAACCAGGATACACCACGATTTTGCATCTAAAATCAAACAGTGTTTGCCGTGAGCATTATCCAACTACTGGTTACTACCCATGATGGAAAACTTTGACACTAACGGTACGATTTAATCGTGGTTGTGTGAAAATCCACTTAAATAAGGTCTTTGAACTTATTACCTGACCATTCCCCAAGTAAACAGACTGTAACTGTCAGTGCGTATTTCATTTTAGTCACCGAAGGGTTAATTTCAACCAGTGTCTCTGGCTGGTTGGGACAGTTCAATTAAATCTAACCGATGCCTAATTAACTCAATTTGCAGGTTGCTAAATATTGGCCTGAGAGGGGTCAGTCCGGGTTCTTGGTGTGGCGATACATGTTAAGACGTGATGATGAATCTTCAGCACCATGGACAAAAGGCGGCAAGAAAAGAGCAGCAAAATTAGGGTTAGCCATGCAGGTGAGTGATTCCTGTCAATTTTCACTTTTACACTACAGCACTGCAATCTCAATCAGAGCCTTATTCTAAAACTTGATCCACATCTAGTTAAAAAGAATTAAATAGGTATACATAATTCTTAATGCCAATGGTCCAACCCTTACATGGGCTATTCTTATTGCTAGACTCAATACATTCAAGTTTTCTGGCTGGTTTCAAATCACACCAACTAGATGAAATTTTCCCAACCTGGGTGCTTTTGCAACAGTTTCATTGAAACTGGTAAGTAAAACACTTTAGTAGGTAATTCACTACCCAAGCTATGGGGATAATGAACAACTCCTCTGTAGTAATATGACTAAATGTACCCTGTGTTATGCTTTTTAGTACCCAGAGGGCTACTTGGAAGCTGAGAAACAGAAAGAGAAGAATAAGGAAGCTGGCAAGCGCAGGAAGAGGAAAGCAGATGATCGAAGTATGTTAAAGTTATCAATATTTACTAACAATGACAAATTTGCAAATATATCTTTTCAAGACCCTTCAACATGATTCAATCTTGCATGAAATGTCATACTTTGCTTGTGGAGAGGAGCATTTAGTAAGTTGTAATAACTTGTGATTCAATCCCCGTTGCTCATTGTACATACTACTGTATTCAAAGTATTTTGTAATATTATATTCTTGGGTGACCAATAAAATATGTTCAAACAAATAGCTATGGAATTTGAAAGATTTGCGATTAAAAACATGTCCCTTCTGTCACCATCTTGGATTTTACTTTTTGTATGACTAAATGTTTTGGCACTCCTTCAACCAACATTTTTCATCTGATTGGTCGCAATCTTGATATGAATCTTTGGGTTGTCCTCTTGTATTACTTAGAGATTTATTTTGACATCCATATCGCTATATTAACTTTAATGTGACATTATCCCTTCCCAAGTTGAGCTACAGTGTCATTGACAATTGATAGACATATTTTTATGTTTCCTGATGGTAACTTTAGTTATTGTTATATGGATGGAATGAAATTTGGTTTGGAGGTTTACAACCATAAAATATAGGTCAAGTTTGATATTGGGTTCTGTCCACCCATTTTCACCAGTTACGCACCTTTTTCTACTCAAAAAGTTTGGATTTTCTTGGTATGTGGCTGAACTGGCTCAAAATTATAGCTGTGGTTGAATCTGGGATTTGTACAATGACTCTAACCAGATTTATGGGCCCTTTTTTACTTGATTTTCAGCTGATGATCTTTCTGAAATGTAATTTGCAACAAGCCAACGGGGATTTTATGCCACTGTGGCAGTGCTCTTGTTTTTGTAAACAAAATAAATCAAATCATACAAACTCATAGAGTGTGGGTATATATCTTCAGGTGACTCGGAATCTGATACGTCTCCAGTAAAGGAAAAGAAAGTGAAGGTTTCGGCATATGAAATAGATTCTCCTGTTAAAAAATTAATCAAAGTTGATAGCCAGAACAAAAAACAATGGGATGAAGTCATGCCATTCACCAAAGATGGCGGGCAGGTAAGATATAACCTATGGCCACTTGCATGAAGCTTGTGTATTATACTCCAGCATTTATCCACGACATATACTCAGGAAATACATAAGTAAAGTATATTGTGTATTGTTCCATTGTGCGTCTATACTTGGTTGACCATGGTCTGCTGAACATGATTTTCATCATTATACCCCCACTTTCGAAGAAAATGGGGAGTATACTGGATTGACTGCGTCCGTCCGTCACGCTTTCTCCGTCTGTGTGTCGTACTGTCCGTCCGTCCGACCTCATAACTCGAACAACTATGAACCGATTTCAATAATTTTGTGTATGCAATCTCCTTGGGACTGCCTCTCCGCATGATGCTAATTGCGGTTTGGTCCAACTTTTTTTAAGTTACGCCTCATTTTCGACTTATTTTGACTTTGAAAATTCTGTCCGACTTAATAACTTTAACAAATATGAACCGATTTCAATAATTTTTGGTATACATACTTCTCACAATACCCTCTCTACACGATGCAGCTAGGGATTGGCTCAGACTGTTTTTCGTAATATTACACTTCATTTTCGACTTATTTTGACTTAGAAAATTCTGTCCGACTTAATAACTTTAACAAATATGAACCAAATTGAATAATTTCTGTACAAACTGATACGGACAGCCGATTGCCCAAAAACGTGACATGAGGATACACCAGTATTGTCTTCTTGTTACCTAAGAATGAATGAGTTTTGTTTGTGTATATACCATGGATACATGAGGTCGCCAGAGTGTGAACTTAGTAAACACTACCCTGCACAGCGGGCTAGCATCTCCAAATTACCCTCTGTAAAGCTCATTCTGTTTAGGCCTCAACTGCCATGGGAGAATTAGAATCTGAAGTGCCCCAGTTGAAGTTGGTGATGTTCACCCATTAGTCACCTCGATAATGCATTTTATCTTCCGCAAATTAGGGGATATAGAAACTTCCCAGACGATGAGGCCTAAGTAGAATAGGTCCCCAGAGGGTGAATTTGGTGATGCTAGCCCACTGTGTGGGGTTGAATCACTAAATTCACCCCTCTGGGGACCTCATTCTGCAGTCAGACACACTGTTTCCAGACTATGCATCTCACCACTCGATTCTTCTATTTTCTTGAGATAACCTTTCAGTGAGGACTTGTCACCGTCTTATCTCTGAGCGGTCCTCGCACTTGGCTATGACAAAAGGCGATGCCGTAGAAAAAGCCATAGAAGCCGATATACTTCATACAATTTTAAAACAAAGATGTATAAGAAAGATGCCAATTTCAAGGGCTGCTTTGAGATTTCCTATCGGCAGAAAAGAGGTCCATAAATATTCTTCGTTCATCGTAATACTCTGTTCAATGAACGATATATGGCTGTCTTTAATATTTATCTATCAATATATTGCTATACTGACTCACACCAAATGGACAGGTTTCCTTCTGGAATTTTTATATTCAATTTGTTAGAAATGTGGGCATATTTTAACCATGTGCTTCTATTTTTTGCAGAAATTCCTCGCTAAAGTTGAGGAGGTGTTTATGTGCATCTGTTGTCAGGAAATTGTTTACAAACCAGTTAGCACAGTCTGTTCACATAATATCTGTAAGGTATGTACAAACCAGTTAGCACAGTCTGTTCACATAATATCTGTAAGGTATGTACAAACCAGTTAGCACAGTCTGTTCACATAATATCTGTAAGGTATGTACAAACCAGTTAGCACAGTCTGTTCACATAATATCTGTAAGGTATGTACAAACCAGTTAGCACAGTCTGTTCACATAATATCTGTAAGGTATGTACAAACCAGTTAGCACAGTCTGTTCACATAATATCTGCAAGGTACTGTAAATTCATTTTAATTTGGGGGGGGGGGGGTCTATTATTCTTTGAGTTTGTAGTTTGGCTCAACCACAAATCAACATCCAACTCTTGAATTGGTAGAGCAAGTATCAATATATCACATGATACCCCTAGTTACTTATCACTTGGCATTTCACCAACATAATGAACGTGCGTCTTTACATTGATTCACATGAATTAATGCTATTTCGAAAAGCTGCGCATGATGCCAACACCAGACAGTGCAAAATGATTGCTTTGCTCATTAAAGTTAAATTCTTATCCAACTTCATTGTTCACTTCGAAAATAGACACAAAAACAGAGGCAAATTGGGGGACTATATTTTCCATCACCAGCCTCAGTGTGCAATACTGTCGTTTATGATTGTGAAACGTCTCAGCCAATGCTGTAAATGTATGCATTTTGCAGCTTCTTTTAAGGATTTTGTTTTGTTAAAAAGGCATATAAAAGCTCTAGTTTTTTTCATGTGATATACAAGATCTTCAACTCGTTATGTTGGGATATAATATTTTAAGAAACAAAATGTCATTCTTTATTATACGCCCGTTTGAAAAAAACGGCCGTATTATAGTATTGGTCTGTCCGCCCGTCCGTCCGGGCGTCCGTTAACCTGGTTTCCGGATGATAACTTTAGTTAGAGTGAACCAAATTTAATAAAATTTGGTATGTGGGTTTATTAGCCGAAATGTAAGTTCAAGTTCGAATTTGGGTTCCGCCCGCCAATTTTCACCCGAGTTATGCCCCTTATTTGACGTTTTTTGACTTAGAAAATCCTTGAAATTTGTTGTCCGGATGATAACTTTAGTATAGTTTATCGGAATGAATCCAAATTTGGTATATTACTTTATCCCACCAAAACACAGGTCAAGTTCGAACTTGGGTTCTGTCTGACCATTTTTGGCAGAGTTATCGCCCTTTTTCGACTCAGTTTTTCTTATGTTTTTTGGTTTCCGGATGATAACTCGATTTTGGAATGTTTATACGCAAAACCCGTTTTTTTCTGGATTAAATATATCGAAATACAGCTCAAGTCCGAATTTCGTTTTAATCCGATATTTTTTGCGAGAGTTATGGGCCCTTTTTTGACGTAATTTGACTTAGAAAATCCCTGAAATTTGTTGTATGTGGTATGTGGGTTTATTAGGAGAAAAGACAGCTCAAGTTCGAATTTGGGTTCCGTCCGCCAATTTTCACCGGAGTTATGCCCCTTATTTGACGTAATTCCGGATGATAACTTTAGTTAGAGTGAACCGATTTCAATCAAATTTGGTATGTGGGTTTATTAGGAGAAAAGACAGCTCATGTTCGAATTTGGGTTCCATCCGCCAATTTTCCCCAGAGAGGGCGTATTTTGCACGCCCAGCGTAGCTCTTGTTGTAAACAATATTTATATACTACATCATCTGATCCCTTTTATAATAGTTTGTATAAACAATACTCAGTGAATTGGTGTCTTAATAAAAGGCTTAGTGTCAAAACAAGCAGGATACATAAAACAAATAACTGCCTGGCTAACATGTGAAATGAAGCCGGTAGCTATTAGTGTGCTCATTTGCAGAATGAGGTCCCCAGAGGGTGAATAGTGATGCTACCCCGCATAGCAGGCTAGCATCACCAAATCACCCTCTGGGGACCTCATTCTGCTTACACCTCAGCAGAATGAGGTTCCCAGAGGGTGAATTTGGTGATGCTAGCCCGCTATGTGGGGTAGCATCACTAAATTCACCCTCTGGGGACCTCATTCTGCAAATAACTGCCTGGCCAACATGTGAAATGAAGCCGGTAGCTATTAGTGTACTGATTGCGTTATGCCCTTTCAGCATATAATCTGTCACCACATCCAGGGGTGATAGGAAGACAGTCAGCCATGACTATATCACCCCTAGCAATATACATGTATAGTCTCAATATTATATTTATTTGTAATTGTACTTTCCATGTGTGTATATTGTAAATAAAATTATCCTATCCTATCCTATCCTATCCAGGATCTGAGGGTCAAATTTCTCAATAGTGACCAATCAAAGATGTCTTAAGCCTGCTATCTATTGTAGGACCTGTTTCTGTGGATAAATATGATATCTGATCCACGTCCTCACGAAAACGCCTTTTTATAAGAACCATGAAAACTGATGCTAACTAAATTGAAGCGATTAACACGTTGAGTGCCGGAAATCAATTAGTAATCTCGCTAGTTTGCCAAATCGTGGCAAGATAGATACCCTTAGTAGACCACAATTTGGCTTCATTGAAGCAAGAATTGGATGACGTCGCGAGTTTAGATGACAGAAACGGAGATTTATAGTACTACGAGATAACTCGTAGCCGGCACTGGCGGAAGGAATTTGGGTATTCCCACCACCAGTGCCAACTACGAGTTATCTCGTAGACACAATTGGACACGTTTGAGCAATAAATATGAAGTAGAAAGTAACCCAAACAAGTTATTTTGGTGGTAAGCATATTTATGGAGGTGTGGGTGTCTTTGTGGTGGTTATAGCTCGTTATTATGCCCCCGATCTCCGATGGAGATTTGGGGGTATATAGTGGAGCCCTCCGTCCGTCCGTCCGTACGAACGTTTCAACTCATAACTTTGGTTTCGCTAACTCAATTCAGTTGATCTTTGGTATGCTAATAGACCAGCCGGGGGGGACAAGATTTCCCCATAACTGCGGTTTCGTCCGCCCATTTTTTCCAGAGTTACGCCCCTTTTTGGACTTAGAAAATTGTCGACCCGTACGAACGTTTCAACTCATAACTTTGGTTTCGCTAACTCAATTCAGTTGATCTTTGGTATGCTAATAGACCAGCCGGGGGGACAAGATTTCCCCATAACTGCGGTTTCGTCCGCCCATTTTTTCCAGAGTTATGCCCCTTTTTGGACTTAGAAAATTGTCTGTACGAACGTTTCAACTCATAACTTTGGTTTCGCTAACTCAATTCAGTTGATCTTTGGTATGCTAATAGACCAGCCGGGGGGACAAGATTTCCCCATAGCCATTTTTTCAGAGTTACGCCCCTTTTTGGACTTGGAAAATTAAGTTTTCTGTGGCATACGAACGTTTCAACTCATAACTTTGGTTTCGCTAATTCAATTCAGTTGATATTTGGTATGCCAATAGACCAGCCGGGGGGACAAGATTTCCCCATAGCCGTGGTTTCGTCCGCCCATTTTTTCCAGAGTTACGCCCCTTTTTGGACTTAGAAAATTCAGGTTTTCTGCTACTTTTTTTGGTTTCCAGATGATAACTTGATTTTGGATTGTTTACTCATGAATAACATAACTTTACAAAGTGCCATTTAATAAGCATTTGCACAAAAATAAGAAAAATCCTCTCTGATTGTACAGTCGGGGGCGTTACCTCCGCCCAGCGGTGCACTTGTATAGTTATATTATGGCTGATGCAGAATGGAGCAAATTACTTATATGAGCATGGCTACAGACGGTGAATCCGACGTGGAATCGGGTGAACTTGTTTCCTGTGAGGATGAGTTTATTTCGGCCAGTAATGACTACGAGCATGCATCTTCTGTTGTTTCTGGCATTGTAAGGTACTAGTATCTCCCATTTAGCCTGATTTAGGCCTATGCTGTGGTTCCAAAGTACAGGCCAAAAATAATAGTGTAGGAAGAATTGTCAGCACAAAATTGAAACAACCAGCAGTAGCCTAATAGATCCCTGTACATAGAGGAGTGTGCTACATGTAACGATTCCATATAATCCATCCGTCTGGAAATAAGTCAACCTTTACTGTAAATCTCTATGATCTCAAAACCATTTATCCGTACATACATGTAGAACAGTTCGATGAACTGCATGACGTCTGAAGTACGGTAATTGTTATGCTTTCCAACACGCTGTCCAACACGTTCAGAAGAGGGTACAATGTAGCTTTGGGGAATAATTGTTCCGCTTTACTTGAATTATAAATTATAAAATACCTAGCCCCCATAAAATGGAGCCGCACAGTGTATTCCAAAAACAACTGCTGTGTTCCCTAATGAGATAATGGTAGCATCAACGCGCGTAAAGTCATGGATTATCCGCTTATCTTGAGTAGGATGCGTCCACTCGCGCAAGAGTGAGGGGGGACATATTTGGCAGGCCTGTGTGACGTGTGTGGGTGGTTGTGCGAAGTTTCAATGTGTTGAAACACAACGATGTAATCATTAAATGTTTGTACATTGTGAATATCCATCACCCTGACTGTGTTTGCATGCGTGCACATTGCCAGTCTATTGAAAACCAAAAACCCAGTCTAATTTCCCACATACGACTGCCTCTGGTGGTCAATCGGTGAGACAGTGTACAGCTGTATTCACTCACAACTGGACCATTTTGAGTAGAATATATGTGCTGATGGTGCTCACTTCAGTTGAACGATGTAAGTGGAGCCACACTATTTATTTGATAAAATCACTGTTCTGATGTTCCGAGGTGGGTTTTCGTGGTGTATCAACCTATTCCACTGCTCCCGTTTGTCAATTACATGGCATGGAACCACTACGAGATAACTCGTAGTGGCAACCTGCGAAGGTTGCGTACTACGAGATAACTCGTAGTGGCACTCAACGTGTTAACATTATTCACTGTACTGCAGACCTCTTTAATTTGAGTGTCAATATGATTATCTTTTCATCTTCAATTAAAATTATCCAGAAGGATGGACAGAAGTGGAGAGCGGACAAAAACAATAGCCAGCATCGTCCTGCCATAATTCAGAACAAAGCCATTTCTATCATGAAAACTTAGTCATTATTACTAGTACCCGAACTTGACTTTGCCAAGTTAGAGCTATTGCCATAGGTTGGTGTCCGTGCGGATGGGGGCTATCAAATTTGAATATTTTTTTTTATGAAAAGCATGGCCATCGGCAACCATCTTGGATTTTATATTTAATCCAATATAAATGACACCAGCCGCCTTCATGG
Source organism: Siphonodentalium dalli (assembly GCA_032622095.1). NCBI lineage: Eukaryota > Metazoa > Mollusca > Scaphopoda > Gadilida > Siphonodentaliidae > Siphonodentalium > Siphonodentalium dalli. The sequence continues at coordinate 276,285,160 of CP136063.1, forward strand.
ATTTGATTCTTGACTTGTTTTTTTTTTCAGAGTTGCTTATACAGGTCCTTCAAGGCAGATGTTTTCTCATGTCCCCACTGTCGGACAGAACTGGGAAAAGACTTCAAAATGGATGCCAACAAAACTCTATCTGATATTTTGTTGAAATTATATCCTGGTTATGATGCAGGGAGGTCGTGATGACTTGCCACTTGCTGGTGTGTGAAATAGAGTAGACATTTCAATTTACGGTCTTGAGCGAAAGCGCGACAGATGGTGTTGTGCACTTTCTGTGTGTAAAACAACATTCCTAGTATAAATTCAAAGCGACTCATACAGTAATGCTCTAATTAACCGACTCCTTAACCACAGCAGAATTATGGGTAACTTTTCAGGATTTAGTCGGAAATATGGCTTGTTGCCATTCATTGAAAAGCTCTCGGCGAGAGCTTTCCGATGAATGGCAACAAGCCATATTTCCGACTAAATCCTGAAAAATTACCCATAATTCTGCTGTGGTTAAGGAGTCGGTTAATTAGAGCATTACTGTATACCATATGCATCATCTATGAATGGTGAACCCTCTGATGACTGCATAACTGCTGACTAGTAGTTCACTTTAATAAAGTTCAGTTCAGAAATTCAACAAACTACTGGACTCGAACCAGAGAGAAGTGAATTGCTCTCCTCTCATGTTCTCCATAAACAAACATAGGCCTTTTGTTGAACTTAAAGGGGTACTCTACACAAAATCTGGACATTTATGGGACCATCTCCTATTATACTCAATAGAATATATGCAAAAAATAAATTAATTTGAGCCATGGATTAGTGCAAAATACACTCATTTACTTTATGAATGATGCAAACAACATGGTAATTATAATGAAAATTAAATTATGACATTATAATTAATGTTGTTTGCATTGTTCATAGAGCACAAGAGTATTTTTCACTAATCCATGGCTCAAATTCATTTATTTGTTGCATATATTCTGTTGAGAGTAAAAGATGGTCCCATAAATGACCGGATTTAATGTACAGTACCCCTTTAAGATAATATCTGTCAGAGGGGAAATATGGGCTAAAAGGGACCCACTGCCCCTCTAGTGGAAAACCTGAGTGTTTCAAATGTCGTTTTGCAGAAGTCAGGTGTTCAATGAGGTCTGAATTCAGTCTTGTTAGGAATTCAGACGTGATTTACTGTGAGTTGTGTGTATTTTACTTTGAATGAGTTCTGTAGAAATCTAACAGTGTCACATTCATGTGAGAATCGTGTGCGGTGAACATTATGTTAAACAATGAGCCAGTACAGATGTGTTGTATGTAAGTATCCTCAGTGCCTACAAAATATTCCTCAATTTTCATGAAATATGTTATGTATGTTTTTGTAATGATGAAAACACCAGTGCTAGAATGTTAATATTTCATGATTTGCTTATTGTTTTTGACGATGTCAATATAAATGACATTAACGTTGTCTCTATATTGGAAACCAAGTACCATAAACCAGTACACAATTACATTGACCTCTTAATATCTTATTATTATACCTAGTAATTGTTTGCTTTTATCATGTTCAGGGAGTCCAAATAGGTTGATAAAATACATGACATAGTCAATCAAATAATTATTAGCAGATATTTTCTGCCAATCACTTATTTCATTGAAAAATTATTGTTCATCGTAATATTGATATCCGCGTATACTTTCAGTGTTAAATTTTCAAACGTGTTTCTTGTCAAATCATATTGTACTGAAATTTTGCTTTGTGCAATGACGTTGGAAATTCATCCAAGGTTATAACACTGTTAATTCTGCATGACAAAAACTCATTTTTGTTCATAATAAGATGAAACGAAGGTATTTTCATTATTAATAACTCTCCAATAATGGGATTTTGCATGTCAAAACCATTGTTATGGAAACATTACTGTTACAGTGGAATTACCGATAAAAGTCCAAAAAGATACCAAAGTTTAATAAAAACATGATGGAAACATTGGAAAAAGTTCAAAGCATTGAAAAATATTGAAACTAATTCAGACTAAAATATTGAACTTACTACACGATTAGCGATGTTTGTTGACATATCACTGTAACAGTTTTGATTTCATAACAATGGTTTCAATGCACAAAATTTGTTTATTGGAGAACTATGATCCTAATCTACAACATTACAGACAGTAGGGATGAACAAGAAGGACTTTCAGTCGCCTCTCGTATTATAAATAGGCGATCCTGTCAAGCACTGCTAATGGGAGGTGCACCATTAACCCTTTACCCAACATAACGGCCCTGTGCCAATGCATTCTCTTATATATGCGAGTCGACCATAGGTCGCCTCGCATATATAAGAGAATGCATTGGCTTAACACATATTTAAAATGATAAAATTGTCAAAGAATGTAGAAAAATATTATAAAAATTGTTAAAAAATGTAAGAAAAAATTATAAAATTGTTAAAGAATGTAAGAAAAAATGGTAAAAAGTGTTAAAAAAAGATTTTTTTTAGGCCAGTGCATTCTCTTATATATGCGAGGCGACCTATGGTCGACTCGCATATATAAGAGAATGCATTGGCCCAGGGCATAACTGTAACCATCACAGTGTGGTCAATGAACCGGTTCCAATGATATCCATATTTGTATGTTGTTATTGAGACAGACCGAAGATATTTTAGGCTGTTGACGCTTTATTTGGGCGTTTTTGGCCGTTCTGTTGGGTAAAGGGTTAAGATTTGTTTTCAATGCAAATAGAACTCACTCATCTCTGCTATATACCTCTTAAGTCTCATAAACCTGGCATAGTCATCATGCATGCATGCAATTTTGTAAATTATGACAAATATATGTATATTGGATAAAATGTGTTGTTTTATTGTATGAACTATAGTTTATTATTTGAATGTTTATAAATTTACAACTTGGAGGAGTTTGCATGTTTGCGAGAAATAAATTGTGTGTTTTAGATTGAATGTGTTTTGTACGAAGAATGTTGAGATAATTCTGGTTTGTGAGGTTATACATGTTCTTGTGAGAATTATGATAGCATCCACCTCTCACTCAAAAATCTTCCGACCATTATCTAAATTAATGCCCTAAATAATCGACTCCTTAACCACAGCAGAATTATGGGTAATTTTCAGAAATATGGCTCATTGCCATTCATCGGAAAGCTCTCAGAGAAAAAGAGTCAATTATTTAGGGCTTTAGTTTTTTTTCACCCTGTGCCAATGCATTCTCTTATATATGCGAGTCGACCATAGGTCGCCTCGCATATATAAGAGAATGCATTGGCCTAACAATTTTTTATCATTTTTTTTAAATAAATGTTTCTTACAATTTTTAGGACATAAAATAAAAAACATCCATTACCCTGCAGGGAGCCCCACACATATATAGAAGCATATAGAAGAGTGTAGTCTGCTCATGTTTGTCTGGGGCTCTGTATGGGTGAAATTATAAAATTGTTAAAGAATACAAGAAAAATTATTAAAATTGTAAAAAAATTTGAACCTGATCTGTATTTCGGGGTGAGGACCATATGTACCAAATTTGGTGCTGATCAGATGAAAAATATTTAAGTCAACACAGCTTGGATGAATTCTATTTAAAAACAAGAGCAGAAAGGGTTAACTAAACGATACCAAAAACCATAAAGATGAAAAACGTGCTAAGAAAAACCTAGGTAAGAAATATGAGGCATATCAGAAGAAAACAGTTTGACTTAGATACATCAGATAGCATTTGTGTGCAGGGTTAATTATTTTCTAAACCGATCAACCAATCGATACCAAAAACTATACAGGTGAGGGGTGTGTCATTATAAACCTACATATCAAATATGAAAACAATCGGACAAAAAATACTTTGGTTACAGCATCGGATAGCTCATGCCTATGTGCGGATGCAAAGTGTTAATAATTTCTAAACCGATCAACCGATCGATACCAAAAACTATACAGGTGAGGAGTGTGTCATCATAAACATGCACATAAAATTTTAACAAGATCCGATAAAAAAATATTCAAGTAAATGAATCGGATAGCAAGTGTCTACGGACAGACGGACGGACGAACGACAGATGGTTGATCCGGACGTCGGCATTATGTGTACCATACATGGTATGGGTACACATAAAAAATGATAAAAAATTGTTAGGCCAATGCATTCTCTTATATATGCGAGGCAACCTATGGTCGACTCGCATATATAAGAGAATGCATTGGCACAGGGTAAAAACATTCCCAACTTATGACTGGATTTGATATGGCGGGTCACATATATTCTACCAATCAGTGACTGAGCCAGTCATTTGCTGCATTGAAAATTCTGATGCCGTCTTTGTTCACAATAATTTGGATATCAGTGCCAAGGTTTTTATTGCCAAATCATATAAATGTGCAGAACTTGCGATTTGTTCAGTAATGTTGGAAATTTATCCATGAAATTTTCTTTTATTTTGCATGAAACTCATTATAATTTTCAGATGAGAACAAGGTATGTGCTTGGGTGTGTTAACCACCGTAAGACAGTAAATCAATTAATTAATGTTAGCAGCCGTATGTCTCCTAGCAACCATTTTGCCCTGCCCCTCATGGCTGGCTGTGAAATCATCCATTGTCTCACACCACTGTTGTCACAGTTCGAGGTCAGGTGATTGGTGGATCTTGTCATGATAATCCCAATGTGCTTGATTTCTTTGCATCTCGTGATTTCTTCCTCACTGGGGAATTAGAATAGCAATAATATCATATGCCCTGTAATTCTGCTAATAATCGGTGTATTTTATCTTAAAACTAATTTACTGTATAGGTACACCTACTTTTGCTTTCACTTGAATGTGGACATCTGATTTGTCAAGGTGCTTAGATATGCTTGGAAGCAACAATCTCTTATCAGCTAATGGAAATGTCATCATCGGAGACTGCAAATTATGTCGTAACACCGCTTCGGAATTTTTATCGACTCTTGAGTGTATTGATGACAATAGATGTCCTAGTACATGTATCATTTTAAATATGTGACCCACCATATCAAATCCAGTCGTAAGTCGGGACTTTTTTACCCTGTGCCAATGCATTCTCTTATATATGCGAGTTGACCATAGGTCGCGTCGCATATATAAGAGAATGCATTGGCCTAACAAGTTTTTACAATTTTAATAATTTTTTCTTGTATTCTTTAACAATTTTATAATTTCACCCATACAGAGCCCCAGACAAACATGAGCAGACAACACTTTTCTATATGCTTCTATATATGTGTGGGGCTCCCTGCAGGGTAATGGATGTTTTTTATTTTATGTCCTAAAAATTGTAAGAAACATTTATTTTAAAAAAATGATAAAAAATTGTTAGGCCAATGCATTCTCTTATATATGCGAGACGACCTATGGTCGACTCACATATATAAGAGAATGCATTGGCAAAGGTTAAAAAAAATCCCGACTTACGACTGGATTTGATATGGCGGGTCACATATGTGAATTTTACACCAATAAGTATAGTTTAGTTTATGGATGTAGTGTCTTACTGTTTATCATTGGAAACAGTGATTGAAGCATGTTTATTTTTATGAATTTCCGGTTGGTCATTCTCAATTTTGATCAATAAGTTTCGGCCCGTCCTTCAGACTCAGCGATATCACAATGGAAAATCCTGTTTTTCAAAGATATTTTTTTATCAAATTACAAGCTAGATAGCGGCAATAAAGTTTAACTGGTGTAGTTATAAGCAATCAACGTCATTTTCGATGCATCTCGGGGTGTATAAAAGTGTCGGATAGCGAACAAAAAATACTCAGTATAATTTTTCTTCGCGAAATTGTACAGTATGATTTTCGGCATCAGACACTTCTATATGCCCAGAGATGCATTGAAAACAACGTTGGTTGCATAGATAAATGGGCCAATTGCTATTGAAGGTGCATTCAGACCTCCAGTTATAACACATTTGAAATCTTATCTAACATTTTCTGCTTTGTTCTGTTGAAAAAGAAATATGACATTAAACTAGACCTATAAATACATAAGAATATTATATTGTTATTGAGAATTAACTCTTCCATGACCGAAGCTTCCTGAACTTTGATGAAAAACCCTGTGCCAATGTATTCTCTTCTATATGCGAATCCACCATTATGTACTTATGTTCAAACAGTTTATAATGATCAAATAACTTTGAACAATATAATCTTAGTTTGTTAATTTAGTGTAAAATGATGTATTATCGTGCATTAGGAGGTCTAGCTTGATATAGTTCACTAGTCCTTCATATATCTGAATAATTTTTGCATTTATGAACATAGGTCTGTTTTAGATTGCTTCTCCAAGAATTTTGTTATGAATAAAAATATTATCAATTGAACCATTTAGCAGAATAAATTTTATCATCAGATCGTCTCATTCTTATTCCTTATATGTGCCTTCTTTTATCTAGTTATTTTGCATCCAAGAAAATTGAGGATAACATTTTCAACCCAGTTACAGTGCAGAACACATGATGTAGTTCGATAACTCACTGATCAATATTTTCACGGTGGGGAATCACATGGTTTCGAGTTGACGAGTATCACGCAATCAAAATGGCCGAGGCAATCGCAAACGCGACTTGAAATGAGGAAAAAGGTAATAAAATATGGTAACGATATATTACATAGTATTTTGGCAGCTACGAGTATATGCTATACTGTTTCTTACAAGCCAATACCTTATTTGTGTCCAAATTCAGTTTGCTCTGACGGGATTATTGCCATTTTTAGTTCAACTTTACTTTGTAAAGTTTGAGCTATTGCCATGGCTTGGTATCAGTCGTGTGTGTGCGTCCTTCAACAATTTCCTTAAGCATGGGCTACAGGTCGTACCTTTGGTCGGATCATTATCACTGGGGGGGGGGGCACCGCTCCTGCTAAATCTGTCCGAAATCGCATAAACATCCAGTGCGCAATTGCGAGGCTCATGTGCGTTTCCGGCAAGAGAAAGCCTACCATGCCCAGAAATTGAGCTCGGGGAAGCGTAAATGTGAAGTTTATTTAAGAAAATTAGGTTTTTCCCCTCAAAAAAAGGCCATTCCGTATATTAAATCGGCTCTTGGTCCGCAGTATTCAATAAATGCAAACAATTGTCAATTTGAGCACACAAATATGCATAGTGTTTTGCATTATGCCACTGTTTAACCATTATCCAATTACAGCAACATATCAAATCACTTCAGGACTTTGTGAGGGGTCTATTTCCTTATATTCCAGGTGAGAAATAATCATTTTTAGTCAGCAGAAGCTTCTGTTCCTTTAAGACAACGACACTTCCTAGTTTTAACCCTTTCAGTGCCAGGTCCGATTTTTGTATCAACCCATATACCCTGTGCCAATGCATTCTCTTATATATGCGAGTCGACCATAGGTCGCCTCGCATATATAAGAAAATGCATTGTCCTAACAATTTTTCATCATTTGTTATTATTTTAAATAATTTTTCTTATATTCTTTAACAGACTTATTTTGTAGGTTTAGTGCCAGGGAATCTTACGTTTTTCATGGGCATCAAAATTATTACTATGAATACTTGGTGATAGTTTTAAGTTATAACATGCCCCTAAGGTTTTATCCAGTTTGTTTTTAAATTCGCTATAGTATGCATAAGCATACCCAAACAAAATTAAACCCAAAAAAATATATAATAATTTTTTATTTTTTTTTAAACAGACCGTAAATTAGGGCCGATGAGATCGGCCCCTGACACTGAAAGGGTTAAACCCATGTTCTCTACCAAAGTATATCTTATTTGAAATATCAGGTCACCAACCACGCGTCACCCCGAAAAAACCTACGTGTTTTCGAGATCACACTAATTTAGTGCCTAGATCATGTCATGAATCTCTACTCTGGCTAACGCGCGGAGAGATCATATTCCACTAGTACAAAACCAGAGAACTTTTTGAAATTTTGACAGGGAACCTTATAGTCAAAAACATAACGTGGGGAATATATTTCTTAGTTATTATCTGTTCTTTAATAATGTACTCCGCTGTCCCAACTCGAAATTGCATGCTTTTCCGTGACTTTTGTGAGCAATATCGCAACAAACATCAAATTAATTAGCCAGGAGAAATGCCATAATTGTAAGCGACTCAACGCAAAATCGCCTTGCACGTACAGTGAAGTACAGTATTAAGCAATGGATAATAACTTAAGAAATATTTTCCCCGCATTATGTTTTCGACTTTACAAGGTTCCCTGTCAAAACTTCAAAAAGTTCCCAGGTTTTGTACTGGTGGAATATGATCTCTACGGACGTTAGCCAGAGTAGAGATTCATGACATGATCTAATTTAGTGCCCGGAAGGAGTGATGTACTAGCACTAATTTGGCGCAGGTGAACTCCAAGCCTTGCTTTATTTATTAACCCTTTATTTACTGAATATAACTCATTGACGAGTAGTTCCCTTAGGAAATGTTCAGAAAATAAGTTCAACAAATAACCATAGGCCATTTGTTAAACATATGTGACCCGCCATATCAAATCCAGTCGGAAGTCGGGATTTTTATACCCTGTGCCAATGCATTCTCTTATATATGCGAGTCGACCATAGGTCGCCTCGCATATATAAGAGAATGCATTGGCCTAACAATTTTTTACAATTTTAATAATTTTTTCTTGTATTCTTTAACAATTTTATAATTTCACCCATACAGAGCCCCAGACAAACAGGATTTGATATGGCGGGTCACATATCATCTGAACAGTTCCCACAAACAAACAGAAATCCTTCTACACAACTGGTATTATCTGTTGTTCTTTTTGTCGACTGCTCATTTTTCCTTTACACTCCTCAAAAAAGTGCAATGCCAAGCATATGCATTCTCTTAGATATGAGAGGCTCCCTATGGGAGACTCGCATATATAAGATAATACATTGGCGCAGGATCTTTTATAATGCTGCAGCTCCCATAATGAAAGGGTTAATAACAGGCATATAAAAATTAGACCATGGCCCCAACTATGGAGTTCAAAGGGGTGAGAAAATAGTACCCAAAATCTGGTGGTGAAGTTTATATATTTATTGTAAAACTGAACAATGCTTGACAATATTTGTATTCATATAATGAGTCTTCTGTCATTATATTCCAGTATGAATATCACAGCATGATAAACAAGTCTGTAAATATGTTGTCTTGTCATTTTCAGAATGAGGTCCCCAGAGGGTGAATTTAGTGATGATATCCCTCTGGGAAACTCATTCTGCTTAGGCCTCAACTGCTATGGGAGATCTAGGATCAGATTAAAGTTTCCCAGTTGAAGGTTTTGATGTTCACCAATTAGTCACCTTGATTATGCATTTTATCTTCTGAAAAGTAGGGGATATAGAAACTGAATAGAAGGGAAAAAGTAACTAAAACAATGTTAATTTGATAATATAGATACTTCCCAGAAGATTAGGCTAAGATGTCCCCAGAGGGTGAATTTGTTTTTACTAGCCCGCTGTGAAGGGTAGTATCACTAAATTCACCCTCTGGGGACCTCATTCTGCAAATGACAGACACCATATTTGCAGACTTGATGATAAACATATAATCCATAGAAATCATGGAAATATCTGACATGTTATAATAATATATGGATATTTACAATGAGTGACTATTTCATGATTGGACCAGATCTAATCTAGTATATTGAGGCATCCACAGTGGGTCTGAGGCTTATATTTCTCACCAGAAAACAAACCACAGACACAGAGAACATGACAAAAACATAATTTCTGTTCTTGTACTGATTATTTTAATAACACCCAATTACAAGATTTTGGTGATTTTATAAGAGTGTTTGCAAACAAAAGCCAAATTCTGTAATAACAGAACCTGCACTTTTTTTTCCAAAAAAATTACAATTGTAGAATAACCAGAATATACACAATGATTATAAGGCCAAACAAAATTAATATTCTGTTTCTCAGATACCTGTCTCCGCAGAGAAAATTTCCCCTATCATTTTTTATTTAAGCCCATTAAAACTACTTACAAGTCAAGACATTACCATATCCCAGCAAAGACAGCCTAACATTTATTTACCTGCGGTTATGGTACATGTAATGATACAGTAATGCTCTTAGTAATCGACTCCTTAACCACAGTAGAATTATGGGTAACTTTTCAGGATTTAGTCGGAAATATGGCTTGTTGCCATTCATCGGAAAGCTCCTTGAGAGCTTTCCGATGAATGGCAACAAGCCTCCTTGAGTGCTTTCCGATGAATGGCAACAAGCCATATTTCCAACTAAATCCTGAAAAATTACCCATAATTCTACTGTGGTTGAGGAGTCCATTACTGTACATGTAATTGGTTTCTGTCTTGGGATAGTCAGTGTTTATGACAATACTTATAACATTGCGACAGTTTGTTAGAAAATGTAATTTCATGAACATTTAAAGATGGTCTATCACTTCCTGATATAAATTTCATATAGTTTCGTGGGTATAACATAATAAATATGAATCGAAGACCCCTGTCCCGAAATGCTTCTATCGATCAATATTTATTTTATTTTATGGTATAATACATTCAATCAATTGGGACATTTTCACAGGCTACTGTTTAGAGCAGATCGGGGACAATTTCACGGGCTATTTTTTAGAGCAGATCGACCATGAAACTTCAGGCGATCTCAGATAGAGTTCTCCAGCTTGCTATCTGTGCCTATAAACCAAATAATTCTCAGACCTATTGCAATTGCCTCGATGGTCAACAATGTCACCTCTACTGTTCCTTAGATAGCTTTCTCTTTAATTGTTACATTATATGTTAACAAAACACAAACAAGTGCAAGATGCTACACGACATCAGTGGATGTGACTCCTTTTATCATAGGAATGGCTTGTGCTCACATTACGTTGCTGCAAATGTTCCAATTCAGCACGAAAGATCATATCTTCGGCAGTCAAATACGAACTTTGGAATAGGATCATCAATAGTTTCACAGATATCTTTGCACTATGGCTATTTTTAACAAAATAGTGTGCATGATGTTGAAAATGAGCCTGCCATATGTATTCTTTTCATACCACCAGCCGATAACTGACATATCTCCCTGCTGTCTCACTAGGTCTCACTATCCGAACTACCTGTGAATGAACAATAAAAGTATGTTAAATTAAATTGATGTGGAATGAGCATTTGTCTGGACCAAATTTCTATGATGTTAGATAATTCAAATTATAAATTATATGTAAACCACTTAGAATATTCAACTTGGCCAAGTTTTAGCAGTGAGGTGTATCAAAATAGATTTCTTTGAGTAAACCTGTCTATGTAGGACATCCCCAAACAAGAGGTGTGCACTCGAGTGCTAGCATACCCCCACCGTGGCAAATTCAACCCGCATTATCCATAAACGCAACAAAAAAGATTTTTAACTTTAAAGAAAAATTGGACTAATTATATCGATATGGTGTCACAAGAAGCTTGTACAGAAAAAATTATTCAAATTGGTTCATATTTGTTAAAGTTATTAAGTCGGACAGAATTTTCTAAGTCAAAATAAGTCGAAAATGAAGTGTAATATTACGAAAAACAGTCTGAGCCAATCCCTAGCCGCATCATGTAGAGAGGGTATTGTGAGAAGCATGTATACCAAAAATTATTGAAATCGGTTCATATTTGTTAAAGTTATTAAGTCGGACAGAATTTTCTAAGTCAAAATAAGTCGAAAAGTAAGGCGTAACTTAAAAAAATAAAGTCGGACCGCACCGCAATTAGCATCATGCAGAGAGGCGGTCCTACGGAGATTGCATACACAAAATTATTGAAATCGGTTCATAGTTGTTCGAGTTATGAGGTTGGACGGACGGACACACGGAGGGAGAAAGTGTGACGGACAGACGGCTCGACAGACGGATGGACAGACGGACAGACGCAGTCAATCCAGTATACCCCCCATTTTCTTCGAAAGTGGGGGTATAAAAAACTAGGGGAATTAATATTTTGTTAATACTAGGGATGTGTGATAGTCCGAGATGCTGCAAATCAAAACAATCCAATAAAGAAATGATTCTGAAATGTTTTAATTAGAAAAAATTGATGTATGGGATATATGTTGGTAAATGAGCCTTTCTATCGTACAGGTATCACAAAAATCAGCCCTTTTAATTCAGATTGTTTGGCTTCGGCAATCTGCTGTGGCAAAGCGTTTGCCATAGCCAATTATGAGTGATGCAAACATCCACAAAAAATATCTCATAAGGCCTAAAAAAAAAATACATTTGTTTCCGCTAACGAGCTGAAAAAAATTAGGGTAGGTAGGTAGGCTTAACTTTTTTTTTTTCAGTATCTTTAAAAATAACTGTATAATACTTGTCAATAACCCAAACTGTGCACTTCTTAGCCCCAAATGACAGAGGAACTAAAAACTCCAATTCAATCTTACATATGCTTCAATATTTACATATATACTAGTCTATATACTAATATAGTCTTTGATAATCCTAATATTTCCCATATGGCCTGGCGACAACTGGAGTCAGTCCAGCACCACTGCACTGTCACATATTGGAGTGACCGTCTTGTACCGATCTCTCCGCATTCGGTGAAGGATCTAGGTATTTTTTGGGGACACCTGTTTTTGGGCAATGATATGCCAAAGACATAACCTGAAGGCCTGAGCGGAGGAAGGTTTGGGAGGGGTGACCCCCTGCTGATGGTGGGGGTTCTCCCCCTGGAAAAATTTTGAAAATCCATTGCATTTAGAGCTAACCTAGGTAATTTTGAGTCAGTATTTTGAATTTTACTGAGAGGTCAATTTGATCAAGTTTCTCAAGTATAACTTGGGAAATTTTTATATATGTATGGATTGGAAATGCTTTTAACTTATTGTCAGATATCTTTTGGTTCAATGGATTATGCTTATGATGCTTGAAATGAGACTTACCATTATCACTCTAATTCATATAATAAGCTATTTTATAAAATTCAAGTGAGACACATACATAATATACATGTAGTACAGCAACAATGTCTATTTAGTTAGTATTTACTATTTATAGTACTAATCTCATTTGGTATTATGAGATCCCACCTGATAACCAGGTTGACTCGATCAAATTGTTAATGTTCCTGTACTGTATTTGATTGAAATACTGAAGTCTGAATCATAACAAACCTGAACTGAAACTATTTGAATGAAACTATTTGAAGTTTTCACAGATGAAAGCTAGATAAAGCCAAACATACCGGGTACATGTACTTTACAGTATGATTCCAACTGTTAAACTTAAATCTTTTTGTAAACTAAAATTTCTTATGTCAATATATATAAATGTTTTGCATCTTGTTATGATATGAATTAGGACCTAAACTGAAAGAAAAAACAAGTATTTTTTTTTTTTTGCAATGGCAATAAAAAGTTTAGGGTCGGGGTTTTAAATAGGGTCGGTCGGGTTAGTGGAAACAAACGTCTTTTTTTTTTTAGGCCTAAATGAGTACAAAAGATTTTAATTGGGAACTCTCTTTAACATGGATGATCACTGGAATTTTTGTTTTGCCTGACAAAATTAAACGAGAGGCCGATCACGATCGGCAGATGTTTAACCCATACCTTGGCGATAGCGATTTGCTATTTTTATAAATTTTATAAATCCTTACATCAACCTTTTCATGAGTGCTAAAGTTTCAACAATTCACACTTAATATAGTGATCATGTGAAAAATATTTAGTTATCACATTGTGTCAACAGGATTGGCGGAGGATGTTAATATTTTTAAGCAAATAAACCAAATGACCCTCACTATGCAGGTTAGGGGTGTGTTCTTGTCAACTATGCCAAGAACTACATGTATAAACATAATCAATGGAAATATTTGAGTTATCAAATCGGATAGAATAGGATTAATCTTACCCAAACTAATGAACTGATAAACACAAAATAGTCTATAAAAAGCATGTCATTGGATTTAGAAACCCATACAATAAGTCAGTCTCAAGAATACCAGCACCATTAATATTACCCTGGAGCCCAAATGCAACTGAGGGAATTTCAAAATAAGACATTTCCTCTAATGATGAATATATAATTGGTGATTTATTGATACCCTTACTGAACCTGGATCAAAGTGAAAGGGATAATATTATATCTGTCTATCGCATAATATGTGTCTATGGAATGGTTTAATTTTAATCCAAAATCCATGCAAATCAAAAGTGGATCACCATCAACCTGGACATAATATAGGAGAATGATCAAATGAAAAGCTTCAAAACCATATGTGTGGAGAGGGTTAATCATTTGCAATGACATCATATCATGGAACTGAGGAATGTGTGGATTAATTTTTGTCTAAGATAAGACAACAGTGTATGTAGACAACAATGTCTGTAAAACATCCCTACAAAGTAACAATGGACTATTCCAATTTAATATTTTAGAACAGGTGTCCTATAATGTTTACATAAACTTTAGTAATGAACCTGTTTCAGCAAAGGGGTTAACTTAATATTGCACAGAAAACAGAACTCCACCAGATAGCCATCAATAAATTTGACATTAATATGATTACAAATCCTGCCAGCCAGCAGTACCACTATCAGGCTTTATAGCATGTCCATAGTGATAATTAACTCATTTCAATAACACACATGGTCTGCAAGATATGTTCTCTTAAAATTCCCAGCAGTAATTACTTGAATTATAAAGGGTCATAACTCTGTTAAAACCCATATTTGAACTCGATCTGTATTTAGGGGTGATAAATTCATATACCAAATTTGGTGCTGATCAGATGAAAAATGTTTTGAGTCATGGCAGCTTGAGTGAATTCTAAGTAAACATAAGAGTGAAAAGGGTTAATTAAACAATACCAAAAACCATACAGACTAAGAACGTGCTAAGAAAAACCTACGTAAGAAATATGAGGCAGATCAGAAGAAATATGTTCAACTTATTGCATTGGATAGCATGTGTGTAAAGGGTTAATTATTTTCTAAACCGATCAACCAATCAATACCAAAAACTATACAGATGAGGGGCATGTCATCATAAACCTACATATCAAATATGAACACAATCGGACAAAATATACTTCGGTTATAGCATCGGATTTTTGTTTTTTTAATTTTATTTTCGAAAAAAGGGTCATAACTCCTTTAAAATAAATCAGATCAAACCCATATTCGAACGCGATCTGTATTTTGGGCTCTGAAACTCGCATACCAAATTTGGTTCCGATCAGATAAAAATTGTTCGAGTTATGACAGCATGCGTGAATTCGAAAAAGGGCCATAACTCCGTAAAAAAAATTCGGATCAAACCCATATTTGAACTCGATCTGTATTTTGGTCTGAGAAACTCATATACAAAATTTGGTTCCGATCGGATAGAAAATTTTTGAGTTATCGCACCATGCGTAAAGTGTCTACGGACAGACAGACAGACAGACAGACAGACAGACAGACGGACGCACGACGAGTGGTCAATCCGGACGTCGACATTAGGTGTAAGCATGAGGTGTAAGCAGAATGAGGTCCCCAGAGGGTGAATTTGGTGATGCTAGCCCGCTATGCGGGGTGATGCTAGCCCGCTATGCGGGGTAGCATCACTAAATTCACCATCTGGGGACCTCATTCTGCAAATGACAGACACACTATTTCAAGGCTTGTGGGCAACACTCCAATGAAACATTCCACCTCTGCATTGTTTAGCTCTGGGTTTAATATCAGTTGCATGTCACCATTATTTCCTAAACAGATGTACATAAAAGTTAGTTGATAGATTCCAAGTAATTTATTGAGTCAAAAATGGCCAAATGAAGTATCATTGACACATTTTTTTTTGAGTTTGCAGATCCAATACATCAAGAATTTAACACACATTTACCAATCACAGTAACAAATCAGGAAACATGTCTCAGTTCGAGGCATGTTTGTATATAAACATACCACAATTATTTCATACCGATTATATTAAAACATCTCAACAACCGAACACCGTCCAGACCAACTTTTTTATTTGGTTTAGAGAGGTTGTCAGTTCACAGAAAAATCACGTCATGATCGGATCTGAATGTCCCCGTTATCAAGACATATATAACACAGCATTTTTAATAGATGAAACTTCAGGTGACACCAATTGAATTACAAACCCGCCGATAAACTAAGTTTCGATTTTTTGCACACAAAAATCTTGCAAGCTAAAATTTGATACAAATCGACAGGATTAAAGGTACTCAATCCGATTCAACACTCCTAAATTACTATTTCTTTGGCTTCGCTGCTTCGGGGGTAAAAAATATTTGATTCGAGTCGAGGAACCTACCCATCAAAGCTCAGAGTGATCAGATATCGAAATTTGAAGTTTGTTATTTCAATTGTTTCTGGGCCAGAAACACGAGATCAAATGGACGGTCTTGCAGATAAAGATGGATAACTCTAAAATCAAGTGGTAATAATAACCACTTGATTTTAGAGTTATCCATCTTTATATGCAAGACCGTCCGTTTGATCTCGTGTTTCTGGCCCTTTAGTGCCTTTAATTCAATTTTGAGATGAAAATTTCCAATACTATTATTATTGAATGTAATATGTTTGTTGAATAATAAATTGACCCCCTAAAATTGTTAATAAACTAATAAAATCTGTTCACGAGACTCTACCAAAACGGTGCTAAAGTAAGGCCCATCGACATTGTGTACTACCTCGAAAATTGGCAATTTGAAAACAGAATGAAACAAAGTCATATTGAAATAATTTATTTTAACAATTGCCATCGTGTATTTATGGAAAACTAAAGTGAACACATGATTGTTCAACTAAGCGGCTATACTGGTATCAAAACAAACTGCCAACAATTAACCCTTTCAGTGCCAAGTCCGATTTTTGTATCAACCCATATTTCCTCGATCATTTTTCAAATTTATTGATTATAATAATGTGATACATTGATGGAAAGAGCTCTAAGAGGGAGATTTAACCCTTTCAGTGCCAAGTCCGATTTTTGTATCAACCCATATTTCCTTGATCATTTTTCAAATTTATTGATTATAATAATGTGATACATTGATGGAAAGAGCTCTTATAATCAATAAATTTGAAAAATGATCAAGGAAATATGGGTTGATACAAAAATCGGACTTGGCACTGAAAGGGTTAAATCTCCCTCTAAGGTAATCACTCAATGAGTGAAAAAACACTTGAGATATCTAAAGATATCTAATCAGACGCCTGCTATTACTATCTGGACCAAAGCATTCACCAAACAAAAGATCACTAATAAGATCGGTATGAATGACAACTGTACGAAAACAGAATTATGTCACAGATATCAACATGCGTTCGGATGCTGGAGGTAAAATAGCATAACAAAATAATGACTACAATCTCCATCTCACACCCCGACCCCCCCCTAACCCCATGGCCCCACCCCTTCTTGCCCATCTCTATAAGAAACTACACACATTGTAAATACGCACACGCACTCTATATACCCAATATATGTACACATTATACTGCATCATTATACAAGCATAAGGGCCCTGTCCTTGCAAGTTAAACTTTTTGCGGGGACCTGTTGTCATATATCTACTGTAAACTATTGAATAGCAAATTAATCTTATTGAATCTTGAATCATGTGTTCGGACATTATGGACTAAAATTGATGTCCAGTGTTCAGAGTACAGAGGTTTTGGACTACAGAGGTAATCATTAGTGACAATGCGCTTGGCTTAATCCGGGACAGACAAATTAACTTGGTGTAGAAAGGGATCCAGTTTATGCAGGGTCTGTTTGTAGAGGTTTCACTGCCTAATTTTTTCCGACGTGTCAAAACCTAATAAACCGGTTACACATGCTGGGTTTCGGGACCATGAGCGAGGGCCTGAGAAATGGGAAATTGACTTTGCGTGGCCGAAGACTTTCTTGATGATCAAAGGAAATGAAGCAGAGGAAAACTGAATATTGGGAGCTAAATTCTAATGACAACAGCTTATCTGATATATTTACCTGTCCTCGTTTTAGACCAAAGTATCTAGCTACAGGATCGCCAATTTGTATCCTAGGTAAATGAGATTCCTTCAATTTGCTAACAATCTTGTCAAGGAAACAATGTAAAGAGAAAAGCACAGGAAATGATGAAGATCAATTGGAAAATACATCAAAGCTCGTGTATATATCATTATGCCATATTGACAGAATGTAATAGCTGAGAATTGCTAAGTTATTTCAAGGCTTGTTCAAATATCCTACATATTAACAAAACAGCAACATTGACCTGACAAGAAAAAATGCTATTCCAATCAGCAATAGACAGATGGCCAGTGCCTATGATTGGCTCATTGCAATTTGATGTCGGACGCATCTCAAACTTGGCTATCTCTTTTTAATACGCCCGTTTAACCGTCTCAACTGAATGGAATGAAATTTGGCATGTGGGTTTAATAGCACAAAATACAAATCAGTTCGAATTTGGGTTCCACGCAGCAATTTTCACTAAAGTTATGGCCCCTTATTGCAATTACCACAGGTGTATTTTGCCTCGCCCTAGCATGTTCTTGTTGCTATTTGATCTCCATCTCAGACATGGCTATATTTCACTTTCTACAAACTAAACAAGAGGTGTGCACTCGTGTGCTAGCATACCCCCACCGTGGCAAATTCAACCCGCATTATCCGTAAACCGATCAAAAACGATTTTTAACTTTAAAGAAAAATTTGGATTAATAATATCGATATGGTGTCGCAAGAAGCTTGGACAGAAAAAACATATTCAAATTGGTTCATATTTGTTCGAATGATTGCAGAAACCCAAAAAAGGGTAGAAAATGAAACGCAACTGGTAAAAATCATTGTTCCGGACCCATATTCGAAGAAACTTCCGGAAAACATCCTAACTTGATAGCATCCACACACAAAAAATCCCAAATCCACAAAATAAAAATCCCTAAATTTTCTAAGTCAAAATAAGTCGAAAATGAAGTGTAATGTTAGGAAAAACAGTCCGAGCCAACCCTGAGCCGCATCATGTAGAGAGGGTGTTGTGAGAAGCATGTATACCAAAAATTATTGAAATCGGTTCATATTTGTTAAAGTTATTAAGTCGGACAGAATTTTCTAAGTCAAAATAAGTCGAAAAGTAAGGCAGAACTTAAAAAAAGCAAGTCGGACCGCACTGCAATTAGCATCATGCGGAGAGGCGGTCCTAAGGAGATTGCATACAAAACATTATTGAAATCGGTTCATAGTTGTTTGAGTTATGAGGTCGGACGGATGGACGGACGGTGCGACACACGGAGGGAGAAAGTGTGACGGACAGACGCGGGAAATGACGGACAGATGCAGTCAATCCAGTATACGCCCCATTTTCTTCAAAAGTGGGGGTATAATAATCGGACATGAGAATATAAGGATACTATCTCTGGAGGAGTTCTATTTTTTCTTCTGGTGTCAGGACAACATGTTCTGGAACCAACTGTAAATAGAAAAGTAACATGATTGTTTCTAAGAATGAACAGATATTTATCTTTCATGGAATGAGTTTAACCCTTTACCCAACAGAACGGCCCTGTGCCAATGCATTCTCTTATATATGCGAGTCGACCATAGGTCGCCTCGCATATATAAGAGAATGCATTGGCTTAACACATATTAAAAATGATAAAATTGTCAAAGAATGTAGAAAAATATTATAAAAATTGTTAAAAAATGTAAGAAAAAATTATAAAATTGTTAAAGAATGTAAGAAAAAATGGTAAAAAGTGTTAAAAAAGATTATGGTCGACTAGCATATATAAGAGAATGCATTGGCACAGGGCATAACTGTAACCATCACAATGTGGTCAATGAACCGGTTTCAATGATATCCATATTTGTATGGTGTTATTGAGACAGACCGAGGATATTTTAGGCTGTTGAAGCTTTATTTGGGCGTTTTTGGCCGTTTTGTTAAAGGATTACAATGCTCATGAAACAACAAAACTCTATCGGAAAGCCACCCCTATTGTGATCACAATAATCCAAGTCCGATAAAAATCGCGTAATAAATAAGCCGAGAAATAAATAAATAATACCGCCACCGGTTGTTGGCTATCTCCGTCGCAAAACCTTGCATGACGTCAAGCGAGGTAAACTAATTAAAAACACGGAATCAGAGTCGGAGTTAATTGTGTCTACCTATATGACGATGGAAAATCCGGAACAGACATCAGCGCGTGAACGTGATGGATATTTATCAATAGCATTGTGTACACATGGTTAATTTTCATCGCGCGGTGAGTTATATTCACTTGTGATTTGTCTTAAGCGCTGTTTGAAAAGTTATTGTTTTGACAAAAAAAACTATAGAAGGCCGATTGAGCGGGGTATGTAACACTTTCGTGTCAAAAATAAAGCTTATAAAACACGAGCAGGCATGTGAACTCTATTCGGGCGCGTGTTCACGATGTTGTTTTAATTTTCCGTATATATGCCCCGAGTGTCCCGTACTTACAATCATTCATTCGTAACAATGCCATATAAATGCAGTGTTTTCGGCTGTGGTCGGTCTAGTGACTCTCAGTTAGGTATAATGCTGTATTCATTTCCAAACGATGTTCGTTTACGTGCCATTTGGCGGGATTTCTGTGGGAAACCCGTTGCGCAAAATCAGAAACCGATTACGTATACCAAATAAAGAGCGTTTAATTTGACAAGTCAGTCATGGTTACGAATACATACAATTGCAGTTAAAGTGGAGAGTATGTTGAATAATTCACGATAGCAACTATTCTAAGTCGATTCCCCATTTCCTTCACCATGGCTCAATAAAGAGCGTTCCGTGTTAAGAGTTTTCCTAATATGGTACGAATAAAAAGAGTTTAATAAAGCGGAAATTGCTATGACTTGGAAGGATATATAAAGCATGCATATCGGAAGTTCGTGTACATTTATTGACCTGTATTGGTGTAATCAGTAAAAAATCACGACGACAACTGTTCTAAGTCCAGTCCCTTTACCTTGACGCAATAAAGAGCGTTCACTATTACGATATATTGTGAATAAAGAACGCTTGTATATGTGCTTACATATTAAACCGGATTATTATCCCTCCTTCAAAAAGTGTTATATATGATTGGATGTTTATACGAACCACGGCGAACATTTATATATTTTATAACCCTATTGTTATGCGTAATTGACACATAGAGGTCGATTTATGACCTGGATGTTCAATAGACCGCATCGCTAGAGTGCTAATTTTATAGGCCAATAACCATGCATAGATGCAGTGAATTTCCATCAGTGACAGTCTGCTAGATTGTTTTGGGGTGGGGGAAGCAATATTCCGAAATATATATAAACACCATATTGCCCAAATATATACATGATTCATAACCAAGGAAAAATGAACTTATCATATCATATTGGTAATGAATGACTTGATTATAATTGATTAAATCCGACAGCAATAAACCAATTTTGTGTTGTTTTACCGCGTTACGATAAATTAAAACGAAACGCTCTTTATTGACACACGACTAATGGCATCTGGAAATTGGAATGTTTACGAGATGATAATTGCCTAATAACTGTGCAAGTCTTCTCGTATATATGCAATCTTGATATGCATATATAATATAACTTGGACTATTCCGGTAACGAAAAAATATATATAAACACGAGCACGCGTTTATATAGATAAATGCGCGCAAAACTGAATAATATACGGGCATGGCTTTATAGTAACAACACATCGCGATACATATAATAATAGTAATAATAACACGATAAAGACAATTTAATTACGAGAAAGGCGATGTTTTCGGCGAAGTTTTGCATTCGCAGTGTGATAACGCGACAATCTTCAAAGGCCGCGATCGACTACATGCAAACTTAAAATACCGCCGTCGCGTATCTATGCGTTGTCAATGAGTTACCACGTGATCGATCACGTGCTATGCTTCTGTTTACATGTGACAATCACGTGATCGGTCTACAACAAAATCTTCGGCTAACTTCGGAATTTTTGTTAATCGTTATAAAAATAACGATTGGCGGCCGAATATTAGATTATATGCGCCCAATGGACATTTTATATATATATTATCGGTATATTGAAAGAAAATAATATTGTTTTTATTGGACCGTATTCCTTTAAGGGTTAAAGATGGTCTATCTCATCTGGGCCACAATTACAACATAAGTTTTATAACACTCGATTTCAAGACTACAAATACATAATAAGTTATGGTATATTATTGGTCTATAAAGGTACAATAAATAGATAGAACGACACAAGTGTGTGAACATGTTAACATTATTGCACGAGTTTGTTGTGACGCGATGGTAAAACGAGAACCGGAGGTTCGAGTTTTACCTCACGGCATGACAAACGAGTGCAATAAAGTTAACATGTTCACAAAACTGTGTTGTTCTATGTTTATTGCACACTCTGAAGATTTTAGCTTGTACTATACTAAAATTTAGGTCTATATTTGTTTATTTAATTGCACAAACGTGTGCTTAGTGTAGACTATACCTAATAATTTAATGAAGAAATTGTCTGCTATGGTTGACATCACCAATGACGTTGTTGACGTAATCTGTTTGTATTGTTCAAGAACAATACACAATTGTTTATTGAACGTTTTGAAATCTTTTGTATTTTGCTGTATTTCGCAAAATAAGCCATTGAGTGTGCAATAAAGTGGTTTATTCCTGAGGTTGTAGATCTAAATATGTGACATTTTGCCTTGGTGGAAAGTGCTAACAAAATAGAGTTCTCCCCCTTGGTGGAAAGTGCTAACAAGATAGAGTTCTCCCCCTTGGTGGAAAGTGCTAACAAGATAGAGTTCCCCCCCTTGGTGGAGATTGCTAACAATATAGAGTTCTCCCCCTTGGTGGAGAGTGCTAACAAGATAGAGTTATCCCCCTTGGTGGAGATTGCTAACAAGATAGAGTTCTCCCCCTTGGTGGAGAGTGCTAATAAGATAGAGTTCTCCCCCTTGGTGGAGAGTGCTAACAAGATAGAGTTCTCCCCCTTGGTGGAGATTGCTAACAAGATAGACTTCTCCCCCTTGCTATGCTCCAATGTTTCTGCGAGATGGGAGAACTCTATCTCTATTTGAGATCACGCGAGATGGGAGAACTCTATCTCTATTTGAGATCACGCGAGATGGGAGAACTCTATCTCTATTTGAGATCACGCGAGACGGGAGAACTCTATCTCTATTTGAGATCACGCGAGATGGGAGAACTCTATCTCTATTTGAGATCACGCGAGATGGGAGAACTCTATCTCTATTTGAGATCACGCGAGATGGGAGAACTCTATCTCTATTTGAGATCACGCGAGATGGGAGAACTCTATCTCTATTTGAGATCACGCGAGATGGGAGAACTCTATCTCTATTAGAGATCACGCGAGATGGGAGAACTCTATCTCTATTTGAGATCACGCGAGATGGGAGAACTCTATCTCTATTTGAGATCACGCGAGATGGGAGAACTCTATCTCTATTTGAGATAACGCGAGATGGGAGAACTCTATCTCTATTTGAGATAACGCGAGATGGGAGAACTCTATCTCTATTTGAGATCACGCGAGATGGGAGAACTCTATCTCTATTTGAGATCACGCGAGATGGGAGAACTCTATCTCTATTTGAGATCACCTTAAGTTTCATTGCCAATCTGTTCAAAAATAGCCTTAAAAAATAAAATGGAGAGGAGAAGATTGTTGAATTACAATACACAACAGTAAAATATTTGTGAAATTCTACAAATTATTATTATGAAGAGGAAATGACAAACATCACTAATCACGTAGTTAGTTAAAGTATTTCAGTCTGAATATTTTTTCAATACCATGACTTTTTCCAATGTTTACTCTAAAATTTAGATAAAACTTTGGTATCTTATTGGACCTTTATTGGTAATTCCACTGTAACAGTAATGTTTACATAACAATGGTTTTGACATGTTAATTCTCAATACTGGAGAGTTATTAATAATGAAAATAAGAACAAAGTCAATCTATTTTTCCATGTGCTTGTTGATGATGGATGTTTTACAGACTTTTATGTTATTTTGCATGAAACAACATTGGATGCCTCAAGTCCCTTTAATGTTCAAATTGCTGATTATTTTGATCCGAGACACCAATATGCAGCTGTAAACCATATTTAAGAAGTTTAATGCACATTCGTACAGAAGGAATTGTTATATACCACATAATTATTGGAGAGTTATTGCTCATAATAATAAGAACAAAGTCAATCTATTTTTTCATGTACTTGTTGATAATAGTTGTTTTACAGATTTTATGTTATTTCAAATGAACCCGCTTCGAACGACTTCGAGTCCCTTTAAGACTCACGTGATGTTCTGTAATGTTTATGAGTAACTCATTCTCCATGAACTGCTCAAGAATATATTTTGGTTGCATATCAACTAGTGCCTGAAAAACAATAGAACAAAACAATACATAGGATATCCAAAATAAACTAATTTTTCTATCTGTTTTTTTGGAGAGAAAACATGGGACTTCATCTCCAGTCTTATCATAATAGGAGGATAAAATTCATGAATGCTCTGCACTGCAGATGTTGACCATCCAAAACAAAGAAAGTGGTTTTTGAAAAGGAATATTTCACAATATTACAAGAACACCACC
This sequence comes from Siphonodentalium dalli, assembly GCA_032622095.1. Taxonomy (NCBI): domain Eukaryota; kingdom Metazoa; phylum Mollusca; class Scaphopoda; order Gadilida; family Siphonodentaliidae; genus Siphonodentalium; species Siphonodentalium dalli. Next base: position 276,309,768 of record CP136063.1, read on the forward strand.
ATACTGGTATAATACACATGTTAGATCATTTCAATCTGCATCTCAAAAAGATTCCATAACTTGGAGATATCGGGTGAAAATCATTAGATAAATCCCCAATTCAAAGTTAAAAAAGGTCTATAAAAGGTCTGTTGAAAATGGGTGCACGGAATTGAAGATTTAACATTAGCTGTTATTATCCGGAAACCAAGAAAACCCTAATTTCAAAGTAAAAAAAAACATGTAACTCCGGTAATAATGGGCAGACAGAACCCAAAATAGAATTTGCCTGTATTTTATGATTGTAAAAGTGAAAACCCAAATTTCATCCCATTGAGTTAACAATAACTAAAGTTATCATTTCAACAAATTAGCTGTAACTCTGGGCACCTCAATTATGAATTTTATCTTCTGCAAATTAGGGGATATTGAAACTTCCTAGAAGGGAAATGTAACTAAAAACAATCTTAATTTGATGCTATAGATACTTCCCAGAAGATGAAGCCTAAGCAGAATGAGGTCTCCAGAGGGTGAATTTGGTGATGCTAGCCCGCTTTGCGGGATAGCATCACTAAATTCACCCTCTGGGGACCTCATTCTGCAAATGACAGACACGCTCTTTGCAGGCTTGGCCATGTTTACTGTAACTGTGATTCCATTAGGACGTTGTACCTGGTGCCATTCTGACCGCAGCAGTGAATCGACTCAAGTGTTATAATTCGCTCAAGCATATCTTTATTTGCCTACTGATAGGGGTTCAATCAAATATGGATAACAAGCCTTGCCCATCTCATGTACCCAGGGACCAGCGTAGAGGGTGGCTTGGTAGACCAGCGTAGAGGGTGGCTTGGTAGACCAGCGTAGAGGGTGGCTTGGTAGACCAGCGTAGAGGGTGGCTTGGTAGACCAGCGTAGAGGGTGGCTTGGTAGACCAGCGTAGAGGGTGGCTTGGTAGACCAGCGTAGAGGGTGGCTTGGTAGACAGCGTAGAGGGTGGCTTGGTAGACAGCGTAGAGGGTGGCTTGGTAGACCAGCGTAGAGGGTGGCTTGGTAGACCAGCGTAGAGGGTGGCTTGGTAGACCAGCGTAGAGGGTGGCTTGGTAGACCAGCGTAGAGGGTGGCTTGGTAGACCAGCGTAGAGGGTGGCTTGGTAGACCAGCGTAGAGGGTGGCTTGGTAGACCAGCGTAGAGGGTGGCTTGGTAGACCAGCGTAGAGGGTGGCTTGGTAGACCAGCGTAGAGGGTGGCTTGGTAGACCAGCGTAGAGGGTGGCTTGGTAGACACCTTCTCCCATCTCATGTACCCAGGGACCAGCGTAGAGGGTGGCTTGATAGACCAGCGTAGAGGGTGGCTATCTCATGTACCCAGGGACCAGCGTAGAGGGTGGCTTGGTAGAATAACAAGCCTTGCCCATCTCATGTACCCAGGGACCAGCGTAGAGGGTGGCTTGGTAGACACCTTCTCCCATCTCATGTACCCAGGGACCAGCGTAGAGGGTGGCTTGATAGACCAGCGTAGAGGGTGGCTTGGTAGACCAGCGTAGAGGGTGGCGGGACCAGCGTAGAGGGTGGCTTGGTAGACCAGCGTAGAGGGTGGCTTGATAGACCAGCGTAGAGGGTGGCTTGGTAGACCAGCGTAGAGGGTGGCTTGGTAGACCAGCGTAGAGGGTGGCTTGGTAGACGAGCGTAGAGGGTGGCTTGATAGACCAGCGTAGAGGGTGGCGGGACCAGCGTAGAGGGTGGCTTGGTAGACCAGCGTAGAGGGTGGCTTGATAGACCAGCGTAGAGGGTGGCGGGACCAGCATAGAGGGTGGCTTGGTAGACCAGCGTAGAGGGTGGCTTGATAGACCAGCGTAGAGGGTGGCGGGACCAGCGTAGAGGGTGGCTTGGTAGACCAGCGTAGAGGGTGGCTTGATAGACCAGCGTAGAGGGTGGCGGGACCAGCGTAGAGGGTGGCTTGGTAGACCAGCGTAGAGGGTGGCTTGGTAGACCAGCGTAGAGGGTGGCGGGACCAGCGTAGAGGGTGGCTTGGTAGACCAGCGTAGAGGGTGGCGGGACCAGCGTAGAGGGTGGCTTGGTAGACCAGCGTAGAGGGTGGCTTGGTAGACCAGCGTAGAGGGTGGCTTGGTAGACCAGCGTAGAGGGTGGCGGGACCAGCGTAGAGGGTGGCTTGATAGACCAGCGTAGAGGGTGGCGGGACCAGCGTAGAGGGTGGCGGGACCAGCGTAGAGAGTGGCTTGGTAGACCAGCGTAGAGGGTGGCGGGACCAGCGTAGAGGGTGGCTTGATAGACCAGCGTAGAGGGTGGCGGGACCAGCGTAGAGGGTGGCTTGGTAGACCAGCGTAGAGGGTGGCGGGACCAGCGTAGAGGGTGGCTTGGTAGACCAGCGTAGAGGGTGGCTTGTTAGACCAGCGTAGAGGGTGGCTTGGTAGACCAGCGTAGAGGGTGGCGGGACCAGCGTAGAGGGTGGCTTGATAGACCAGCGTAGAGGGTGGCGGGACCAGCGTAGAGGGTGGCTTGGTAGACCAGCGTAGAGGGTGGCTTGTTAGACCAGCGTAGAGGGTGGCTTGGTAGACCAGCGTAGAGGGTGGCTTGGTAGACCAGCGTAGAGGGTGGCGGGACCAGCGTAGAGGGTGGCTTGATAGACCAGCGTAGAGGGTGGCGGGACCAGCGTAGAGGGTGGCTTGGTAGACCAGCGTAGAGGGTGGCTTGGTAGACCAGCGTAGAGGGTGGCGGGACCAGCGTAGAGGGTGGCTTGGTAGACCAGCGTAGAGGGTGGCGGGACCAGCGTAGAGGGTGGCTTGATAGACCAGCGTAGAGGGTGGCGGGACCAGCGTAGAGGGTGGCTTGGTAGACCAGCGTAGAGGGTGGCGGGACCAGCGTAGAGGGTGGCTTGGTAGACCAGCGTAGAGGGTGGCTTGGTAGACCAGCGTAGAGGGTGGCTTGGTAGACCAGCGTAGAGGGTGGCGGGACCAGCGTAGAGGGTGGCTTGGTAGACCAGCGTAGAGGGTGGCGGGACCAGCGTAGAGGGTGGCTCGGTAGACCAGCGTAGAGGGTGGCTTGGTAGACCAGCGTAGAGGGTGGCGGGACCAGCGTCGAGGGTGGCTTGGTAGACCAGCGTAGAGGGTGGCTTGGTAGACCAGCGTAGAGGGTGGCTTGGTAGACCAGCGTAGAGGGTGGCTGGACCAGCGTAGAGGGTGGCTTGGTAAACCAGCGTAGAGGGTGGCGGGACCAGCGTAGAGAGTGGCTTGGTAGACCAGCGTAGAGGGTGGCTTGGTAGACCAGCGTAGAGGGTGGCGGGACCAGCGTAGAGGGTGGCTTGATAGACCAGCGTAGAGGGTGGCGGGACCAGCGTAGAGGGTGGCGGGACCAGCGTAGAGGGTGGCTTGGTAGACCAGCGTAGAGGGTGGCTTGGTAGACCAGCGTAGAGGGTGGCTTGGTAGACCAGTGTAGAGGGTGGCGGGACCAGCGTATAGAGGCTACTGCCCACATAAATAAGTAGTATAATGAGATCACACCCACCACCCCATCCCGCCACCCATAGTATCTTATGCGCCACAGGCGCCCGTATAGAGTCTACTGCCCACATAAATAAGTAGTATAATGAGATGACATAAATAAGTAGTAGCCACTTCTCCCTAATTATGTTCCAGTATTTATTTGTCCCAACATCATATTTAAATTATATTTACTAATAATAATGGTGTTCTTACTTAATAATGTTGCATAATTTTTAATGAATCATAGAAGGGTGATGTTAGGGCGTAAATTGAACTTCAGTCACTGTTAACCCTTTCAGTGCCAAGTCCGATTTTTGTTTCAACCCATATTTCCTTGATCATTTTTCAAATTTAAGAGCTCTTTCCATCAATGTATCACATTATTATAATCAATAAATTTGAAAAATGATCAAGGAAATATGGGTTGATACAAAAATTGGACTTGGCACTGAAAGGGTTAATTCTCCCTTATAACATCCACATCTCACTAACAACCAAACAGAAAGAAGTGACTTCTCCAAATTTTAAACCTCTAGGCAGGTCCCTACAAGTACGAACCTGTTTAGCTGATGGGGTCATTCCAACCTGGACAACCAGAATCGCCCTCGTAATATTTTCTTCCTGCATACGTTGGCAGTATGTCTTTATGGTCTTAATTCCAACTTTTGGTTCTTCGGGGAAGAAGATGAACATCTGATCTGGAAGCAAAAGGATCTTAATGAATGTCCCCCATCCACCTTTATCAATCTCATACAGTAATGCCCTAAGTAATCGACTCCTTAACCAGAGCAGAATTATGGGTAACTTTTCAGGATTTAGTCGGAAATATGGCTTGTTGCCATTCATCGGAAAGCTCTTACTGAGAGCTTTCCGATGAATGGCAACAAGCCTTATTTCCGACTAAATCCTGAAAAGTTACCCATAATTCTGCTGTGGTTAAGGAGTCGATTACTTAGGGCATTACTGTAAAAGCACCAAGATGCAAATCATCCACATAGCTTACCCTGTCCAATTGAGCCATTTTGTGACGGGAGCTGCGCTGGTGCAGCATTAAATACCTGTGCACCAGTGCATTCTCTTGTATAATAGAATGCACTGGCTTACAAGGTCAAAGTAAATATTGTTAGGCAAATTTATTCTCTTATATATGTGAGTCTCTATTGGAGACTCGATATATATAAGAGAATGCATTGGCACAAGGTTTTCGCAAAATTTCAGGAAGCTCCCGTCATGGAAGGGTTAACACACCTATGTTCAGTAAGTTACTATTTCTTCATCTTTGGGGGTAAACAATATTTCGTATGAGTCAAGATTTTGATTTTTGAAATATCTATATTTACACCACCTCGATTATTTGTCAGCCAAGTAAAATTTACTCAAGAAATATATACGGACATACACGGATGCCATAACAATAGTTTAGCAGGTAATGCAAGGTCGTGGTTTGCAGTGGCTTTGGCAGAATAAAATATGACAAAAATTATCATCAGAAACAAACTTGACAGTATATCTTGACCTTGTAATAATTGGCATGTGGATACATAGTTAAGTTTATTCCAGGCTCAGTAATCGTGTTTTATTCATGAAAATAGACAAGTTATATATAATAATAGGATTTGTAATGACACGTGCAACATCATATATATAATTCGAAGTGTAGAAAATAACAGATAACAATAGAGGACAGATTATTGTTCTCAAAACTGATTAATATATTAGAAGTGCTAATGGAGACGGAAAGTCAATAGATAAATTAAATGTCTGTTCACATAGTACAGGTTTTTACCTGCCCTCAGCTATCCTCAGGTACAGTAATGCTCGATGAGAGCTTTCCGATGAATGGCAACAAGCCATATTTCCGACTAAATCCGGAAAAGTTACCCATAATTCTGCTGTGGTTAAGGAGTTGATTATTTAGAGCATTGCTGTAGGTAAAAACCTGTAATACATGAACATACACAGGGAATCTAATATTACCTACCTGTAGGATCATCGTTGTGGGCTACCAGCACAATCAAGTCACTTCTGCCTGGTTTTCTCTCACTGAAAGGAGGAAATAAGGAGTAGTATGGATTGCCAATGCCATAATAGAATGATAAGCTCTTTGTACAATGTAGGTCAACTTTGGCATATAATGGAGATATTTTACAACCTTTCTGCTCTAAGTTCAATCCTGTACATGGATGTACATACCAACTCAGTAATTGAGGAAAAATGAAACTGTTTTCAAGGGTGAATGTACCAAAGCAGAATTACAGAGAACAATTGTTGATTTTGACAAAGGTTTTAACAACTGAGTTGAACTCAGTGGATTAACATCAAATTGTGAATGCTTTATTTTATCTGTAAATTCTCATTTTTATACTAAATGTGCGAAACAATCATGGCAGCATTTAATCAGACACCAGACGCTATTGTGTGGCTCTAAGCAAGTGCAAAAACAAAAGGCATCTACCATTAATTAGACCAGCAGTATACATGTTCAGGGTTCATATTCTTTCCTGGGAATCATGAATTTAATAACTGTGAGTAAAGCGATTTTAAGGACTATTTTACTATCATATAATCCTACAATAAACACATCACCTACAGCAGTTTATAGTGTTCAAAATGGTGAACCCATTGACCCATTTTTAAGGGAAGAAATCTATTTAACCACTTTTAAAGGAGTGGATCGAAATTTAAGCACTTTTCATTTTGCGTATGAACGATGCTAGACTTGTTCCAGTAATAATGAAAATTTGGTCACATAATGTAATATGGAGTTACACAAATATAAATACCTGTATGTCATATTAGCATCATCGAAATCATAATGCTTACCGGTATTGTTGAAAAACAAATTTTATTGAAGTTTTAAATTCTTTCAATGTTGTCAGTTTCAAATGGGGAAATGGCAAGTTATTTTGCAGAATAAAAATTCTGTTTGTGTCGAATAGAGAGGTTTCAGGTGGGTGGGCTTGGGGGGAGGCGGGTGGTACTGTCTAACAAACTTCAGCCCAAAATGTTCTTGACGGGGAAGTCGTATGAGATTGCCCAATTTCTATTGTAATGATAAATGTTAGGGTTGAAACGATTAATCGACTAGTCGTAGACGACGCTGAAATGTCAGAACATCGACTCTGAATTTTGCAGTCGACTAGTCGGAACATAGTGTATTAGTTCCATGTATAACGTTTTCAAGATCGATTCCGACATAAACGGTGTTAACTGCGCGTAAGTTACGGTAAGTATAATGTTTGGTGGCACCCGGAATTGACAGTGTCACTAGTATAGACACACACGGTGACCCGACTATTAATTGAAAGAATGAAATTGACAACACAATGTCTCACTCATCGTTTGAGGTCAAAGACATCACTGCGACATGATGGCAATGATTGACGCGGCTTTATCGTTTGTCGGAGACCGCTTTGATCTAGACACTGTGTATATTTCAATTGATCAATTGAAGGTCGCTTAAGGTGACGTCATTGTTGCTACCGTATATAAATGATACTGACATTAAGAACTGGCTATCGTATTCTACAACATAGCCTATTCTATAGAGCGTATTTAGTCGGAACATTAACATTTTATAGTGACACCGCTCGGCACCGGTTTATTGGTGATCACATGACTAAACAAAATCTCGAACGCTGATATTAAATATAAAACCTGTATAAATGATCGAGTTTCTAATCATTATCCACCACATGTCTAATTATATAATTACATTCAGTGTGTTGGATAAATATCAAGATGTTTACAGTATTATTTCCCAAATAAATTGGTGTCTATATATATATGCAGGGAAATGCGCTACGCAATAGACAGTCATTGCATCAGTCATCAGTGTATGCCATGTACGATGAATTTTCCGTACCGTGTTATGTTTGAAAGTTTTGATATCAGGTACCGACTAGTCGACGCAACGCGACTTTTGGGTCTCGACTAGTCGACTCTGAAATTCACTAATCGTTTCAACACTAATAAATGTATAATGGTACTAACCTTGGCCTATCACCAAACTGTCCTTTGAATTCTTCAAGTGTCTGGTCCAATTCATCTTGTGTCACTAAATAACCTCGGTCATGGCACAGCTGTAGTATACAAAGAGAAATACATATTGATATGGCTACAACATAACATCAGGCTATAACATAACATCAGAGGAATAATGCATGTTATACCAGTGATTCAGACAACATAACCACAAGAAGAATGTTATACTCAGATAGAATTGCTGAAAAGTCCAACCACATTGGTCCAGCCTTGTTAACCCTTTTAGTACCAGGGGCCGATCTCATCGGCCCTAAGTTATGGTCTGTAGAGTGCCCTAAAAAAAATAACAAAATGAATTTTTTTTTTTTTTTGAATTTTATTTTTTTGGGTTAGGCCAATGCATTCTCTTATATATGCTCGCATATATAAGAGAATGCATTGGCACAGGGTATATGGGTCGATACAAAAATCGGACCTGGCACTCAAAGGGTTAATTAGGAGAAATGCGCCTAGGCTAAGAAATTGTCTACATATATACTTCAGGGCATACAGCATGTACGTAGCTTTATGCCTAGAAAATAGCAATTGAATAAATAAGTAGGAATATGTGGCTGCAGATGAAGAAAAAAGATATTATTGAAGTGGCATTGTTTTATGAGAGCCATAGATAGTTATATGTATGACAGCCGTCAGGGATAACACGAGAAAGCAATTAAAGCTTATTTCTGCCTCGTCAAACACAATAAAATAACTCATGAAAAAAAATACAATGATATGGTCATCCACCTGAGACAAGTCACCCCGGATACGTAAGACAAGTCACCCCAGATACGTAAGACAAGTCACCCTGGATACGTAAGACAATTAAGTCGCCCCGAAATAACCATCCGGGAGAGTTGTTTTTGGCCATAGGCATCACAGATCACTCGATTTTCAGCATAGAGGCAGAATGTTGCCGATTAAATTGTGGAACAGTTCGGGTCTTCTTTAAAAGTAAACAAAAACAGACGAATTGTGAGGATACAGTATCATACTAAATTTGTCCAGCAATAGTTCTACTAGTAGATGTAGTACTATAGCTGTATTTTCACATTTCCAGACCTAAGCATGGATGATGTACAAAGTCATCTCTCGTGAGTAAGAGTAGAGGAGCACAATGTAGTGAATGGTCCAGGTGAGAGTCCTGACCCCACAAACAGGTCGGGCACTTATCCAATATGGGCTACGTGGCCTGTTTTCTCTATCATAGCTTGATTAACCCTTTACCCAACAGAAGGGCCCTGTGCCAATGCATTCTCTTATATATGCGAGTCGACCATAGGTCGCCTCGCATATATAAGAGAATGCATTGGCTTAACACATTAAAAATTATAAAATTGTTAAAGATTGTAAGAAAAAATGGTAAAAAGTGTTAAAAAAAGATTTTTTTTAGGCCAATGCATTCTCTTATATATGCGAGGCGACCTATGGTCGACTCGCATATATAAGAGAATGCATTGGCACAGGGCATAACTGTAACTATCACAATGTGGTCAAGGAGCCGGTTCCATTGATATCCATATGTGTATGGTTCTATTGAGACAGACCGAAGATATTTTAGGCTGTTGAAGCTTTACTTGGCCGGTTTCGGCCGGTTTTGGCCGGTTTGTTGGGTAAAGGGTTAAGCTACATTTTTACTGTGATTTACACGTCTCTATCGATTTTGGGCATATGGAATTAACTTTCATTATTTGTGTACCACTATCCTGTCTGCAAAGAAACGACGAACCCAAAGACTCACCATGATTTAAGTGCCATAAACGATGTTTTAATTAAGTCTTACTGACGTCTGGTAGCATATTTTGTGAAAATACAATGTATCAGATTTAGTTAGAAAAAGTAGAAAGTTGCCCATTTGTACTCACATGTCATATCTTTTTGAAGGTCAAGAACGTTCAATTTATGTGGCTCACCTGATTGGACAAAGCGAATAGCTTCACTCGGAGATGACTGTTTGTTAAATGTTTATGCGAATGCTATCAGGAGAAGACAACGTATGGCAGCAATAGTGGTCTGCTGAGCCTGATAGGTTGATGACTGGAATGTCATAATAAACAGCAAATGCAGGTTTCAACACTGGTAATTGAGGCACCTCATTGATATACATGTACAGTGATGATGTACTTGTGGTTCAAGTACATTCCAACAGGTGCATTATGCATTAAAATTTCTTTAAATGATTGCTATCCTGATTAATACAACAAAACACTATAGGAAAGCACCCCCTACTATGAACACAATAACCCAAGTCCCAAAAATATCGCATAATAAATAAGCCGAAAAATTAAAAAATAATACCTCCACCGGTTGTCCAGCTATCTCTGTCGCTATTCCTCAAATGACGTCATAAACATAAACTTAAAGCCTGGAATCAGGGTCAGAGTTAATTGTGTCTACCTATATGATGTCACCAATATTATGTAATCGCAGTGGCGAGTGGCGATGTTAAAAGCACATAATCGGCAGCGCGTGTGTAATAGAATAAATATATATTATGGCAGCATGTCAACAATTGAAACTAAGTCTTTTATGTGGTGTAATTTGAGCCAGGCTAAGGTTTATATGTAACAAGTGCACCGCTGGGCGGAGGTAACGCCCCCGACTGTACAATCAGAGAAACTTTCTGGTTAAGCGCTATCAAAATGCCACATGTTGTTCTATATTAGCTTCAAATTTGGTCTGGTGCCACAAAAATAGAAGGAAAACTGAATTTTCTTTAAAAAAACCTGAATTTTTTAAGTCGAAAAAGGGTCATAACTCTCACAAAAATTATCCGATTGAACCGAAATTTTACCTTGACCTGTATTGCGATATTGGTAATACACAAAAAAACGAGTTTTGCAAATAAACAATCCAAAATCAAGTTATCATCTGGAAACCAAAAAATCCAGAATTTTCTAAGTCCAAAAAGGGGTGTAACTCTGGAAAAAATGGGTGGACGAAACCACGGCTATGAGGAAATCTTGTCCCCCCGGCTGGTCTATTAGCATACCAAAGATCAACTGAATTGAGTTAGCGAAACCAAAGTTATGAGTTGAAACGTTCGTATGCCACAGAAAAGTGAATTTTCTAAGTCCAAAAAGGGGCGTAAATCTGGAAAAAATGGGCGGACGAAACCGCAGTTATGGGGAAATCTTGTCCCCCCGGCTGGTCTATTAGCCATACCAAAGATCAACTGAATTGAGTTAGCGAAACCAAAGTTATGAGTTGAAACGTTCGTACGGACGGAAGGACGGACGGAAGGACGGACGGAAGGACGGACGGAAAGGACGGAACGGAAGGACGGACGGACGGAGGGCTCCACTATATACCCCCCCAAATCTCCATCGGAGATCGGGGGCATAATAATGTATATATTGCAGTTGTGGATAAAGTTATTAGATTTCAATTGACACTTTAAAAATAATTTACTAAATACATTTTCGATGTGGACGTTTTATGACAGGATATTGAATAGACACACGTCGCTAGAGTGCCAATTTTATAGCCACTAATCACGCAGCTAATTGTCATCAGTGTCAGTTTAGCAAGATTGTTTTGGGGGAGCAATATTCTGAAAATATATATACATGTATATAGTGTTATCATATCCATGGTTAATATACTAGGAATATATACCTATTATGCATGATATAATTTATGAAATGCATCATCTGACATCCATACAATACACAACGAGTGCTAGCATACCCCCACCGTGGCAAATTCAACCCGTATTATCCGTAAACTCAACCAAAAAGATTTTTAACTTTAAAGAAAAATTCGGACTAATAATATCGACATGGTGTCACAAGAAGCTTGTACAGAAAAAATTATTCAAATCGGTTCATATTTGTTAAAGTTATTAAGTCAGACAGAATTTTCTGAGTCAAAATAAGTCGAAAATGAGGTGTAATATTACGAAAAACAGTCTGACCCAATGTAAGCAGTACTATGCACAAATGCCATGCAAGGAAGTAAAAGTTAACAGTGTATGTAGCACAATTTATCACCGGACAGCCTGTTCTCTCGCTACTTCTGATGAGGCTTCGTTTTTGTCTTTGATGTCGCAGCCGACGTTTGACAGTAATCTTCAAAGAATTTGGTGTGCGACATGTTCTCACAGTCGTGGCGGACCAGCGGCTTCCTTTGAACTCGTATTACGGCATTGTCATTGTTTAACTGTGGATTTATGTTTCTATAGATCGGTAATTAGTGATCATTATAGCCAAAATGGACGACGTGCATCAGACTACATCTATGTTCATTTTTCAAATTTCATACTGTAAAATGGACACCATTATTCACAAAGTTCGCGGGACATGGAATGTTCAAAGTTACTAGACAGTTAATCAGTAACAAGTTTGTGTCATCACTTGTTAGTACTACTACATACATTACATTCTCCAACATGGTAAACTATATAAACTATTAATTTGTAATTAACAAGCAGCACAAGCACAAATAAACGTGCTTCATATATGTTAGGTGACGTAACAATGAATCGATACACTATGGGATTCTCTGCAAAACTAACTATAGTCTGTTTTCAATAAGTATGCGACAATTCCACACGCTTTCAATTGGCACTGCGACGCATGTTCACGTGGAACATTGATTGACTGGGAATATATTAGAAAAATTCTCGTCCGCCGGGAATAACGACGGGGAGGGCGTTTACCGGCTGCACAAATTTAAGTTTAGGTGGCCGATTGACGGGCGGGGGGCCTCAGAATGACAAGCCAGCTGACTGACAGTTCATAACTGGATGTAAAGTAGTCATTGTAATTTCGCATTTATCCTGATTTATCACTTGTTTACCTGGGTGTAATATAGGCCAAATATATGAACGATTAATCGACTAACCGTCGATTAGAACGGTTGATTAGTCGATTATGAAAACTCATAGTCGTGGCAACCCTAGTTAACATGTGATCGATCATGTGACTATGACTTCTGTTTAGATGTGACAATCATGTGATCGCGCCGATCATGTAACTTCCGCCTACAACACAAAATATTCAGCTGACTTAGGAATATTTTTTAACCGTTATAAAAATAAGATTAGTGGCCAAATATTTGATTATATATATTATCGGTATATTGAAAGGAAAATAACAATATTTTTTCACGATCATATTCATTTAAGAACGTATCATTAAACAGAAAGGCAGCCAATCAGATTTGAGTTTACAAATGTTCTTGTCTAGACATTGCGAACGGCACTTCCGATAATTTGGATTAAGATGTTCATTTCGGATAAAACAGATTTTTATGATCCATTCTTACCCTTTCTGATGTGTTGTGGAAATGACCAGATAAAATTACCGGCCCAACAAGCCAGGAAATTGCACTGACCAGAACTGACAAGGAACATCCCCAGGATGCAGACGTCAGAACAAATCAAGACAACCTATTGTATTGTATTGTACTTGGGCATAGGAAATTTGTCATGAGCTCATGATGTCGTATCCAAAAATAGTAGGGGGCAGTATTTCGCCTCCTAACATGGACATGTTGTCACTACGGGTTACATCACGCAGTTGCCCAGAACAGTGAGTGGAGTGTCTGAGCCAGGGACGAGACTAGACCTGACATAGTCAGACCCGACCTGGTAACAGTAGACATGTCAGTGTTTACGTTGTTATTTGTCGGATTTTAAGGATAATTTAATGACATGTAATCTTGTAGACCTGTGAGTGCATGGTTTTGCACTTGTATTAGTACAGTCATTCAGGCAGTAAAGGGTCACTTTTTATGTTTGTGCTGCACCTGTCTGTATGCAAGTACAATGGATAAAAATTTATTTGTCATTTTGTTCATAAATCCTACCTCTATCATACATCTTATGTGATGTTCACAAATATTGCTCTTTCTTTTTAAAATACGCGATCAAAGATAGCACGAAATCCAGGCAATAAGGGGTCAATTCAGGAAGTAAAGGGTCACCTTTCGTTTGAACTGTATATATCACAATTGATGGCTGTTCGTGTGTTATTAAACCACAAATAACATGTGCAAGATGTATTTATTCCAATTAAAAGTTTTTTATCTAACATAAACTTGTTTACTATAAACTGATTAAACTCCATTTCAGCATCATCGGAATGTAAACAAAACAATGTTCAAAACAATTACCAAGGCACAGCTAGACGATACACGTGTACGTCATCATCGGGGAAATTAATTCTATGATTTTATTGATAATAATTAGCGCTTTTAGAATCACAATTAATAACTAATTTGTAGAAAAATTAGTAGTTGAGAAATATGTTTTTATTATTTTTTTATAGTGGAGATACAAACTCAAATTACATTTGTTCCCAACATAATATGGCCCTCTGTACAGTTAATAGCATTCACTCAAAAATCATATGTAGTAGTGTTACAGTGTGTGATTGAATGTTTTGTGTTCATAATACAAACATATACTAGTATATAATCAGAGCAGAGGTGGCAGCAGTTGGGGTGGATGGTCGGCAGTCAGGATAGGACAGCTCCATTCTTTATATGGGATAAACAGGGGTAAAGGCAACAAACTGATATAAAGCTCTGGAAAGTGGAAATTTACCAGAACAGAAGGTGGCGGACAAGATCATTTGATCATTTCAACGCTTGCATCCCAAATCCCAAGTGGATCAGTAATAATTCATTGCGGATTGTACTGTCTTGAGTCACCTCGAGTGGCAAAGTTGTTGTTATTGCCTATAACGTATTTAATTATCTTTAACTCACATTTTTTACTCACATTTAATTGTCAATGATTTTATCAAAGCTCAATATTTATTTTCGGACAGTACATAATTATATGTTTTGTAGTTTCTAAATTAATTAATGACACAAACACACACACAAAACTGACAACATATTCATTTGGCCTACCCGGTACATGTTTATATGACCATGAATACCAAATGTGGTGTACTTATTTCATTGCAATGCATGTGCAGCACTTACCAGTGCCAAATCTGATTGACATATACATGTATCCAATTAATATCATTGGTTTGTGAGCTAGTCCACTTATCGCTTTATTTGTGGATCATGATTCAATTTAGATTACATTTGTATTCAACATATACATCAAGAAAGAAGCAACGACAAAACTGGGACTTGCAATTACTTTCCTTTTGCTCCGATCCAGAAAAACAAAGGTAAATGTTACAACCAAGGACGTCGCGAACAACATTGAGTGTTGGGTGTGTGTCGCCACTGACATGATACTGTAATACCCTCTGGGTATTTAATTCCATAAATTTCCTCATATTTGTTATAACTTAACTCACACTGGAAAAAATTAGTAGTCCTTTATATAAGGCAAAAGTATTAATTTGAAATCAGCACAATTCATTCCCATATACCACATGCTGCATAGATCATGTTTCACTCATATTAAAGCATAATTTTCATTCAGACCATGTGATTGCTTGTCACCCATTTTTCGTATCAGCGAATCATCATCGCGATCAAATTACAAATATCAAACTCATTGTACTTCGTTTAAACCATTTACCTTCAATTCACGCTGCCACATCGTCATAACCGCGCTCATTCATTTCATCTCATGATTCATAAATTGAATGTTTATTCTGGATTTTCATCAGAATATTGTGATACACACGTTTTACATTTTCGCTCATCGTCATGTTTATATCACGTGATACAAATCATTATAGCACGTTCTGTGGAACTAACTTCTACGAAAAGCCATTCAATCTACTCTTATATATAACTCAAATTAACCTTAAACTCATTGGGAGTTATTCAGTTACATTGCTTAGTATTTCTAGTCATACTATTTCGTGCAATTGGGGCATTTTTCGGCTATTTATTCACTCTCAAGGCGAAGCATCAAGACTCTTCTAGTAATATATATTCATACGCTCTTTCGCCTGCGTAAGTTGGAATAGCGGGAGAATTCTTAGATTTCACACAATAGTATATTATACGCTTCCCCACCCACTTTAGATATTATTCAACATAAATTCATATTAATAATTGTTTATTATAAGGCGGTGTGGCATAGCAGAAAGATCTATATTTCTTTGCTTCAAATTCGTGAAGTGGTTAACTTTCTGCGACGTCATTGGCTTTCAGGAATTTTGGGTTCCATTAATTGGCTCTCAGGAATTTCTAATGTCCTTAATGTTTGGTCCTCAGGAATTCTGTCAGTCCAGTTATTGGCTCTCAGGAATTCTCTCAGTATATAAGTCGCGTTGCTCCTAACGTCTGTGTCACTCGTAATACAACCTTTATGCTTAACGTTTCATATACTTCATCTCGCCTCCATATAGTTAGTACTTAGGAATTTTCTAAGTCCGAACCAACATCAATATTTCCACTTAGGGAATTTCTGCATCATTCCACCACTGCATTTATATTCGGAATTTTCTAAGTCCGAACCAACATCAATATTTCCACTTAGGAAATTTCTGCATTGTCCAACGACGGAATTTATATCCGGAATTATCTAAGTCCGAATCCAGATCAACATTTCCCACTTAGGGAATTTCTGCATTGTCACATGCACTTAATTCTATGAATTTCCATAAGTCCAACCACAAGGTTTGGACATCACGTGTAAAGATACATTCCACATGGCTCTTCATTGTTCGTTGTTAAATTCCAGCTTTATACACAGTCATGGTATATAAAGTCTGCATCAGACTCTTTCATTGACTGTACTGATTATCCGTGAATCCAGGTCATTGCCTATCGGGAACAACACGTCTATACTGCAAATAGTGTTAATATTATATATTTATAGTATTTATTAGCCTACTGCTGAGATATCATCAACTCACCACATATAAAGAATGATACAAATGTACATATTGTAAAGAATAAATTTCATCAAGTTCAACTCAATTCTCAGTTGTCCACCCAACCCCTGGACTAACTCGGTAAAATCGAGCGAGGCCTTTGGTGAATACCCAAGTTGAGCTATACCCATCCTGACGAACGTCATCCTACCCGAGGTGTACTACAATACCCATTTTCACCAAGCACCCAACCCACCCTCAGTTGTGTGTTAATTTTAAATTTGTGCAGCCCCCTCCCAATATAATTGACCTGCCAGCTACATGTAGCACTGCATGAAGTGCCTGCTGGATTCATCCCTGTCAGGTTATTATCACAGCAGTTATATGGCACACTATCCGATTTGTACACAGAATGCAATGTACTAATAGATCAATTTAAAAAGGAACAATTGAAATCGCGAAATTATCATTTGGTGTTTATATATTTTTTTAATTTTGTGGTTTTCTCGGGGAGGATTACTAGTATATGGCTTGGGCACTTTATTTGGGGGATGCACCTTAGCATATTCATATGGGCACCATCCCTTGGGCAAGATCCAACTTCCTGAATCCAGGTAATCACACCTTCCTTGCACCCCTCCTCAAGGACGTAGTGACAGGTCTGGTGTTGGGGTGACTCTCCCCTCCCCAACATTGATAAAAATGTTCAAGCTAGAAAATCATGCCTGACCCAGTCTAACACAACTTTTATAGTTAGAGCATATTACACCACAATTACTCGCATAGGTTGAAATTGTTCTCAATTATTTGTATATATGCCCAACCAGTTATTATATAGTGGGGAATAAGTTGTTTTTAGACCAACAGCAGCATATTTTTCTATTTTTTGTAAAACAAATTGTCTGAAAATGTCCATTATTTCTGATTATTTTGGAAAATTTTCCAACCTTGGGGGGGGGGGGGGTGGGGTTAGACATTTCCAACAGTTGAAAATTTTGAGACACCAGATGAAATTTTCAAACCATGGGCGGGGCCTTGGGAGATTTGTCTGGTTCAATGGTGGGGGGGGGGGGTAATTGGAAATTCCAAGGTGGACATCACCAACGGAGACCCTCTGGCCACGTCCCTGTCCCCCAACACCCCCCCCCCCCCCTAGCGGGTGGGTTAATAATTTGGCTTGGATACACCCCCCCCCCCAACAGGTAGAGAACGGGCGGTTAACCGTGGAATCAGTTCGGTTGTCGGGAAAAACCGGAAATGACAACCGTGGTAAGTTGGGAAAACCCGTAGTTTCGGTTGTCACAACTTCCTGTAATCATGGCAGAGCACGACGAACAAACACGTCCTGTGTGGAAATATTTTTCAAAGAAAGATAAGAAATCTAAGTGTGCCGCCTGTAATATATGCAGAAAGGAGTTCGCATGGTGAAATCGCGCAACGAATTAATTACGTTGCTTCCGTGTACACCTATTTTCGCTGTAGTAAACACAACACAAGTCAGTTTATTTCTCATCATCTCATGTTCTTTTAATCATTAAGGCCGTACAAATACTCTGAAAGGTGAATTTGATAACGAGGATACGATATCAAAAGGTATCAATGATTGTTACCCCGCATTCCCTATTAGTTTTTATTACTGTTTGGATGTTAAATCGTCAAATATATTTGTGCGCCGTTGATTAAAAATGTTATGCCAGAATCGGAGCCGGAATGAATATTACCGTTTGTCGGTAAACTGTTGAGAAATAGCACTCATTCAGGTAACTTGTATTGGATGCATGTACCGGTATAGTGTGTACAGTATTATGTTCCCTAAATATGGTAATAGGCAGATAGCCAGATAATGTGATTGAGATATTCTAGTCATGTTTTATTTTCATTTTGTTGTTTATTTCAAATTTTATTTTTCAAATCATAACTATACACATACCCGGTATATCTAGTCACACACATTAGTTTTATGCCAATATAAATGATCATTATATTATTTCACACTTATGATCATATGATGCTGAATTGCAGTCAAACACAATACACAGACTCACTTGCATTCTAGCACTGCCACTCGACATGGACATTAGGCCAAATAAAAAAGATAATATGTTTCCGTACATCGACCGACCCTAAAAATAACCCGCCGACCCTAATCTTTTTATTGATATTTTGAGAAAAAGTCAAACTTTTCTAAAAAAAAAATAAATAATTTTTTTACCGCCAATGCTCATAAATATTGATAATCATTAGGTGCAAAACACATGGTTTCTAACATAAGCCTGTGATAAGTGACATGAAGTGTGACAGTTGTCTCAAAAGCCACAGGTTTGTGATGGGTTGTGGATTGATAGGCATGAATCTTGCAATTTTAATTTCAAGAGAGTGGATCTCATGCCTGCTTTACCATTATGCCTTGTTTGGGACTTATGGAACATATTCATGAGTTCCAAATAAACATGCATGCCCATTTATTATTTTCTTGACAGCATGAGAAATGTACATTTCCATTTCGTTTGACACTTAATATTCGAACAACATTTTACTGGTACACTTCATTGCTTCACCCACCATGTTTCTTTTGCACCCATTTAAAAATGCTGGGTGCTATCTAAAGGGGTACTGAATCTGCCAATCATGGGACCATCTCCTTTTATACTCAAGAGAATATATGCAGCAAATTAATGCATTTGAGCCATGGATTAGTGCCAAATACACTGATGTGTTCTATGAGAACGATGCAAACAACATGGTAATTTATATGACTGGAGTCATAAATTCATTTTCAATATACTTACCATGTTGTTTGCACCATTCATAGAGCACATAAGTGTATTTGGCATTAATACATGCCTCAAATTCATTCATTTGTTGCATATATTCTGTTGAGTATACAAGGAGATAGTCCTACAAATAACCGGATTCAGGGTACAGTACCCCTTTAATATATTATTTTGTTCAAAATAAATGTTTTGTTTTGATAAACTTGCTTTTATAATTGACACCAACTAATGCTACACAGGTTTTGAAAATGTGCTGAACAGTATATTCGTGTCTTGTCATGATTTCTGTTAGAGGATCTTTGTATAGGTTGCAAGGAAATTTAAAATTAACTGAAGACGAACTGCTGGTGGCTGCCAGACTTTCGGGAACACACTTAAAGTAACTGCATTAGTGCTGATCACAAACCCTGTGTACCCTTCAGCAGATTTTCAAAACCTGTGTACTGTAAAATACCCTTCAGCACTTTTATTTGGTGAGTGACCCCCTTCAGCCCAACTGACATCTTCAACAATCAGGCAGAATATCCCATATGAACAATTCAAATATATAGGTTCTATAATATTTTCGGACAGTCGGAGAATATGAAGCCCCATCCCTCTGAGTTTATGGCCAAAATCAGTATGTGAATACTGAAACACACTATTAAGAATAACAGCAAGTTTGATATCTTGTTCAATGTTAATGTATATTTCCACAAGTAATACTTTCCCTACAACACAAGTAGGCATTTTATGTCATTTCGGTCGAGGTAGTTCAATATTTCTGCAGCTGGAAAAAAATATCAAAAAATAATAAAAAAAAAACATTTCCCTGCCTACCTACCCTAATTTTTTCTCTCCGTTATCGGAAACATATTATCTTTTTTATTTGGCCTTAACAATATAATAGTAACAATATGATACATAATTTACAATTATAAAAGGACATGTACCTCACAAGTTATGGTGATAAAATTGGCGTGTTTTCTTTGTAATATGATGAAGCATAATTAGATTTTGTTCACATTAGTCATTTTTATTAATATAAACCGAAACCGAGACTCAACTCTTTTTCCACAACCGAAACCGAGGCAAATTTTCACAACCGCCCATCTCTACTGAAGGGGTGACTCTCACCAAAAAAAGTGCTGAAGGGTACACAGGATTTTCAAAATGTGCTGAAGGTAACACAGGTTCAGAAATTTCATTCTAATGGACATTCAGTTTTCGTATCTGCCATGATTTCTGTTAGAGATTAATTGTTTACGTTTCCAATAAATATTAAAATGTACTGAAAACAAACTGCTAATGGGCGCCAGACTTTCATAAACACAATTTAAGTAACGATGTTCGTGCCGATCACAAACCCTGTGTACCCTTCAGCACGTTTTGAAAATCCTGTGTACCCTTCATCACTTTTTTTGGTGATAGTGACCCCTTCAGTCTTAGTATCTTCATTCTGCAAGTATGTTTCCTTGCTAGAGCTGGGACGGTTATGCGGTTAACCGGTTAACCACCAACTATGGCCGTTACCGGTCACGGATTTGCCGTGGTCGGTTAACCGTAACATCACTATTATAGTGTATGATCACTGTGATGGTCAGCTATAACTGGCTATAAGAGGGTTAATCTGTCTCCGTCAATTAAAATGAATCCGTGATTGACGGAACAACATCAAACGCGGTGTGTCGGCTCTTTGAAGGCTTGATTAATTAGCATTTAATTAGCATTACTCCAACTAAATTTGGGTGTGAACTCATAACACAACTATTGTGTTTTCAAATTGATCCCAAGAAAATATAAATTGAGCCCAATAATTTCCACGAGCAGTCCTGCTTTCTATGATATACTTTTAAAAGTTGCCACGTTCTCTGGTGTTAATTCGTTTACAATCTTTGTGGCTCAATTGCCGTTAATTAATCTTGGATTATTTCATTTTAACATGAGGCAATATATATATCAGAGCAGCTAATATTTATATTAAATCATTTTTGAACCATTACATTTAAAATAGTATCAGATAATGAGTTTTTCCATTCGAATATTAATCCACCTCGAATTTATAGAGTTATTGTTCTTGTTGCAGAACGTACATAATACGTTTCGTCGATTACCGCAAAATTCATAATTTTTTTCTTCTTCGAGGAAGATTCTGACTACGACCTGGAGTTCGGTGGTTTCGACGACGATGGACTTGTCGTCTTCTGAACTTTGTTGTTTGAACTTTGTGCTATTTATGTGCGCTATTAACCGTTCCATACGCATGTTTACAACGTATAAATTGTATTTTTTGTTTTACCTGTCGACATCTGTATCTTGTTATTATTATATGATTTTATCTTAATAAAACGCATCATTCTCTTTATATAACGCAACTACTCTTGGTATCAGTATAAAATACGATGGTAAACCAGCATCTCAAGGCTAACTGAGATTTTGCACGGGGGGATCCCCGTGAGTAAGCGGAGGCGGATAGCTCAGTTGGTTTGTGGGCCGACCTCTGAGCTACACATTCGACACGGTCGAGGGTTCAAATCCGACAAAATATCGGTCGGACTTTGTGTCGCCATCTGCATTCCCAGTACCACGGGCATCACAAATCAATCATCGATGCCACGATCAGTGATCTGAGAAAGATTCCAGAAGCCAAAGAGTCTCAGACAAAATTTGAAAAAATGCGTACTGGACTAAATTCATACCTCTGCTCCTCTCGTAATGTCATGACCAGGGATGACACTACACTTGGCACACCGTCGGATCGGGAGCCGACGCTAATGGCTGTCCCGTGTGCAACAATGTGCGCACGTTAAAGATCCCTACCGTGGCGAAGAAGTCACGGGTTCGGCAAAAAAACTTCCTGGAAAAATTATGGATCTACTCGATCCCGTCCTGTAAAAGCCAGCCTTGGTCACTAGGACGTAACAACTACAGATACAGATACAGAAGCCCATGCAGTACCCACTTTTTGGACAAAAACGTGCACGTGCCCCCTGGGCTTACTGACGGGGTGTATACAGTACTTAATTAGATATGTGATTATGTGTGTCATGGGTGACAACTTCTTTGTATAATGGGCAGGAGCCGTTCTCAAACTTACCATGTCAGTGAGCATCACAATCATCGCCTTTCTGCATACTGGGCTTACCCACCCATAATAGTACCTATAATATGTGGTTAACCGGTTAATCGCGGTTTTTTGCCGTTCATAACCGGTCACGAAAAACCCATAACCGTCCCAGCTCTATTCCTTGCATTCACTGCGATTTAGAGGTCCGACCAAAGCAACATGCCGTTGATTGTGATGTTTGTGGCCGCTGGCAACACCGACTATGTGACACTGGAATCGACCACGTGCAGTACTTCCATGCCAAACGAGGGACCGTCGCCCTTAATTTCATTTGCAAGCCTTGCAAAAAAAGGTAATTATTGTATACTTACGGTCCTGTGTTCTGTAAATCACTTTGTAATATTTTAATGCATCGTTGATGCATTTTTGTGTTCATAAGTTATATTACATGTGTATTTATTGTTGTCCGTGTTGTTACATCAAATAAAAATCTATAAAGATCAACCCAGTTTCGGTAAACAAACATCTCATAATCCCCTCACACCTCCTAATTAGCCACTGATTACCGCTAATTGATTTTTGGGGGGCGGGTTGTCCGGGGGCGGGTTGTCTCGGAGTGAAAGGGAGCGGGTCGTCTCGGGGGCGGGTAGTCACGGACCCCTGTATTCAGTTGATTACATGTGCGTTGGTCATAATTGTTACTTTTATAGAAATCATAGCGTTTAGAACTCGCGATGGAACTTAGATGATGTAAGCCATGCTACTAAGTTCCAATAGATCTGACACTGGCACAGTGAGTGACACTGACTGACAAACTTGTCCAGTGCCAGAGACAGATACACGACATTAGGCCAATTGAATAAGAAAACTAGCAACAACCTGCATAAGTGTCTTTCTAATGCGCCATAGCTTATACGTTTCGGCTTCGTCATCCATTTCCTCAAGGCAAAAAGAGTTAAACTTCTATTAACATATAAGAGAAAAGACCAAATTATCGCATGTTGATACACAAAAAAACACGCGTGCCGGAAATTGACAAACAGTTATCTCCCATTTGAAAAAATAAAATTGTACGTCTTCATGGCCTTTCTGTCGAGACAATTAGCTAACGGTCACACTAAATACCAAGCTATAAACGAGGTCTTTGAGTCGCGGCCTGATTGGACTATCAAGCCTCCGTTCCGCGGTTTAAGTTCGACGAAGAGGTTGAAGAGATGACAGACCCATCCTCTTTTGGAAAATATCTGAATATAGAAACAGGTTCTGCCAATCAGTGAAATATGTGCATGTCTATCAACTCATATATATGATCTGTTACTCTCAAACCACCTAAAATATCCAAGTCTGGCATAGTGACTGTTTATTATAACAGAGGTTGCTCCAGTAGACTAACAAAAGTGTTACGCCATAATGCTAGATAATGGGCTGGTTGACAGACTAATCGGGAAATGGTTAGAAATTATGAAATTGTGTGTATCCTGTACAATATGACCTAAGTTTGCATATATAAGTAAACTGGTCCTGATGTAACTAATGCCTAGATCATTATGTGCATGTAGCAAGAGCGAGCAACTGTCTCAAACATTAATGTGACTATCAATGGGTAGAAAATATATGTCATTAGTGCATCAAGCCAATCGGTGAATTATTTGCATTACTTTCAACTCAGATGATCTCTCACAAGACCTAAAGTATCCAAGTCTGGTACATAGTGCTGTGACTGCTTGTCATCTATATATATTTACATACTAAGTGTGATTATCACTAAATCCGATTGGTCGGCGCCCACGTGACTAGTTGCAATTATTTTTCGGTGAACGCGCAACAGCTCATAACTGCAACCCCATAATTACATCGACGCGTCATAGATATCGGAAAGAAAAACGCGTAATGTTTTGGGCGCATTTGGACTCACGCAGGATTGACTTTATAAATCATCAGGTTTCAATATAAAGAAATTGTTCCTGTTAACTTTTGCCAAGGGTGCTATGGGATATTTTGGGCTGGTTTTGTCACGATACACTTTTCGATTTAAATACATTTACAAAAGTGGCTTTTTCGTTAAATGTATATAAATATAAGGATTAACTGTCATGTGGACTGTTTTATGGAGATGTAACCGTGAGGTAAGTGGTCATAAATTGTATGGGGTTTTACACAAGTTATGACCACTTACCTCACGGTTATATCTCCATAAAAACAGTCCACATGACAGTTAATCCTTATATATAAACGAGTAGGATCTGTCCGGATTTTCTCTCAGACCCCTGAACCAAGTTCAACCAAATTTGTTGCGGTGACTCGGGGTACCCCGACATATGTTATAATGGTATTAGTTTTTCAAACTATTTAATTAATAAAAAATAAAATAAAACTGGTTTTGTTAAATTGAGCAAGGAATTCAATCTTTAAAAAAATATATATTAAAACAATATATATAAATAAAAATGTTTCAATGACGAAATGTGCTTGAAGCGCACAAAGGGGCCACCACTAAATGAAGGCTCTGTCTAAATTCAAAATGTGTGCGAAGTCCCACAAAGGGGGCCACAGGTATCTCCGATGCTGAATATAGGCTCCCAAATGGAGCCTTTTTCACCTAGTTTAGTATAATAGAAGTAAGTAGCTCCAGTAGACTAACATAAGTGGTATGGAATATGTTAGATAATGGGCTGGTTGACAGACTAATCAGGAAATAGTTAGAAATTATGAAATTGTGTGTATTCTGCACAATGACCTTGGTTTACAGATTATCAGAAATTTATAAAACTTTTTTTTCTCAATTAAAACAGCTTCTAAAAAAGGTTAAACTGATATTTGAACTAATTGAGATCATTCCCAGTCATATGAGTGATATCAGTAGAGTTTTATGCGATTTTAGACCAATTTTAGTGAAATTTGGGGGGGGGTGGGTGTGAAAAAATTTGAAGTGCAATTTTTTTTTTGCAGGTTTGGGGGTGGTTGATCCCGAAAATGCCAGATGCAAAAAAAAAAGGCATACCTTCCTACAAATATTTTTTAATAACCCCCCCCCCCCCGCCCACCCGGGAACAAAATTAAAAATTATATTATAGCAATATACTTCCATGGTAAAACCATGGAAGTATAATAAATATATTAATATTACAATTGTTTTAGTTCTATAGTATATACCAGATTTAATTCCCCACGCAAATTCACAATCAGATATCATATAGACACCAATTTCCTGATGTCCACCTTGTTTTGTTTTTGTAATCAATTCTAGTTTTATTGTAGAGGCGTGAATATATGACTCCCATGCCTCAATAAATTCATGCTTTCTTCCGCCGTCAAAATATCCCACCACTCTGACTTTGCTAATCACCTTGAAGGACGCTAGACGCCATGTTTTTGTGAAATAAAACATGTGATCACCACATGATCATATTAGTAGTCGAATATGATACAGATACAGATACATAAATCGCACGACTCGATCGTAGAAAATCTAAATTATTTGATACCTTGCGGGGCTTCCCCAGTTAGCGATCGAGCGGATAGGACGTATTATTTATAGTGCGTCTTATCGCTGTTCCCGTTGACTGGCCTGAGTCGCTTGTGAGTTGTGTGGCCTTCCCTTCGGGGACAGCTGCCCGAGCGACTTAGGTGAGCTGTTTACTGACTTGGCAGAGGATTTAATCCCCTCTGCTTTGTTAGCGACCTTGGGTAGACTTCGCGTTGTGGATACCCTAAGCTGGACATTACGCCAGACTAAGGGAGGCTTCGTGACTCTATCCGTTGAGAACAGGACTGGAGCTGCTGGACACCACCAGGGGCTCAAGACCGTCAGCAGGGATGTCACCACCGGAGCAGGGACGAGGAGGAAGAAGACCCCTTCACGTCGACGGAGGGACGCAGCTTGGAGGGCTGAGTGGAGAAAGAAGAAGGCAACTGTTGATCGGCCGGCTGCCTATTCCCACTCGGCTGCGAAGACTGTTGGTCGCCTGCGCACCACAGATGATGCTACCGGTAGTCCATCTCGGGAGAGGACTGAGAGACGCCCAGACCACCCTCCCCCACTGGAATGCTGACTAATACCATGATCCAGACAGCTGCTGCTGATGCCGTGATGGAGACTGAGTCTTCATTCAACCCGATGACACCGGAATACTTCAGCCCGGAGTCATCCATCGCCACCATGACCACAACAACAACAACAACAGCACCGGCTCCTACTCGTCGACCGAGATTGAAGAAATAGTCAGAGGTGCACGTGAGGACATAGCAAAATATAAAGAAGAAACGGCCAAATCCACAGCAGCTAGGGCGAATGATGTCACCACCTCCAACAACAACAAAAGAAGAAGTACCACCTCAACGAAAGATAAAGAAACAAAAACAAAACATCATCATGTCTAGATAAAAAAATTTTATCTTCATTGTTATGTTTCACATATTCATAACACTAAAATCATTTCAAAGTGGGTTGTAGGAAAGGGCATCCTGCACTTTCAAATCCTCCCTGGCCCAAACCAAAACTCCCAATAAATAAAATAAACTTTGCGGGGCCGATCGTGCGACAAAATGTCGTACGATTTTCCACCGCACACGCTACGATTTGACTCGTAACTGGTTCCCGATATTTGTCGTACGTTCATCGTCAATCGGCAAACCTAGGTGATTTCCGTAGCAAATAAATTTTGCAAGAACGATAATCCGAGAAGTTGCGATTGATCACATCGTGTGCGGCGCGCTTAATGCGTAACGTTCTCAGCTCTGTCGGGACTCGTGAGCATAACGTTACGGAGTAGTGAGCGGAGTAGACTGAGCCAGCGACGGGACTACTATAGAACTTTGACCAGTAGCACTTAAATCGCGAAACGGGGGCTGGATTAATCCAAAATGTAATTATTCCACACTAGCTGATGTGCCCCACTTCGTCCGGGCTATTTAGGGATTTCTTTGTGATCGCCTCCGTCTGGGCAGAATATACAAGGTCGGTCCAGAAATATGCCTACATAGCGTATATCGTATATGGTTTCTGGAATTCGTTTGATGAATAAAGTTGAAAAATTGGGCACAAACGCATCGGATGAAATAAAAAAGGTATGGATGGCTTCGGAATAACTTGTGGAACTTATACAATCATTTATAGGTTATGTCATCGCATTCAAGTACACGTTCGCGACAAATTATTGCTCGAAAATATTGATTTTATAACTAGACCTAAAAGCCTCTGAGCGGACAGGGAGTTTGACGACCGATTTCTTCGGTAGATTTGTGATAGGATATCTCGACTTCAATTCGTTCAATTGCGCCGAGTTATATGTCAAATGATAGGGAAATGTATTGCCAACAAGACAGCCTGATGATATTTTAGCTGCGATTATCGATTTCTAAAATTTAGTAGGGTTTTGATATTTGGTGTGGTTTTAGCCAAAATCGACCATTGGAACCCTTACACTGCATGGTATATATAGTCTATATTGGTGTTTTAGTTATTTTTCCCAGGGGCCTGTGGTGCAAATGACGCGTAATATATGTGTTATATCCCACTTCAGAGAGCGGACATCGTTTGACCATCATGACCGTTCAACAATTCAAAATCCAATTCAGCTGTACAGCGGCTGCAGTTCAGCAGAGTCTCGCGAACGCAGTTTAAATAAATTATAACGAGGCTAGCAGAGTTTAGGTTGTGCAAATGGCCTGTAGTAAATGTGCCATAACCACACTGTCACTGCGGATAAAGGGGATACTCTGGCCATTCTTCTTTTTAAAAAGTTACTAGCATCAGTAATTGGCTGCATCTATTTCAATTCCAGGGGAGTTTTGAAATATGGAATTACGCTGAGGCGTAATGCCATTACGCTTAAGCGGGGGGGGGGGGGGGTAAATAAGTGACCATGGCATGATTATATGACCGGAGTGAAAATCCGACTCGTGTGCGCTGACCCACACCCCCGATTTTATCGGGCCCGATTTATCCAGCAGCCGGATTTAACCGAGTACACTGAATCGGGACCGTGTGCGCCCATTCTGGACTCCTCGACCTGTGACCTCTGGGGGCCAAGCTGAAACGGTGACGGAATCTGACGAGGTTTGCCGAATGTGTGTGCGCCGACTGTGCGCCGACACTTATCCTTGAATTAAAGATACACGGTGTTTAGGATCCCCTACATTTTCGGCGGGAAAAAAATATTTCCGGTTAGTTAATTTCCTGTCGTATTTACTCGGCTTTTTCCGCGATGTTCAGCTGCCGGTTTGTTTACAAAAGTTGTGCCACTAATTGCCCTGATACTTTCTCACGCCTCGTGTTCCTCAGTTCACGCTGGTTTCCTCTCTCTGATCGATCAAAAATGGGCACAGTGAGTAGAATCAGTAGATTAGCTTATTGGATTCTTACATCAAGTAATTTGCAGATTCGATGCCTTTGAAGTATTTGCAGACGTCAATGCAGGTGCGCGATCAACGCAAAAAGACGATTCACCGCGAAATGAGCAATGCCAGTGGTCCGAGTTTGCGCATGCAAACTTGAAGTGGCGCTTTCATTTCAATTTCAACTTTGTGACTTGGAAAATATGCCTATATAAATTTCATTTGACCTTGACATTGACCTTGACATTGACAATTGATTGTGCTTAAGAGCAATTGATTGCGCTTAAGGATTAAGCGCATATAATTACGCTTAAGAGCAATTAATTCGCTTAAGCGCAATTAATTGTGCTTTTTAACAGCATAATCATTTGTGCTTAAGCGCAATAATTTGTGCTTAAGTGCAATCATTTGCGCTTAAGCATAATCAATTGCGCAATTAAGCGCAATTCATGGTTATATGTAACTATAAACACCCCTGGTGAATAAATAGGTTTATCCATAACTTAGCCTTAGGCATCATCTCAAAACTACTATCGGGATCCCGGTAATTAAGCCGATAACTCAAAAACTATCTTCTAACTTTCCCGATAGATTCCGATAGAGCGGTCCCAATTTCCCGAAAATATTCCGATACCACATCTAAATATTCCGATAACACGCTGAGTTTCCAAATATTTCCCGATAAAAGTCCGAAAGTGATACAGCGTTTGTCCTAACATTGACATGTAAATTGGAATGAGTCATTTTGGGGTCATTAGGCAAAAAAACATGGCTGCCAGCACTGAGCAGCCATCTTGGATTTCAAAATTCAATCCATTAGCATGGGCTACAGCCTACAGGCCGTATGTACTGTTTGTCTGATCATCATGAAATTCGTCATTTATGTTAATATTGATATATAGATGGGAACGAGTCATTTTTGGGTCATTCGACCAAAAAACATGGCCACCAGCAGCCATCTTGGATTTTACTCTTTGCATAACTAAATCCTTTGGCACGGGCTACAGATCGTACCTTTGGTCGGATCATCATGAAATTTGTCATAAATGTTAATATTGACATGTAGATAGGAAAGAGTCATTTTGGGGTCATTCGGCAATAAAACGTGGCCACCAGCAGCCATCTTGGATTTTACTCTTTGGATGACTAAATCCTTTGGTACGGGTACAGATCGTACCTTTGGTCGGATCATCATGAAATTTGTCATGGCTGTTAACATTGAAATGTAGATGGGAACGAGTCATTTTGGGTCATTCGGCCATAAAACATGTCCGATGGCAGCCATCTTGGATTTTACTCTTTGCATAAACTAAATCCTTTGGTACACCCTACAGTCCACTTCCCTCATCCGATCATCACCAAACTTCATATTAATCTTGATATTGATCTACTAGATGCAAGCTATCATATATTTTTGAATTTCTTTGGAAAACATAGCCATCAGCAACCATCTTGGATTTTACTTTATATATATATATCTCTTCATGTTGATAATCTAGTATTACTTAGACCTTTCAACTTTCCGCAATCCTAATCGCTCCATTGACTGTAATATATGAATTTATTCTCTTTCCAAGTTGAGCTACAGTGTCATTGACACTTTCATATTATCTTCTGTATTAGTTGGGGCGACTTTGATTTTCTTCAATTTCCAGTATACAGGCACACCATATGTGAGAAGCAAGCCCCCAGTGACACCACATTCGCGCTATATGGCCATAGAAATACTATAGTCTATAGATCTGTACAAGAGATGCTGATGTAATAAAAAACACTAGAGCTCGAGGATTTTTGTGTGTGTGTGATTTAAGTCAATAAGTAAACCATATGAGGTAAGCAAACCCTCATGAAGTGACACCACATGCATGCTATATGACCATAGTGGCCCAACTCTGCGCAAAAATACTTAAAAAAATATATATATAAAAATACTAGAGTTCCGGGAAGGAGACATCAATTTTTTGGATGTAGGGATTCTGATAATATGTAATTAGGGATTATCATTGTTGTCATATTCTCACAGTTGAGTACTCAGGCTAATTAAAACAGGTTATAGTTAGCCCAATGCTCCTCTTGTGTTGCTAGGTAATACACCAGGTCATGCCGATAGTTTAGGGGTAGGTTAGATAGTAATTACAATTACGCTCAAGTTAATTGCGCTTAAGTGTTATTTAAGCGCAATTCATTAAAGGATTTATTCGGTCTAGAAACTACAAACGTCGGAAAGCCCTCCCTGTTGTGATTAAAATGATCCAAGTCCCATTCCGATCGCATAATAAATAACTCGGTATTCGGAGATTTCCATGACTAAACTACGAGTGATGTAGTTGTGGGAGAGCAAATTAAAAACACAGATTCGGAGCCGGAGTTTATTATGCTGACTACGATGACGTAATCGTAAGTCAGCCGATACTAAAATGCGGAGTGGTATGTGCTCGTGTTGTGTATAGATTACGTCGCTATTCAATGTGTTATCTAATTAAAGAAGATAGTGTGGCCGCTTTGGCCATTTATCTGGAATAGAAAACAATAATTATGTGAATAAAGTATTAGTAGCACCTAGAATGGTTGTTTTTGTAGCCATTAATAACATGCCGCCACGTGTCTGCTTTGTTGAATAGAAGGCAGTAGTGCTTCGATTGTCTCGTATTCACTCGGTGATTTGTAATCACTCAGTGACTATTCATCAGTGTCAGTCGCGAACTTGTTTGCACTGTAAAATGCCCCAAAGTGAATATAAAGGGCGACGGATGATCACATTCACCTGGTCATACATAAGAAGCGCCCAAATGTTATATAAACACTGTGCTGAATAATGTTAACTATATTTAGGCGTTTTTTTTTTATTTTTTTTTTTTTTACTTTCGATATAAATATCCCGAATATCTGTCATCTCCACATATGCCAAGTAGATGTAGTGTCTTCGGTTGTGGAAGGGCTAGCGATCCATTATTAAGTACCTCCAAAAAGACAACACAGTGCATAATTTAGAACGCTCTTTATTGTCTATCGCTTTTGGGAGACGGAAGCATGGACGCTCTTTATATTTAAATGTCACAACACCATACAAAATCACCCATGACATATCGAAATAGAGCACGTTCATAATTGAGAACGCTCTTTATTGTCTATACCGCGACGAAAACATGGACGCTCTTTATTAGATGCAATCATTGGATTTTTTCTAGGCTAACAATTAAAAAAAAATCCTCTCTAGAAAGTCAATATCTGCATCAAAACGTAAAATAAAACGAAAAAAATAAACGAACAACAAACACAAACTGAAAAACCACGCCAGGCGGGCCTTTAATTAAAAAAAATGTTGTTATGCCAAACTGCAGCCTAATTAATCATTATTGTAGTTTCGACAGTCTGTTGTGCATTTGAGTGAATTATTTTTGTTTACACACTTATCAATCTTGACTGGAAGGATTTTATCAAGCTGTTCACAGTTGCGCACTTCTCCACACACTATGTTTCGTGTGAAGAAACAGACAGGAACATTATTATGACGAATATAAGCCATCATGATACATGTACTAGTATAATAACCACCACCTTTTTAATCACACCCCATTTGTGTTTAATTGTACTCCTATAGCGCACAACGGGATGACACTAGTGTGTGAACTAGCTTCCGAAATTGGTACCATACAACGAAGAAGAAGAAGCTATATGGCCTAACTTGTATTCTTTCAGAAACAGTTAAATTAATTTCGCACGAAATTTTGCTCGCTCATTGCATTTCTGCATAAATTAATCTCATTTCAAACAACTTTTATCGCCTCAAAGTGCATTTTAGCCATCATTATTCGTTATATAATCCAACATTCTAGCAAATCCAGTTCATAATTCAGCACATTCAAACATTTTTATTCCGTGATCGCTATTTATCGTAAAGGCCTAGCTAATTGACCGCCGACTGCAATATTTTACACGTAATTTATCAACTCGTTACGCGAATGGCGGAATTATTTTAAGCTCCACCCACCGCTGTCACCGGTAATCGTTGATGCAGATGATCGGTCATGTGACTGCGTTGTGGTCATGTGATCGCACTCAAGTGATTTACACTCGATTTTGAATTTTCTTGGCGAAATGGATCTGTTAGACATATATTATTAGTATTATGATGATAAAAAAAATATTTTTTGACAGACTAATTCCTCTAAGTAGAAATGCCCTATTTGTGGTATTTGCGCTTAAGCGCAATATGTGGTATTTGCGCTTAAGCGCAATCAATTGCGCTTAAGTGTAATTCATTATTAGCTCAACTTTACTTTGTAAAGTTTGAGCTATTGCCATGGCTTTGTCGTCCGTGTGTGCGTGCGTGTGTGTGTGCGTGATTCGTCAACAATTTCCTTTAGCACGGGCTACAGGTCGTACCTTTGGTCAGATCTTTTTAAAATTTGTCATAGCTGTTGACATTGACATGTAGATGGGAACGAGTCATTTTGGGGTCATTCGGAAAAAAAACATGGCCGCCGGTGGCCATCTTGGATTTCAAAATTCAATCCATTAGCACAGGCTACAGGTCCTACTGTTCGTCTGATCATCATGAAATTTGTCATGGATGTTAATATTGACATGTAGATGGGAACGAGTCATTTTGGGGTCATTCGGCCAAAAAACATGGCTGCCAGCAGCCATCTTGGATTTTACTCTTTGCATGACTAAATTGTTTGGCACGGGCTACAGGTCCTACCTTTGGTTGGATCATAATGAAATTTTTCATGGATGTTAACAATGACATATAGATGGGAACGAGTCATTTTGGGTCATTCGGCCATAAAACATGGCCGTGGGCAGCCATCTTGGATTTTACTCTTTGCATGACTAAATCCTTTGGCACGGGCTACAGGTCATACGTTTGGTCGGATCATTATGAAATTTGACATGTAGATGGGAACGAGTCATTTTGGGGTCATTTGGCAAAAAAACATGGCCACCAGCAACCATCTTGGATTTCAAAATTCAATCCATTAGCACAGGCTACAGGCCAGAGTGTTCGTCTGATCATCATGATATTTGTCATGGAAGTTAATATTGACATGTAGATGGGAACGAGTAATTTTGGGGTCATTCGGCCAAAAAACATGGCCACCAGCAGCCAACTTAGATTTTACTCTTTGCATGACTAAATCTTTTGGCACAGACTACAGGTCGTACCTTTGGTCGGATCATTATGAAATTTGTAATGGCTGTTGACATTGACATATAGATGGGAACGAGTCATTTTGGGGTCATTCGGCCAAAAAACATGGCCACCAGCAGCCATCTTGTATTTTACTCTTTACATGACTAAATCCTTTGACACAGTCTACAGGTCGTTACTTTTGTCGGATCATCATGAAATTTGTGATGGATGTTAACAATGACATGTAAATGGGAACGAGTCTTTTTGGGGTCATTCGGCAAAAAAACATGGCTGCCAGTGACCATCTTGGATTTTACTCTTTGCATAACTAGGCCTTTCAACTTAACACATTCCTAATCACTCCATTGACTGTAACACATGAAATTATTCCCTTTCCAAGTTCGTAAAATTCGTAAAAATAACTACTTTGAGCAAGATTATTCTCCATCTATTTTCTCACCCTGCCGGAGTGTTTCACATTACTTTAAATGTGTCTTGACAAAATTGTTCAACCACCCTTATCACCCATGTTTATCTCCCAGTCAACAATAAATAACCCAAACAGAAATCAAATATCTGTTATCATAATAATATTCTAACAAACATAATAAAGTTCCGGCCTTGACATCGATATCAAAGCGCTAAGCTCTTATGTCTTATACGATAAACATGGGTGTCTTACTAAAAAATATGAGGCCGGATTTTGGGGGTTATTTTGTGACATATATGCTTCTCACATGTTTAGGTATGCCCACATGCATATACAGTACCTGTCTAATATACCTGACGATACAAATATACCTGAATATACCACAATGTCTCAAACATGATAAATATGCAAATAGCGTGTCTGTCACCCTTTATAGAGCCCCACATAGACTGGAGCAGACGACACTCTGCAGTGCATGCTTCCATCTGTGTGAGGCTCCCTGTGGGATAAAACTTTAACATTGTTTTTTGAGGTTGATGTTTTACATTACTGAATTCAAGCCTGCAAATAGCATGTCTGTCATTTGCAGAATGAGGTCCCCAGAGGGTGAATTTAGTGATGCTATCCCGCATAGCGGGCTAGCATCACTAAATTCACCCTCTGGGGACCTCATTCTGCTTAGGCCCTCAACTGCTATGGTAGATCTAGGATCAGATTGAAGTTCCCCATTTCAAGTTGGTGATGGTCACCCATTGGGCACCTCGTTTATGGATTTTACCTTCTGCAAATTAGGGGATATAGAAACTTCCCATATGGGAAAACGTAACTAAAAACAATGTTAATTTGATACTATAGGTACTTCCCAGAAGATTAGGCCTAAGCAGAATGAGGTCCCCAGAGGGTGAATTTGGTGATGCTAGCCCGCTATGTGGGATAGCGTCACTAAATTCACCCTCTGGGGACCTCATTCTGCAAATGACAGACACGCTATTTGCAGGCTTGAACATGATGATGCCTGAGAGATGTAATGAAACATAAACAACCCTGCATGCATATAAGCAATTATGACAAAAATATATGATAGCAAAATTGCACAGGCATTAACCTACATGTAACCCTCTTGCTACTACCCAACCCTGCCCTGTAAGGAATTTTTTTTCAGACCAACACCCCCTCCCCTTCCCTACATAAATATTGGGGAAAGACACATCCTGAAATATGACATACGAAGAGGGGGCTAGTCAGCTAACTGGGACGGTGGCTAACTGGGACCTCAAGTCTGGCTAACTGGGACCTTCAGATTTATATGTTAGTGGAATAGAATATTAAATAAATTAAATTTTGTTTTGGTCAAAAGCAGCTCAAAGGCTGCCAAAGCATAGCCAGAGTATACATTCATGGCATGGTCTGGTATAGGTACTGACTGAATAGATATTTGCAGCTATCAGCAAGCCTGCAAATAGCATGTCTTTCTTTTGCAGAATGAGGTCCCCAGAGGGTGAATTTAGTGACGCTATCCCGCATTGCGGGCTAGCATCACCAAATTCACCCTCTGGAGACCTCATTCTGCTTAGGCCTCATCTCCTGGGAAGTATCTATAGTATCAAATTAACATTGTTTTTAGTTATGTTTCTACAGTAATGCCCTAATTAATCGACTCCCTAACCACAGCAGAATTATGTGGTTTAATCATGAATGGCAACATCACTATGTGGTTTTCCGATGAATGGCAACAAGCCATATTTCCGACTAAATCCTGAAAAGTTACCCATAATTCTGCTGTGGTTAGGGAGTAGATTAATTAGGGCATTACTGTATATCCCCTAATTTGCAGAAGGTAAAATCCATAATCGAGGTGCCCAATGGGTGACCATCACCAACTTGAACTGGGGAACTTCAATCTGATCCTAGATCTACCATAGCAATTGAGGGCCTAAGCAGAATGAGGTCCCCAGAGGGTGAATTTAGTGATGCTAGCCCACTATGCGGGATAGCGTCACTAAATTCACCCTCTGGGGACCTCATTCTGCAAATGACAGACACACTATTTGTAGGCTTGGCTATCAGTTGGTTTGGCCTTGAGTAAATACAATTGGGCTATTCCACTATGTTTATCATTTTGTAGTCTGAGACATCCTTGGTTTTGATATTACTGCCTGATTGTTTCGGTATAACCCTTTACCCAACAAACCGGCCACAACCGGCCAAATAAAGCTTCAACAGCCTAAAATATCTTCGGTCTGTCTCAATAGAACCATACACATATGGATATCATTGGAACCGGCTCCTTGACCACATTGTGATAGTTACAGTTATGCCCTGTGCCAATGCATTCTCTTATATATGCGAGTCGACCATAGGTCGCCTCGCATATATAAGAGAATGCATTGGCCTAAAAAAAATCTTTTTTTAACACTTTTTACCATTTTTTCTTACATTCTTTAACAATTTTATAATTTTTAATGTGTTAAGCCAATGCATTCTCTTATATATGCGAGGCGACATATGGTCGACTCGCATATATAAGAGAATGCATTGGCACAGGGCCCTTCTGTTGGGTAAAGGGTTAACTAAGCCCATTGATAACTGGCAGAGTAGTGGCACTCACCGCTTCTGTGATGACAGCGGTTACATTATCCAGAGTTATGAGACATTGATTTTGCAACAAAATGTTGTGTAAACTCCCTCGCATTAGTGTTTCTGTTTAAAATTGCTTGACTTGTTGTAATCAATTGTCTTCACACGATGGATCAGAGTGACCACATCAGTTGCAATTTCTTTATTTCTCATGTTCAAATTTAAAATAAAATCTGTTTCACAATCGTTACTTTTATCCTGTTTTTGTAATTTTGCTGCCTTTTTCTGCACTTTCTCTGGCTATGTTATGTCTCCAACTTTATATGGATCCAAGCCTTGAAATAGTGTGTCTGTCATTAGCAGAATGAGGTCCCCATATGGTGAGTTTAGTGACTATATCCCACTGTGTGGGCTAGCATCACTAAATTCTCCCTCTGGGAACCTCATTCTGCTGAGGCCTCAACTGATATGGGAGACTTATGATCAGATTGAATTTCCCCAGTTGAAGTTGGTGATGTTCACCCATTAGTCACCTCGATAATGCATTTTATCTTCTGCAAATACGGGATATAGAAACTGAATGGAAGGGGAAAAATAACTAAAAACAATGTTAATTTTATACTATAGATACTTCCCAGAAGATGAGGTCTAAGCAGAATGACGTCCACTGTGTGGGATAGCATCACTTAAATTCACTCTCCATGGACCTCATTCTGCAAATGACAGACACACTATTTCGAGACTTGTATGGGTCCTATATCTCTGCCTATTAGTCCATCAGCTGGTATACAGTACCAGTGTTTAGCATGCGATCCTTTTGTATAAGCCTTGTCACTGGTTCGTGATTTTCAAAATGGCTGATGGTTCCATATGGTCCGATTCCTAGTATTATACCCAACCCACCGGTAAAAGGTCAAAGTTAAGAAGTAGCATCCATTTGTAAACATTCGACAGTGCAAGTATTTTTTATCAGCATTTGATGGCATAATTATACCCCCCGCAACGAAGTTAGGGGGGGTATACTGGAGTCAGCTTGTCCGTCCGTCCGTCCGTCGTCCGTCCGTCGTCCGTCCGTCGTCCGTCCGTCCGTGGACACAAATTTGTCCGGAGTTTTTCTCAGTCGTTTTTTGATCAATTTCTGTGAAACTTGGCACAGACATCAACCATCATGGGAACCTGTGCACCTGCAATTATGACGTCTGTCGGACTTTTATTTTTGGAGTTATCCCCCCTTTTTCGACTTAGAAAATTTTCGCAACATGTATACTTTTGTCCGAGCTTTTATTCCTACATTTTTCGGTCAATTTTTTTTAATCTTGGCACTGATATTTATTACCATTGGAACTTGTGCACCTGCGATTATGACATCTGTCTGACATTTTTTGGTGGAGTTATCCCCCTTTTTCAACTTAGAACTTTTTTTGCAACATGCATAATTTTGTCCAAGCTTTTATTCCTACATTTTTCGGTCAATGTTTTTTAATCTTGGCACTGATATTTAGTACCATGGGAACCTGTGCACCTGCGATTATGACGTCTGTCCGACATTTTTTGTGTGGAGTTATTCCCCTTTTTCGCAACATACATAATTTTGTCCAAGCTTTTATTCCTACAATTTTCGGTCAATAGGTTTAAGATTAGGGTTATGGTTGTACACCTGCAATGGGAACTGTTATTTTATTATTTTAACTAAATGTTTACTGACATGTGAAACATCTTAGTATTTTAAAAAGGGGGGTATCCGTAGTCCCATTGGGACAGTCACACCTCTAGTTTTAGTTATTCTGAGTGCAACTACGGGTTTAAGAATTGTTTTGTGGCCATGTCATCTACAAAGTTAGGACCTGGTAACGATGTGGACATTCAGACGTTTAAGCGATGGACGCCCCCCTTTGTCAATGAACTTCTCATAATTAACTGATAAATAGCGAGTATTTGCGATAAAAAAAATAACGCAAAAACATATACGTGATACACTCAATCCATCTACTATGCGAAACCTCCGTATTGTATGTATCCAGGGTGATTGTTTAATTAGTTTTATGAAGTTGTCGCACCTGCGATTCGGTAACGAACTGTTGCCATTTTATTTTGGGAATTCCCAGACTGGAGCCATATGGCGGATTCACCGCGAGTTAGTGATCTTACTTATTTCCTGTCGCAGAGTTGGGGAGCGAGTGCACTGTGGAATGCTACAGATGAATGTAACTGAAGAATGGCCTTCACCTGATACATGTGATATGTTATTAAAGGATCAAATCTTGTTTATTTGAATTGTACATCATATCTAAATAATTTAAACTTAAACTGGTGAATTAATGGGGAATGGATTTTAATGAGTGGGAAATTTATTTAACAAGCTGCTGTTTTGGGGTTTTCAGGTAAAATTTTCCTGCCGAATAGCCCTGTCGTACACTTGGGGATTTATTTTAAAAAATAAACTCTTGACCTATTCTTTTTCTTGCATTTTCATGATCAACTGGTGTCAATCTACCGGGGTAGCTGGGTAAACATCACTGGAGTGGTCCACAGGCTTTAATTCAATGAATTTGGCTGAAGGTTAACACTGTCGTCTGTGGGAAACCATTTAGTTCAGTGATTTCTATTATATAGATCAGTACAAAGTTTATTATAGCAAACTATATTGATCAGGGACAAGGCAAGATGTTTACATAATACACACTGGTTAAAAACACATCAATTAAATTCTCATGTATAAATTACCATTGCTTAGGCCACTATTATTAAATTGTTTATTTGCCGTTTCCAACCCAGTGTAAAAATTAGGCGCCATAGGGGTGTAATCATGTTGACAAAAAAAAAATAGATGTAGGGGTAGGTTAATTTATTTGGATCCCGAGAATACCCACTTTCTTTCGACATTGTTGTCCAATTTTTTACCCATATAAAATGCTACATGTATATGGATATGGAACACATGCTCCAAATTCAGTTATTTGAATACAAGGTTTTAAAGTTGCAGCCCTGGGAATTAGCCTAGGCAATAGGCAGTGCCTATGTAAAAGCAGAGGCAAAATCAGTTTTCCTAGGCAATTATATTGCCTAGGTAAAACAAGTTCATTGGATTACTAAAATTGATTTGTGTCTATCAGAAATAGAACCTCTTTAGCCAAAATGACTTCCTTAAATCACTCTTTACATATATTGTCCTAAAATTATTTTCATGGCACTGGGCCATTAACTACTAGTAGCTACCCATGAGGGCACTAGTATTGGAGATGATTTGTAGAATGTATATACCGGTATATGATGAGTAGTGGCCTGGAAATGCTCTCCAAAATAACTAAGCATTTCAGTTTATTATTGACTCATATTGATTTGAGATGGCAATATTGTTGCAAAATTGCCTAGGTAAAATCTGTTTTTGCCTAGGCCGATTTCTTTCACCTAGGCAAAAATATATTGCCTAGGCAAATTTTCCTTAATTCCCAGGGCTGAAGTTGTCTGTAAGTACTGGTATTTTTCATATAATGGAAAGAAGTTTAATTTCTAACTGCCATCAATCTCTCAGACATGTTTTACAGAAGAATGACACAGTAACGTCATCAGGCCTCAACATATAGTGCTAGCCTCACCAAATTCATCCTCTGGGAACCTCATTCTGCATGGCCTCATCTGTTATGGGAGACCTACCTAGACACAGATTTTAGTTCCCAGATGGTGACGATGGTGATGTGCTCCCATTTGGTACCTCGATTATGCATTATGTCATCTGCCAATTTGGATATAGAGAAACTAAAAGAAAGAAAAAAGAAAGAAAAATAAATATACATTCCAGGGAAGATGAGCCTAAGCAGAATGAGGTTCCCAGAGGGTGAATTTGGTAACTAGGTCGCTGTGCAGGGTAGTGTTACTAAATTCACCCTCTGGGCAGGCTTGGGGCAATTACTTGTGAATGTAATTAATTACAATTACAATTCAACATTTTTCAATTACAATTCCCATTACATCTATTT
The DNA here is from genome assembly GCA_032622095.1 of Siphonodentalium dalli. Classification (NCBI taxonomy): domain Eukaryota; kingdom Metazoa; phylum Mollusca; class Scaphopoda; order Gadilida; family Siphonodentaliidae; genus Siphonodentalium; species Siphonodentalium dalli. Next base: position 276,350,284 of record CP136063.1, read on the forward strand.
CACAATGTAATCAATTACAATTACTTTGAAATGTAATTCAATTACAATTACAGTTTAGTACAGAATTGAAGTAGCAACACTTTTTATTTGTATCAACTTTAATTGATAACAAAACATAAATTTAATACAAGCAAGATAACATAGGTGTTCGTAGAACTGAGCGAATCATGGTTTATAGCTGGCAATTCCAGCGTGTTGCTTTGGCAGCTTGTAGTCGGGGTTGATCTTCTAGAAATTGGGGTGATATCACAGATTTGTGAACTTTGCTAACTATCTTCAATGCTTTGGCATTCTTGGTTGATGTTTTTTGCATACTGAAAGATTCTAGGTTGTTGGTCACTTGCTGATGGTGCTTGCGTGACTGTGGATTCATAGACATCTTGATGTTTTCGCTATAAAATGAAAATAATAAGAGTATTTTAGTAACATATACATGTATCCATCATTTAATTATTAAGGAAATAAGACAGTCTCAGTAAGTCAGACACACAGCCAGGCCATTGTAAAGGACAATGAGTTAATCAACACCCTGATTGTTAATTAGAGTCATAAACATAATTAGCCTTTGTGGCCACCAGCTTACTGGTAACACAATGCCTCCACTAGACACTGCTAATTATGGGATTAGTGAGGCAGATATTTGTCCCCACTTTGTCATTCAGTTGCAAATTAGAAGGGACAAGAAACAATGCATATACCAATACCACCATATGACTGAAGTAATCTGCCAATGGAATTAAACAATACCAATAAATAGAAATGGAAACTTACCTTCAAATGTGTCACAAAATTGGAGGTAACTTTTTTGGAACCGGAGATTGTAGTTGGGCAAAGTTTGCACTTCACTTTCATAAGACACGATGTGTCTTTCTGCAATTCAAAATGCTGTCAGATTTTTTTTGTAGACATGTTGATAGCATTAGCAATGGTTGGTGTGAATTTCTACCATAGCATATATAACATATCAGATTGAGATAATGAAAAATATATATATATTATAATGATCTATTGTCAATTATTTGAAGTTGGTTTCTCATTGTATTTATCAGAACAAGCCTTCTACCTCAAAGGTTAACCAATGCTTAAGCAAATAAAGAGGAGGTGTTAACAGAATTCACCATTGAGACGCAGTGGATTAAAACTCAGTGTTGTGAGAACATAGTGATAGCCAGTCACCAGTCTTACACTTTGAAATTTGGAAAAGAACATTTGAAGAAACCATTGGATGAATCATGAAAGAGTACTTTGAGAAGAAACAAGTACCTGTGATTTTGAAGTAATTGAAATTAGACCCTAATTACAATTACAATTACATCCTAACCAATTACAATTGCAATTACATGTAATTGAGAATAAACTCAATTACCAATTACATGCAATTACTTGAAAAAATGTAATTAATTACAGTCAATTACAATTACAAATTACAATTACCCCATCCCTGCCTCTGGGTACCTCATTCTGAAAATGTCCGGCACCATATTTTGAACCCTGAATGACACACGTGTAGTGATGTACTTTTATCTGGTTTTGCTGTTTTTGGAATTTGGTAAACCCTACCAGTTTCTGTAGTAAAGGGGGCAGATGGCAAGCTACATGTATCAGCGAGATCACTGAGTCGCTACCATATTGGATCCATCTATCCATGAATTCCGTATATGGAATTCATGATTATTCAAAACTCATAATAACGAATGCTACTCCAAAACTTTGACATGTAGCACTTAACCCTTTGAGTGCCAGGGGCCGATCTCATCGCCCCTAAACCTACAAAATAAGTCTGTTAAAGAATATAAGAAAAAATTATTAAAATTGTAAAAAAAAACAAACAAAAAAACAGGGTATATGGGTTGATACTAGAGCTGGGACGGTTATGCGGTTAACCGGTTAACCACCAACTATGGCCGTGACCGGTCACGGATTTGCCGTGGTCGGTTAACCGTAACATCACTATTATAGTGTATGATCACTGTGATGGTCAGCTATAACTGGCTATAAGAGGGTTAATCTGTCTCCGTCAATTAAAATGAATCCGAGATTGACGGAACAACATCAAACGCGGTGTGTCGGCTCTTTGAAGGCTACATTTAACAGCCTGCCGACGTCAAAACGAAACATCAAAGGGTCAGCACACGTGTGATCTTACAACATTGTCACATCGCATGACTCGTATTCAGTGCCACGCCGGCATCGATGGCATGTCGTTTTCACTTTGATATGAAGCCGACGGAGTTGTCTGCTTGGGACTCCCGGCCCTTCAATCCATTCCCCCCCCCCCCCCCCCCCCCCCCCCTAGAGCTGGGACGGTTATGCGGTTAACCGGTTAACCACCAACTATGGCCGTGACCGGTCACGGATTTGCCGTGGTCGGTTAACCGTAACATCACAATTATAGTGTATGATCACTGTGATGGTCAGCTATAACTGGCTATAAGAGGGTTAATCTGTCTCCGTCAATTAAAATGAATCCGAGATTGACGGAACAACATCAAACGCGGTGTGTCGGCTCTTTGAAGGCTACATTTAACAGCCTGCCGACGTCAAAACGAAACATCAAAGGGTCAGCACACGTGTGATCTTACAACATTGTCACATCGCATGACTCGTATTCAGTGCCACGCCGGCATCGATGGCATGTCGTTTTCACTTTGATATGAAGCCGACGGAGTTGTCTGCTTGGGACTCCCGGCCCTTCAATCCATCCCCCCCCCCCGGACAACATCACATACCAACGTATATGTAAGTATTTCATTAAGAATAAATAATAATTGTTCGCCCACCCAGCTACCGGAAATTGCGGAATAATCAATAAAATATTCCGGAATGTATATTAAACCTTTCTAGTCGTCACTTCCGTGTCGGTGTGTTCAGCTTCCCGCCCGATCACATATCCCGATGGCTATGGAGTAATTTTACAAGGAAAATAAATGAACACAACACAGCCTCACAGGGGAATGACATTGTATATTTATTTTATTCAGTAATAAATTGAAGATGTGTACTTAATGAGATATGTGATTATGTGTGTCATGGGTGACAACTTATTTGTATAATGGGCAGGAGCCGTTCTCAAACTTACCATGTCAGTGAGCATCACAATCATCGCCGTTCTGCATACTGGGCTTACCCACCCATAATAGTACCTATAATATGTGGTTAACCGGTTAATCGCGTTTTTTTGCCGTTCATAACCGGTCACGAAAAACCCATAACCGTCCCAGCTCTAGTTGATACAAAAATCGACCTGGCACTCAAAGGGTTAAACTGCAGAATGGGGGCTGGATGGATCCAATATGGTAGTGACTCACTCATCTCGCTTATTGTCCTCAATATTAAATTCTGTGGTGATTCCGACTTAGTGCTGTAATTATAATGTAGAGATTTAACCTTCATTATTCAACTGCTTCAAAGTTGAACTCTAATCTTTGTTTATATAAGTTAATTGCACACATGATTTCCTAATTTTAGTCGTGTGATTTATGTCACTTGGATCCTTTGCAAAAAGGAACTTGCACTTCAATAAATTCCGCACCTCTGTGTGATAAACTGTTAAGATCTATTTTTTGGATTATTTGTCATGGAGGCGAGCCCATTATGAACAGATAGTGTTTCGTTTATAAAAAGCATTCATGTTTACAAATTGGATTCCTGTGGTTTTATGTATTTTTCCTTCTGTTATTATACCAACACGCACAGCACATTCTGCAATCCACACGCCCTGTGTGAGTGTATTTACACATGATAACTGGTTCAGTGATCAATTATATTCTGATAAGGACTTCCCCCATATTAAACCCTCTAAAATATAGTCAATGGCTGTGATGTTTGCATAGTTGTTAAACCATACATTGCTGTCCTGCTGCGAGGGCTTGTTCCGTAGTGCTTTTATCGCATTCATAGTCACATCGGTAAGAGTATAATATACATATATTACAATATTATATGCATCAATTAGTGTAGCTTTATATACCATAATAATATACGTATACAGTTTGACATCCATCCTTAGAGTGATTTTACAATGGGCAGAGGCACTGCTCATGGCTCCAGTACCACGTGTTCATTTAATAATGAATACCCTTGGATAAGTTGGATTACTAGCGTAATTATATAGTTTAAATACAGTAATGCTCTAAATAGTCGACTCCTTAACCACAGCATAACTATGGGTAACTTTTCAGGATTTAGTCAGAAATATGGCTTGTTGCCATTCATCTGAAAGTTATCGGCGAGAGCTTTCCAATGAATTGCAACAAGCCATATTTCCGACTAAATCTTGAAAAGTTACCCATAATTCTACTGTGGTTAAGGAGTCAATTATTTAGAGCATTACTGTACATTTGCAATTTGATGACACTATCCCGCACAGTGGGCTAGCATCACCAAATTCACCCTCTGAAGACCTCATTATGCTTAGGCTCATCTTCTGGGAAGTATCTATAGTCTGAAATTAACATTGTTTTTAGTTACTTTTTCCCTTCTGTAAAGTTTCTATATCCCCTAATTTGCAGAAGATAAAATGCATAATCGAAGTGACTAATGAGTGAACATCACAACTTCAACTGAGGAACTTCAATCTTATCCTGGGTCTCCCATAGCAGTTGAGACCTTAGCAGAATGAGTTTCTCACAGGGTGAATTTGGTGATGCTAGCCCACCATGCGGGGGATAGTGTCATCAAATTCACGCTCTGGGAAACTCATTCTGCAAATGACAGATGCACTATCAGGCTTGAATGGCAAAACACTATAAAAAACTCTTGTGGAGTTAAGAACAAATATAATATTTTCTGTGGAATAAATCCAGGGCTCGATTTAACTGGATTCGCAATTTTTGCAAACAAATTTACAATAAAAAAACATGTATTGGTAGGGAATGCTAAACAAAATCTACCCAGTGCTGCAAAATGCTATACATATGTTTTAAATTAAATCGACCCCTGAAATCGGTTTACATAGTGAGCCTTGCATATACAGGTAGAAGACAATGCACTGGCTTACAAGTCAATGCAAATATTGTTAGGCCAATGTAGTCTCTTATATGTGCGAGGCTCCCTATGGGAGACTCGCATACCAGTATGTAAGAGAATGCATTGGGACAGGGTTTTTGCAAACTTTCAGAAAGCTCTAGTCATCGAAGGGTTAAGTTGCATAAAGTAGAAAACTTGTTCTATTTTAGTGTAGGAATGTGAGGGTGTCTGTATATGTGTAGAAATGTGAGGGTGTCTGAAAATGTGTAGAAATGTGAGGGTGTCTGTATATGTAAACCGTGTGGGCTTGACATTACTTTCAAGCTCACAGATGCACACATAGGATTATCATAAATTCCACCCACCAGAATAAGCAAGATAAGATCTAGTTGCAACTACATGTATTGTTATTTTACAGCAGGTAACTGAAGACAGGGTACGTGATGACAGTCGATTATATGCAGAGGCAATTGACATCTGAAGTAGAAATAGGAAATCTGAGATTTGGGGAATAAGGAAGGGTATCTTGTGATTTGCTAGTTAATACTATATGGGGATTTGCACTCAGAGAGTGCACTCAGAGTTATTGTACAAGTCACTTATCCAAAATATATCTAATGAAAAATACAAGTAACATGCACCAACTACATGTACATGTAATGATATTAGTGGTTGTTCAAACCCTACTTTTCTGTGATTTTCACTTATTTTCAACCATTTAATCCTTTCTATACTAAATACTCATTGGTGAGTAGCTGTACAGTAATGCCCTAAGTAATCGACTCCTTAACCACAGCAGAATTATGGGTAAATTTTCAGGATTTAGTCAGAAATATGGCTTGTTGCCATTCATCGGAAAGCTCACAGTGAGAGCTTTCCGATGAATGGCAACAAGCCATATTTACGACTAAATCCTGGAAAATTACCCATAATTCTGCTGTGGTTAAGGGGTTGATTATTTAGAGCATTACTGTAGCTGTATATCCATTAGGAAACGTTCAGATAATAAGTTCAACAAACAACCATACATGCAGGTTGTTTTTTTTTATTTTATAATTTACTCATCTTTTTTGTACAATTTGCGATATGTTATTACATACATTCATGTACATACATAGCTTATATGATAATAAAGATATATGCTATTAAATCATACTTTTTCCAATGCATTGTCTGTATTACGTTATATTATGGCACAATGTCAAATATCGTTCAAATTAAAATGAAATCCGTGTCATTAAATTTTTTTGTCAGGTCTTCTTAAGCTGTCATTCTCTGATTTTACTAGTGATTGACTTTTTAATGATATAAAAAAAATATAATGGTTGTATTTTTATGTGTAATCTGACCTGTTACTCATGTTAGAGGTTGTGTTTGTGAACTTTCTGTAGAGGCCTTGCACATTTCCATCCTATCATTTTGGGGGAAAAATTGGGAAGTGTTCTGTAGGTTTTTTGTTGAATCTACTATTCTGAACAATTAATAGAACTCCTTCTGCACTTGTGTTATCTTCAACTGTTTATTATACCCCCTTTAAAAAAAAAGGGGGTATACTGTTTTGCACCTGTCCGTCCGTCGTACCGTGCGTCCGTATGTGCGTCTGTCTGTCCGATGTCTGTTCATGTCATAACTTGAACAGTAGTGCTCTGATCTCAATGAAATTAGGTATGGATGTTTACTACTATGAGGACATTTAATAGAGGTTTCCATCGTTTTGTTCGGATGTTCCATTCTAGAGTTATTCATCTTTGTTTATCTGGAAATAGTGGCTTTTTGGTCCATCTGGTGTCTGTTCATGTCGTAACTTCAACAGTTGGGCTGCGATCTCAACCAAATTTGGTGTGGATGTTCATAACTATGAGGACATTAAATAGAGGGTTCCATTGTTTTGTTCGGATTTTCCATTCTAGAGTTATTCATCTTTGTTTATCTTGAAATGTTGGATTTTTGGTCCGTCTGGTTTCTGTTCATGTCATAACTTGAACAGTAGTGCCCGTATCGTAATGAAATTTGTTACGGACGTTGACTACTATGAGAGCATTCAATAGAGGGTTCCATCGTTTTGTTTTGATTTTCCATTCTAGAGTTATTCATCTTTTTTTATCTGGAAATGTTGGCTTTTTGGTCTGTCTGGTGTCTGTTCATGTCGTAATTTCAACAATTGTGCTGGGATCTCAATGAAATTTGGTATGGATGTTCACTGCTATGAGGACATCAAAAAGAGGGTTCCATCGTTTTGTTTGGATATTCCATTCTAGAGTTATACATCTTTGTTCATCTGGAAATGTTGGCTTTTTGGTCTGTCTGGTGTCTGTTCATGTTGTAACTTCAACAATTGTGCTGGGATCTCAATGGAATTTGGTATGGATGTTCACTGCTATGAGGATATCAAAAAGAGGGTTCCATTGTTTTGCACACCGCTCTTCCTTTCTAGAGTTATTCATCTTTGTTTAACTGTAAATGTTGGCTTTTTAGTCCGTCTGCTGTCTGTTCATGTTGTAACTTCAACAATTGTGCTGGGATCTCAATGGAATTTGGTATGGATATTTACTGCTATGAGGACATTCAATAGGGGGTTCCATTGTTCTGTTCCGCTTTTCCATTCTAGAGTTATTCATCTTTGTTTATCTGGAAATGTTGGTTGTTTGGTCCATCCGATGTCTGTTCAGCTCATAACTTGAACAGTAATGCTCGGAACTCAATGAAATTTTGTATAGATGTTCACCACTTTGAGGACATTTAATGGCACATTTAAAAGTTTGTTTTGGTATTTTGTTCTATAGTTATCTTTGTTTATATGAAAATGCTGATTTCTGGTGCCATATGTCTGAGTATAGCCATCATAAGTTATAGATGTGCCCACACTAGGCGGTATGCCACGAGGGGGTATGCGCCGGACGACAGTCCATCTCTTGTTTTTTCTGAAAACCCCTCCAGATGAATAATAGACCATTCAATCATATACTTTTATAACTGAATGGGAAAATCCAGTACATTCAATATGTACTGGGTATTTGTTGTTGATACATTCTGTGTCCAGAATTTCAACCTAATATCGACAGCTTACATGTATATCCAGGAATGGCATGAACCATAAATTCAAACATTCTCTTCTAACATACAATGTAGACACGGTGGGTATCACGTGGTGTCGAGGTTGGTGAGTACCACGCATTCGAAATGGCAGTGATGAGCTCAAACATACAAAAACATAATATATCAGGAACTGACAGAAAATGTCACCGAGAGCTTTCCAATGAATGGCAACAAGCCATATTTCCGACTAATTCCTGAAAAGTTACCCATAATTCTGCTGTGGTTAAGGAGTCGATTATTTAGAGCATTACTGTAGATTGCTTATCATTATATCAACATTTTATTATACATTTTTTCCACTACCTCGCGATTCTCTTTTGAGTTTATGATAAATCCTGTGGAGGAGGAATCAGTTTGTTCCCATTTTCTCCGACAGAACCGACTGGACACTTTGAGAGGTTTAAATGAAAGTCAGTGTTATTAACACATGGGGCGGGGCCATTGTCACACTTCAATCAAAATAGTATACAGTGCTTGATTTGGAAACATGAATATTAATGGGCTGTCGTGAGTTGGGGATTCCACGCTCATCTCTGAAATCAATCTGAATACCAGTGTCCCCAGACCCAGTCAATAATAATGAGATATTGGTCTGTGCTTGATATAGACTGGCTATATGTATTGTATGAATTAATAAAAGATTGATGTACTACAGTAATGCTCTAAATAATCGACTCCTTAACCACAGCAGAATTATGGGTAACTTTTCAGGATTTAGTCCAAAATATGGCTTGTTGCCATTCATCGGAAAGCTCTCAGTGAGAGCTTTCCGATGAATGGCAACAAGCCATATTTCCGACTAAATCCTGAAAAGTTACCCATAATTCTGCTGTGATTAAGGAGTCGATTATTTAGAGCATTACTGTACATATTCATGTTATAAGATGACAGGAATTGAATGATGACACCTTTATAGACTCATTAGTGTCACAAAAGTGTATAAGTGTTTTGACTCATTAGTGTATTAAAGGTGTTATCATTCAATTCCTGTCATCTTATAACTTGATCAAGACTCATACAGCTATACATATACATCTAATATTCATGTAATAGTACTAATTCACACGTACTGTCGTATGACCCCCCATTTGATTTCTTGTACAGACAGTACATTCATATGCATGTATATTTTTGTTTACGTTTTTGTGACTGTAAATAAATTGACTAATAACCACAAGGATGATATTATAAAAGAAACGCTTCAAGGTTTCTATAGAAAGTCTGCCAGACACGCGGCAGGAAACGCTTCAAGGTTTATATAGAAAGTCAGCCAGACATGCGGCAGTTCATTCATACATTACTATATACATTATTCAGACTGGATAAATGAATGCTATACCAACAAGAATCTTGATGGTCATATAAAAGAAACGGTGATATATTCCTTGGGACCTATATCAATGCAGTCGAAAAACACAGTACTAGCCCTGTTAATTAGCCCAGGCAAAAATTAATTTTGTCTGCTATTTTTTAGCCGAGGCAAAATTCAAACATTTTGAAGACTACTAAGATAACAAGGAATATCTCGATAATCGGCAATGTTAAGCTAGACCCAACCGAAGTCTACCATGACCAAGTTTCAATTGTAATGCCCTAAATAATCGACTCCTTAACCACAGCAGAATTATGGGTAACTTTTCAGGATTTAGTCGGAAATATGGCCTGTTGCCATTCATCGGAAAGCTCTCACAGGCTTTTTAGCTGAGGAAATATTTCTGGGCTGGGCAATATTTTTAGCCTTGGCAATTTTCTGCTTAAATTAACAGGGCCGCAGTACATTTATGTATACATGTATTTATGTTTACAATATTGTGTCTGAATAATTGCCTCTCTATACTAGTTGTTTTAATGAACAACTAGTAACATACCAACATGATCAGGGCATGTGGGGTGGGGGGGGTCTCACCCCTTCCTCCAAATTTTTGCAGCAGCATATTTTTTAAATGGGCCACGTCCGTCTGTCCGTTCGTCAGTTGGTCTGTTGTATCGTCCGTGACACTTTTGATGGTGTAATCATCTCCTGCTACAGATTTCATCCCAGAGATTTGAAACTTCAGAATATTGTTGCCCATATATTGAAGATGTGCAACATGTATATAGATGACGGAAAAAATATTTGTTGACGGAGTTATTAACCCTTTGCGAGAGTACGAGAGTACCTTCATGGTGTAATCAACTCCTTTTACAGTTTTGATCGTAGGTATTTGAAACTTCAGAGTATTGTTACCCACATATTGGAGATGTGCAACATGTATATAGATGACGGAAATTTTTTTTTTATGGAATTATTAACCGTTTCGACTTTATATTTCTTTAACAAAGCGGCATCGACTTGCCTCGTTTTCGGGGGACACTGTGGTCAGCTGACCTTTTATTCTGCCTTTGGTCAAAATTTTGGTCTCAGTTGGCCATCATGGGAGTTTCGTCTCGTTCAGGGTAGAGAGGTTCAGTTTCAGTGGTGGGGGGGGGGGGGGCAGTTGGAAATTTCAAGATGGACATAACAAGACACCCTCTACCCACATCCCTGAACACAATGTCTGATGGTGATATAACAGATACCCTGCTTTATGCATGTACCTTGGGATAATAAATGAATGCTATGATATACCAACAAGAGTATTGAGATTCAACTTCATTACCCTGCTTTATACCTTGT